>VSDK01027717.1:258187-386048 GCA_009767595.1 Symbiodinium kawagutii | reverse complement strand
AGAGCGGTTAATGTTGATACCACTTGTAAGAATGATGGTTAATGATGGTCAATAGTGATTGTGAATGATGGTTGACTGTTGGTGAAAAATGGTGAATTTAATGGTGAAGGAAGGATGAGTGGTTGTGGTTGATATGGTCCAATAATGATTATACCATGGTGAATGATGGTACCATATCAATAGAATACAATGGTTAATAATTCATTGATGAATGACGATCAATGATGGTTGATAATGGTCCACTACTGCCTACCAATGCTCAATAGTAAATGATGAAGGTACTGGTTACGAATGGGTAATTACGAACAATGACTGCGTGATGGTTTCAAAGGTAATGGCTGGTTGATAAGGTTCACTGCAAATGATGGCTAATTAATGATGATGGATGATAGGATCGTTATCAATGTTTTCATTGCTGTAGTGTAGTTGATGGCTAATGGTAGATCCAGCTGCGAATAAATCCCTTAATTGGACGGTAAATCAGTGGGTAAACACCTTCTTGGATATCCTCTTAGGGTCAATTCCCCCATGCCTGGGAACCCTTACGAAACCAGTAAGTTTCTTGGTGGATTATGTAGCCGCGAGCTGTTAGATCACCAGAGGGTGATATTCGATGATGGGTGATGGTTTCTGCAGCAGTGATGATCATTTCATAGGTGAGAATGGGTGAAAGTAACCATGGCTAGGACCCATGCTTTTGTTTGGGTTAGTTCAGCTACCTTATGGGGATTATAGCTGTGGCTACTCTCCAGTTATATAAAACTCCCCAAGCGATGAATAGACATAGGTAGCTTAGCAATTTATCAATGCTGTACGCTATAACCCACTGAATCAGGGTAGTTACATTCATCATCATGGTTACATTCACAAGTTACAAGTAACCATGGGGATTGTTCACCAATGTATGGTATAGCACTTCGGGTTGTTACGAATGTCGAACCGATACTGGGATGATCATCCCATTTTGAAACCGGTGAACGTAACCATGAGGATTGCAACTACCCTAATTTCATTATACCAGTGGTCAGTAGATGAACTCACCATGGTTACGTTCACCACTTACGGATCCAAGAGCCAGGTCTTGGACAGCTGAGGCTTGTAGTGGATGAACCCCACCACGCTTGCAACGCCTGCCCGATGATCATGTTGTGACCGGTCACGAAGCTGTTTTGATGCGTGGCAAACATGCCGAACTGAAGGAGGCCTCGCTGCAACATGCGGTCCCTGGAAGGGGTCGAAGGAGCAAAGAGATAGAACTGGCGGATCAGAGAGCCACTAGAGTTATGAAAATCTCTGAGCCTCAGACATGGATTTCCAGTTTGAGGCTAGGAAAGATTTTCATAACACTAGAGTTGTCCCACTCATAGCACGTTTAGGTCTCAAAGAGCATCCGCATCAACGCGTCCGAGCGCTGCTCAGAGCTCCTCTTGAGGTGAGGTTCGGCAGTCGCAGATGTCGCCCTCCCATGGCTACTTTGTATACGACGCAGTGGCCTACAAGACGCCCCTCTCGCGTGCTACATCCACTGAGGGCTGGAATTGCGTCCTTGCATAGTGACCTTGCTTGCTCTGGGTCATGTGAATGTTTCTTCTCCTTGCGGTCGTGAGAGCGAGGCTCTCGGCGTTTTTTTCATTTCCAGTTGGCGAAATATTGCAAGGTTGTATGTTTGTTGATGCCCGTGCTTCACCTGCAATTAATTGACCAGATTTTACCCACGTACGGTTTTGGGCTCCATGACTGCTCTCACACTTGTGTTGTTGATCAGCCAAAAGGCTTGGTTGTGTCTATGGTTGATTTGCGCCACTGCATCCCCACACAGGTGATGACGGTTTGTAGATGGCAGCAGCCCCTAGTGGTGGTGAATGATGATTAGTGGGACTTATGTAGTAATGAGCGGCCACTACCTACACTTTGACCATTGCAAGCTCGTGATCTCCATTGCGGCCGGCATATAGATATGGATCTCCCAATTCCTATTGACGCTGATAGATTTTGTGTAGGTGATGTTTGTCATGAGTGGGTCATGTATCATGAGTGGGTCATGTGTCGTGGGTGGGCCATTTCCTTGTGGTTGGCAATGTCCCTTCATCGTTGTTGGTTATATTCCAACCAAGTGTTTTCCTATATCTTTGTTGGTTGTGCCTTATCAGTATTGCTTGGTAGATTGAGCCTGTATTTGCATCACCGTGAATGTCTCCATACCAGGAAACATATCCACAGCTTCTGAATGTGCAATGGTAATAGGAATGATTTCCAGTCATTTCTGACGGGACAAAATTTGTACAGTGGACTTTATTGCGCTCGAGGAAGAATATCAACTTATTTACAGCTAGCGTGACCAACAGCAATGGGATGCAGACAGTCAATGGCATGAATACAACCAAGTATGGTGGGGGCGTTTCCTTCCTCAGTCTTCAAAAGAAATTTTATTGTCAGATGTATGGGGATCATCTCATTCCAAATTTGTGACATTAGGGCAGGTAAACCTGCGAGTGCTAAGCGACGCTTTCTCCCGGTTTTGTTGCCTTTTTGCAATGGCCTTCAGTGATCTGGCACCGTTTTCAAAGGCATATCTATTGCTCCACCAACCCCGGTGGTGCAAAAACCTTTGGTGGTCTCTCAGAATAGGGAACCCCGGAAATGATTGGTTTCTTAGTGTAAATATGTATAAGTGGTTTATGATGGATCATTGGGGTTCCCCTATGACTTGAGAAACCATCATTCCTTGCTGCTTGTTACTTGTCACATGGCTGCCCCATCACCAAACCACCAGCAGCCGTCGACCACGGACCCGTTGCCGACACCGGGACGCCCTTGCCACGGCCGGGCACAGGTGCTGTCCGCCTTGCGGAAGGAGGATGGCGATCAGGAGCGCTGGGGCGGCGTCGGATTGGTGGCCCCGTTGTGGATCTGTTGTGGTCATTGGTGGTGCTGAGCATGTTGCTAGGGTGGATAGTTGGGTGGGGTGGGTTGAAATGGTTGGTTGTGGTTCTGGTTGTGGTTGTTTTGGTTGTGGTTGTTGCCAGTTGGCCATTGGTCGCTTGCTGTTGCCTGTTGCCTTGGTCGCTGTTGCCGGTTGTTGCTGGTTGTTGCAATCGTCCTCGTTGCTAGCGTCGTTGTTTTGGTGCTGACCCTCCAAATTGGGGTATCTTTGTCAGTGATGACTGATAGGATTTGCAGCTGGTGCTAGGATATAACCATGGTTACAAATCTTTTCAGGCAGAGAATAAGGCTTTTAACCATGGCTAGTAACCAGTTCCTAACGTGGGATGATCCTCCCAGTACCTAGTATATGATATATAATTGTCCAAAAACGTGACATGGGGCTGCCTCGCTGAACCAAGGGGTTCTCAAAAAAATCCTCCATGCCTTTCCTCAGAGTGATGGTTTTCTTGGGTGCCCTTCTTGCTGATGATTTGCACGTGCAAATCATAATGGTCTGATGCTTGCCTGGGGTACCGGTACAGTATATACATAATGGGGGTAACCGCTCTGCAAATCAGCATTGATATGATCATAAATCATCATTAGCCATCAATAAACCATAAACCATCCATGAACCATCATTCACTAACTCTTAGCCACCATGATCCCCAGCTACCACCATCAATGAACCATCCATCAAGTATCCAGCCATTAGTCATCAAAGAATCCTAAGCAAAGGCGACTCATCTCCCACCTGTCATTGATCGACTCTTGGGCTTGCCCGATACGAGCGCTCTGTGTGTAGCGAACCAAGGGCAGTTGTTGGATGGCCAACCTACCTTCCCCGCAACGAGTTTCAGAAAACCGTCATTGAACCATCATTTGACCATCCTGAACCATCATGAACCCACCATTTAGTCACCATTCAACCATCATTGAACCATCCTCAACCATCATTCGACCACCATTCAACCACTACTTGACCACCATTTAACCACCATTCAACCACTACTTCACCCCCATTGAACCACCGTTGAACCCATGGTCTTCGCCACTCAGCAGCCATGCTTCCCCCCCCCGCTGCGCCTCGGGGTGTCCAGGACGGTCGCCTGGACGGCTTCGAGTTGTCCCAGGCCATGCGAAAGCTGGGCGTGCGCCTGGGATGCGAAACGCGCAATGTGCGAAGGGCTGCTGGTGGAGCTTAGGATTCGTGGGGGTTAGTGGGGGTTAGTGGTGTTTTTTTTTTTTTTTCCAATTTGCAGCTTAATCCAGGGCTGTTCCCTGCAATGCGACTGGTCGGCCTGGTGGTTAATGGTGGTTGATGGTGGTTGATGGGGGTTGATGCTAATGATGGTGACTGGTAATGTTGGTTAGTGGTGGTTGATGATGATCCTGCTACATGAGAAATGATGATTTGTAATGGCTAGTACTGGGTGATGGGGGAATGCTTACTGGTTAATGATTAAGACATGATTATGAATGCTATTGATGCTTAGTGTCAATGGTTGATGGCTAGTAATGAGGTAACGATGAAGGACTAGGAATGGTTAATGATGGTTAATATAGGTTAATGGTGCTTAGTGTTAATGGGTAGTGATTATGGCTAGTAATCATCAGTACTATCAGCAATGATTAATTATAATGGTCAGCCAGATTGGTTCATGATTAATGTAGGCAGCATTTGCATGTGTGGCGTGAATGTGCTGTCGTCGCAAGATTTGGCCGGGCTTGTAGAGCATGGTATAGGACGCCAAAAAATATGGAAGGTGGATCGCCAGCGAAACGTTGCCGTTCGGGTGGAACCTCGTGTCCAACTTGTTCGGTGGTGGACGTGACATCGTTGTTGGCACGCAGCAAGATGCAACATGGGGCCTTAGCCAATCTATCATGTTTCATTGTGGAGGCAGCGCCTCTCAAAGATGTTTCGATGCTTAAGGCGGGTGGTGGTCCCTGCGGCACCGAGACGGAGCGGGTCGCAGCCACAAGCACGATGAATTCTAGAGTGCAAAGTCTTGACCGATCACATGCCCTGTCATATCAGTTGAGCACATGTCAGTGAACAAATGATTCTGACTGGTAAGGGTCAGTAATGGTTAATTATTAATTGATTATGGTTAATTATGGAGTTAAGAATCAATAAATTAAGGATGTTAAGGATGGTAAGTTCTTGCTTAGATTTTGGGTTCTAGTCGGGCATTGTCATGAAGCATGCTTCGCTGGTCGAGAAAAAACGTCCAATAAATATGGTCTATGGTGAGGCATGGTGAACAGTGGTTCAATTGGAGGTTAATGGTTAAATATGATTAATGATGGCAAAATCTTGCCAATCAATTGCGAATGCTGGTTAAACATCATGGCTGAGAGGCTTACAGCTGGTGATGGTTGATGCTGGTGATAATGGTAGCTAGCATCGATAATGAAGTAGCTACCAGTGGTCAATGATGGTTACAAGTAAGCCACCATGAATCATGCTTAAGCTTAATGAATGGTTGGTTGCTGCCCTGGGGCTGGTCACTCGTGTGGGCACTCTCGGTGTTGGTGTCATCCCTTAGGGTAGCTGCTGGCCATGGTTCGTGGAAGAAGCACCAGCAGCACCAATGGCCATGCTTGAACCAGGTTTTGGGATTGTTGTATCCTTAGTATTGGCAAGCAACTCGCTCACCCTTGGTTGCACCAAACATATCCAAACATGTGCACCAAGCTTGCAACATCGCTGGCATCCCCTGATGATCGGGCATTGTTCGGATCCTCGTTAGTCACAACCTCGTGCGGTGCGTAGCAGTTGTCCTTGCTGGTTTTCCTTTATCGTCATTGATGGCCTCAGCCCTTTTGGTACACTGAGAGCACATGGAGCACTCCCAATCATTTGCTGGTGCAGGTCGTTTTTTGAGTCCCTGACTCTTCCCCACAGTTGTTGGATGTTGGCTGTTGACACACCCAGAATTTGATACTCGGTAAGCTTTTTAGTTTGGCCATGATCAATCAATCACAGCAGGAGATCTTTTCAGTTTCGGAGTTCCCACCGGTTGAAAACCGCTCGTGATTCGTGGTTCTACCAGCTTTGTTGGGGGTTCTACCAGTAGTCCATGAAGTCTACAACTGTGAGCTGACCCGGGCTGAACCAATTTTCAAGATTTGTGGCCTCATTGTTGTTCCTGTTTGTCCTGCTTACGGACCGCGTATGATTGAGCACTACCATCAGCAACGTCGGTGATGCTCGGTGTGAACCATGACGCGAAACGATGCGTTTTTGCTTGGCCAGTGATGACTGTCACTAATCATCATTAAACATGAGCTAATCACTGACAACTTAAGATTGGTCATTGGCCGGCATGGACCATTGTTCACTATGGATACTTGGCCATCATTATCATAAGCCGTCATGAATCAATACCACCCAATTTTAACCACCACTTTAGAAACATCATACACCATTACCAGGCACCAGCACGAGCCATCATCAACCGTACCCAGCACAATCATCACCCCGCCATTGGCCATCATTAACCGTCGGGCTCACCACCACTCAACCATCATTGAAGGTTCCTTCGCACATAATTGTTAATTGTTCACCCACTATCATCCATGAACTATCCATTCCTCATCATAATTCACCATCAAGTATGCACAAATTAATAACCGATTCACCATCATCAAACCATCACTAACCATCCATCGGTTTCACAATTGCTAAGCGATTCAAACCATTAAACCGTTGCTACGCCCCATTACGCCTCCATGAAACCATTCTTGAACCATCATTGAAGTACCATTCAATTATCATATCATATCGCTTAATCATCACAAGGAATACTAATGGCGTGCTTGGCTTATCATATCATACTGCTTGAATCATAGGCTTCCTAAGCCACGCACAGCTGGTCGCCATATCGCCGCCGAGGGAGGACGCCCAGCTGGAAGCCACCAACGCCCTCTTGGCCGCGCTCCAACCGGGGCTGCAACCCTCGCAGCAGGTGCCGCGGGGGCCTCACGGTGTTGGGACAAGGAGAAGACGTGGCAAAAGGGGATGGTTAAGGATGGTTTATGGTGGTTGATTGGTTCCGGATGGTTTATGGTGGTTAATTAGTGGTCAATTACTGGTTAAGGATGGTTTATGGTGGTTGAGAAGTGGTTGATAAGGGCTAGTAGTGGTTGATAGTTGGTGAATAGTTGGTTAACAGTTGGTCACTACTGTTTGGTGGTTTGATCGCCGCTCTTTATTTTCTCTAGTAATTATTGACAAATGGTTTGTTGACAAATATTTTCACAGGGGTTGAAACCACCAGGATGGTGGTGTATGGTGGTTGACAAGTGGTTCAGGGTGGTTGATTAGTGGTCAATAAATGATTGGTGGTGAGTACTGGTTATGATTCTGGTTGGTGTTGGTTAATGAAGGTTCAGGGTGGTTAGTAATGGTTCAGGATGGTTTGTGATGGGCAAGGGTGGTTGATAATGGTTGACACGATTGGTTCAACGATGGTTGGTGGTGGTTCCTGATCGTGATTGGTGGTTTATGATGCTTTATAGAAATAGGAGATAACAATGGGGAAGAACAAACAACTTCTCGGAATATGCCAACTAAATGATGGTCCGTGGTCGATGGTGGTTAACGGTGGTTAGCCGCCTGCCTAGGGGTTGATAGCTGGTGAATAGCTGATTCAATTGCGATTCATATTGGTTGGTAGCTGGTTGCAATACTTTATGTTGGTGCATGGTGAACACGTTCAGGACGGTTAATAATCATTCATGGTGGTTTAGCAGCTGGTCGACGGGGGAGAACAACCAACAATCACCAAGAATAATGTGGGTTTGCGGTGCTGGTTTGGGGTTTCTGATTGTTGTGGCACTTTGTGGGGGCTGTGGTTGAGGTTTGGGTAGGATGATGACATGTTGTTCTTAACCATTTTTTTTCTTGTAACGAAGACAAGAGCATTCTTCAGCAGCGGTCGCCAGCACAATCGCTGTTCATTATTAATCATTCTGAAACATCAATAGCTACCATTACCCTTTTTGCCCTTTTTACCCTTTTTACCCTTTTTACCCTTTTTACCCTTTTTACCCTTTTTACCCTTTTCACCCTTTTTACCCTTTTTACCCTTTTTCATCATGAACAACTACTACTGGTCATTATTACAAAACTTTCATTAAGCACCAGCGCTACTTGTTTGCTACTGTCATTTACTAATGTGAATCAAACGAAATGATCAAAGAAGATTAACCACTATTAGTCATCAATACCGTAACCACTATACCAACCACTAGTAATCAATATTCCCCATTGTAAACCATCAATAGAATTGCAGCTAGCCCTGAGCATCTGCAACTAAGATCCAACTTATCAATAAGTCAACCATCAAAGCATCAGCTGACCATCATCTAACCACTATTTAGTAAATCATCTAACCATCATCATTAACCATCATCATCACACCATCATCTAAGAATCATCAGTAACCACCATCTAACCACCATCAAGAACCATCATTGAATCATGCCCTAACCATCATCATTAGCTAACGCCTGGCCATAGTCATGTAACTATCATCCAACCATCATCAAGAACCATCATGTAACCATCATCATTGACCATCATTTCACCATCATCTAACAATTCATCATCGAACAATCGTCAGTAACCATCATTTACCAATCATCATGAGCCATCATTAACCAATCATCTAACAATCATCATCCAACCATCATCTAACAAGCGTCATTAAACATCATTTAGCAATCAGCAAAAACCATCATTTACCAATCATCTAAC
The DNA here is from genome assembly GCA_009767595.1 of Symbiodinium kawagutii. NCBI lineage: Eukaryota > Dinophyceae > Suessiales > Symbiodiniaceae > Symbiodinium > Symbiodinium kawagutii. The sequence continues at coordinate 377,356 of VSDK01027717.1, read as the reverse complement.
AATTGTCATTAACCATCATCTAACAAGCGTCATTAAACATCATCTAGCAATCAGGAAAAAAACCATCATTTACCGATCAGCTAACAATCATCAATAACCATCATTTACCAAGAATCTAACAATCATCATTTAACCATCATCTAACAATCATCATTTAACCATCATCTAAAAATCATCATTTTGCATCATTTCACAATCATCAATACCCATCATCCAACCCTCATTAGCCACCATCTAACCATCATCATTACCCATCATCTAACCATCATTTCACCATCATCCAACCATCTTCGTTAACCATCATCATCAACCATCCTCGTTAACCATCATCCTTAACCACCTTCATAAACCATCATCCACGGCTACTATGCCATCATTACCCGAACCCACCTGCTCGCGCCCGTCCTGGTGGCGCAACGCGGCGCTCCAGGGCAGCGTCGCCTTGGTCGACCTGACCTTTGGCGCCCAACTGCAGGCGCCGGTGCCAGCGGTGGCGTGCAGGGCGGTCCACGGAGGTCATGCGTAGCGGGTTGCCGTGGGAGCATCGTCACATCATCATTAAAGTAGTGATTCTTAGTGATGTGATGATAGCCAGAGTCATGAGTAACCAGTCACATTGTCTAATTGATAGTGATGAATGAGAGTCGTGAAGGATGTGGTTTGTTGATGTTCATTCGATTGTTGATCCCAGTTTGCAATTAATTGTGACGGCTGGTCATCATTAAAGTAGTGATAAATGATTGATGTTTATGATTGACGATATTTTTTAATTAATTGATTCGCTCGTTACATCTATGAATGATGCGATGGTGAATACTTGTTGACCATGGTTGGTTACAATCATGACCATGGTTATAATGATGATAAATACTTAGTAGTCATTGATATTGATGATGGTCATCACCTCCAATGATGTTGTCAACCGATTCTTGTAATTGATAAAACTGATAAGATGATGGTGACTAGATATTCATGATGTTCATTCATGATGGTTCTGAATATACGAAGCAACATTCTAAACATGATTGTGAAGCACTAGTTTGTGGAAAGAATGGTGAACGATGTTAGTATTACTCACATTATTTTCCATTAGTCATTGTACCAGGACATTCTCAGCATTAGTGATGATTATTGAACCATTTGTATTGATAAACGCAGACACATATGGGATGACCAATGACAGTCACATTACCATTATCATCATCATCAACATCATCATCCTCGTCATCCTCGTCATCCTCGCCATAATCATCATCATCATCATCATCATCATCATCATCATCATCATCATCGTCATCATCGTCATCATCATCATCATCATCATCATCATCATCATCATCATCATCATCATGAATCACCTTGACGATGGCAAACACTGCTGTGAGAAATGTGTTGCTACCTTGTTGGTTGGTAGCAGTTTGCATGGATCCTTCGTTCGCGGATCAACTTTACGGCAATTTCAAATCAACTACTACTGTTCCGCCGCGATCCAATTGAACGTCTGGACTTCAACGTGATCACCCAGATTAATTGGGATTTCATGCTGAATCAGGCTGCAGTCGATAAGAAGAATCAGGGTGGCATTCAAAGTCCGAAAGCTGGCACATATCGCGACATCATTGATGGCGTGCTGTACCAGGTTGACGAATCCGTGGACAAAGAAAGATGAATAACGTTCAGATGGCTGAGGGTCAAAATCCTGTACCCCTGGTTCCCCCATCGCTAACCAGGCTGTTTTCCCACCGTGAAATTATTGGCCAATATCCTCCTTTGTTGGGTGGTTAATTGCTTGACCCAGAGCCAGATGGCTACCCGTGGAAGTTGATGGACGGCTCATCATGGTGAAGAAGTGTCATTCAACATACTTGCTGACAATGATCCATCACTGACCAGGATTATAAGTATATCAGTTGTATAAATAGTTTGCACTGTATAGTATTATACGATATCAATGGTATTTACATTTATTAGTTGCTGATAGTATTGATAGTTAGCACTAAAAGAGCGTTATATGTGATTCATAACGCTAGTGATGATGATTAGTACTGAGAATTGCTAACAATGATGGTTAACGTTATACTGTAATCATCAGTATTAGTGATCATCACTAATTTTCATTGACCATGATTGACCATTATTCTTTGATGACCATTAGCGATATCAAAAAATGAGCATTTAGGATATTCGTTTCATAATCCTCCTAAAGAACTATGATCAATCCTCATCATGAGGTTTCATATCATGAATCTTTGTTTCACCTTGTCATGCATGGACCATTATTGACAAGCATCAATAACCATCATACCCATTCGGTGCTAAATCGCCACGACTAGTGTGATTAACCGTTCCTAATAATCATGAAACATTAGAAAAGTAGCATTAATCATTATGACTAATCATCACTAATGATGGGATAACCATCACTATACCTAATTAAGCCTCATTAACCATGATATAGCCACTATTAATAATCATCACTACTAATCATTAACTATTACTAATGACCAATAATATTCATTAGTCATCATCAATAATGGGAAAACCCTCATTCAATCACTACTCATATCCATTAATCACTCCTGAAAACATAAATTACTACTGTAATAACCATCAGGATCATTGTCAACCATTAATAGCCATCAACCATCATTCAATCACTACTAATCAGATAAATCCTCATTATTTGGATTCTCATCATTTGCAATGTTCAGCATTCATCATTAGTGACCATTAGCGAATCCCTTGTGAACTATAGTGGTTAATCATCATTTGACCATCATTTAATCACTATGAATAGCTATTAAGCATCACCATCACAAACCATTAATCATCACTAGTCATATTTAATCACTAGTCATCACTAACCATTAACCAGTCACTATGGACTAGCCAAGAATCATCACAAAAAATCATCACCAATAACCATAAATCAAGAATTATCATCCCAAATCGTCATTAATCTTCATTTTTCACCATTTATCATCAGCAAAGGCTAATCACTACTCCATCACCATCGATCATCATTTGATCACTACTCAATCACCATTAACCATCATGAATAGCCATTAGTCATCACTAATCATCATTCAATCACTAGCTGTAGCCATTAATCATTACTCCCTACTAACATCATAAATCATCCCTAGTCATCTTTCAATCACTCCCACTAACACCATTAATCATAAATCATCACTAACAACCATTCATCATTACTAAAAAGCACTAGCTAATCATCATGCTAACCATGAATCATCATTTATCATCATCTAATCGCTACTAATAGCCATTAACCATCACTTGTAATCATCCATAATAGCCGTTAATAGTGGTTAATCATCATTCATCATTTCATGAATGGTCATCACTAACAGCATAAATTATTAGCCATTAATCATTGCTCGCACCCCTACTAGCATCATAAATCATCCCTAGTCATCTTTTAATCACTCCCACTAACACCATTAACCACTAATCATCACCAACAACCATCAAACCATTACCAAGAACCACTGCTTAATCATCATACTAATCATTACCACTAACCATCATCATTCATCATTTCACCATTAATCATCACTAGTAGCTAATAGCCACTAATAGCCATGAATCATTACTAATAACCCCTACGAACACCATGAAATCCCCATCATCAACCACCAACCATCACTAATAGCCATAAATCATCATTCACTCACTAGCTATAGCCAATAACCATCACTCATAACCACTGCGCAATCATCACTAATAACTATCATTAATAGCCACTAATAATCATCATAATAATAATCATTCATTAACCATTGCTAATAACCCCTTCTGATTTCATAAATCCCCACTAGCTATAGCCATTAATCATCACTAAGACCATAAATCACCACCATTCAAATCCTCCTTCCACCGCTCATTTATCATTTCTATCAATCATCATACTACCCATAAATCCCCATCATTAACCATCAACCATATGGTTCTTTTAACCATATGTCTAAGATATCATTAATAATCATCATACTCGTAGATAATCATTCATTGATCATTAATATTGGCATCATTCAATCACTAGCGCCATTAAGCATCAACCATCAACCATCACTAGTAACCACTACTAATAGCCATTAAATCCCCACCCTTGGCATCCCTTCTTGCCCCTCCAGGCGCGACAGGACCCTCCTCCAGCGCCCTTCGATTGCAGCGCGCTGCGCTGGGCAGCGCGGCGCAACGGCGTGCCGGAACGCGTCGGGGTGGCCCAGGGGCGACGCGGCGCCGGGGGAGGGGCAACCCACCGGGTGGGGTGAAGGATGGGTTGGTGGGAGTTGGTGGTGGTTGGTAGGGCTGAAGGATGGGATTTCATTGGGGTTAGTCATGAGGATGATTGGTTTTAGTAGAGTTGGTGATGTTTAATGATGGTTGATGGTGGTTTTTTCATGGCGAAGCATTGGGTTTCATGAGTGTTCATGATGGTTGAGGATGGATATGAACGGTTCTGTTTACGACAGAGCATTGGTGTTAATGGTTGAGGATGGGTAGTGCTGTCAACAGTCGTTCAATGGTGCACAACGCCTACAAAATGCTTGTTTAATTGCGACTGAATGGTGATGGTGAACAACGGAGCTGTCAATGATAGGCATGAAGAGCCATCGAATACTCATTAGCAGCTCCAATAGCCAGTGAATGCTCATTTCATGAACCAAGGTTGCTTTAACAAGTCATGGTTTGCAGGATAAGCTCATCAAGTGCTTCTTAACAGCTTGATATGCTTATTTAAGCCTGTTTTAGGCCATTGAATAGTCATGAGCAGCCCCTTCATAAGGCTTAAAAAATCACGGCTTTCCAGGCTTTGCCTCAGCCCTGAGGATGTGCGGCAACGCTTGGCCCAGTGTTTGCGACAGGCGGGGGCGCTACAACCAAGGAAACTTCGCCGTAAATTCCATAGGTTGAAATCTGTTGTAGCTGTATGTCTGGTTGAAAACCCTTGGCACAAAATGCGCAAAAGTGTGTTGGTGATGCGTTGTTTTGCGTGAACTATGGTGAACAATGGTTGATTATAGAGCTGCACAGCCGAGTTCATATTTATGGAAGCGGGCGTAATGGCGGTAGTGGCATGGCCTGGGGTAAAACTGTCAGATTTATTAGGCACCTGCAAACTCGCAATTGCATGTACAGGATGATTTCCAACTGGCAGTCATCAGTTAAATGGGACAGACTCACATGGGAGACTGATGCTGGTTCCCCACTGTTCCCAGTGTAAGTTCATGCAGCCATGGTGATGTGCCCACGTGTAAGTTGTCATTCAGCCGTATTAGTTGTTGCCAATGAGGCGCAAATGTGTACAACTTCAGCCCGAGAAAACGGTGCCAATTGTTGCAAAAATGGTTTGACTAGTGGTTGACAGCGCCGCAAATACTCATTGCACTGCTGATGCCAATAGCGCTTTCTGGTGATTCTACTGTAGTAGTGGTGGTTCGGATCAGTAAACATCCCTGACCTCTTCTTTCAGTAGGGAATCTAGTCATTGGCAGGTGTAGGTATCCCCACTTCGAAGCTGGTACCGTGGTCATAGACCTTCTGGGGTCATGCCCCGGGCAGCAGGCCCCTTGTGGTTCTCGCGTGTCTGTGGAGGGCACGAAGCTGGCGATGCAGTTGGGTCTCAACGAAGGACTGGGGCACATGGTGTGGGGCCAAGGGCAGATGCTTGGTTGGTTGGTGGTTGGCGGTTGGAGCCATGGTCTTTTGAGTTTTTTCGAGTTTACAAGCTGAAAGCAAATCAGTTTTTTGGTTGTGAATGTTGTCGCATATTGTCACATGTTGTCGCTGGTTTTGCTCATATTTTTCTCGCAAGAAAATCCGAGTCCTTAACTTCCTGCAATATTTGTAGAACTGATGTTGTCGTTACATGATTCTTCGCACTCGTTGATGATTTTTTTAAACAACTTGAATTTCGTGATGATTCGCCCCAGGGTCCCAAGCACACCTCATGATGCGCCATTCTATGCCACAATCACGTTCCCTTGCGTGATCTTGCATGTTCATCCATTTCTGACCCTTGCCGTCTCCCGCCTTCTTGAGGCGTATGGAAGGGCGGTGAAATCTTTGAGAGCGAAGTTTCCGACTCGTTGCAGATCTGCCTGCAGTCGAGAACGAAAGTGAAAGTTGCGGACAAAGGCAATTTGAAAGACTCAACTTTCAAAGATTGCGGCACCAAGGAGATCGAAGGCTTTGGCAGAGGAGCAAAGAAGCTGTGGTACCGGCCAACCTCGGACAAGGGCCTGTGGAAAGCGTGGCTTGCCACATCGCCAAGCAATGTAGCTTTCTGGTGAACAGCCAGCAAGTGACCACCACTGGTGTTGCCATGCTGCCAAGGTAGGTCTGGCATTTCGCTGCGAGGGTAGAGTGTCCCGCATCAATGATTGATGATGATGATGATGATGATGATGATGGTGGTGGTGGTGGTGGTGGTGGTGGTGATGATGCAACTATTGTCCCGCCACAGCAGGTTGTTGGGGACCAAAGCAACGAAAGACTCATGTTAATAGCTCCCCCATATGTGATGGTGAATCACCAGATATTGAAGTGGGGTGTGAGATATATCCAGCTGAACTTACCATGAAGCATCATTAGCCCCCGTATTATTCATTTGCGATTGTTCAGGCCCAGCCATTGATAATAGGTTCTTAGTAATGGTTATTGATTTATCATTTTTGATCAATCATCAACGAAACATTCAAAGCATTCGATCACCACCACTTTCAGCCGAACCAACAAACTCCTTGGGGTGCACAGCCACTTGTTAACCTTTATCGACCAGTCTTAACCTCAAGTTGATAAGTTCAAGTATGATTCTTACTATATATTATTATTATTATTATTGTTATTATTATTATTATTGTTATTATTATTATTCTTATTATTCTTATTATGATTAAGCTTTGAGTGATCATTGTTCAGAACCTTTTATTGATCCATATTACTAATCAACAGCTAGTCAGCATTGATCATTGTGCAGCACAAAAGTTGACCAATCTTGAACACCATTGTAAGCTGGCTACTGACCATTGATTATAAACCATTTTTAATCACATATTGTGAATCATGATAAACACCACTAATAATTCATGACCCGTTGATTGTTAATCATTACTAACCATTGATGAACACCATCATAAAGTACTACCAATCTATACTAATTAATCATTAATCAACTGGTTATTAACAATGTATTGATCATTCATCAGCCTTGATCATCGTGAAGCACCGCCAGGAGATGCGACGGCTCTGGGGCAGCACTTGGAACGATACCAGGAGCGCTTCTGCCACAGCCTCTCCTCGTGGCGTCGCTCGACAGAGATGGGAAGCCCACGCGCTTCACCACGGGGTGCGGGTGGAGGTCCCAGAAGGATAGCGAAAAGGCGTGAGGAGTTACAGGTCATGATCAGCGGCAAAGCTGATGCACGACAGGTTGACCGCATCTTGCCGCTAGTTTGTATTTTTTTTCTTAAGGGGCCCTTGCAACAGTGGCAGTTTGAGATAAATCGGCACCGCTTTCGGGGGGCCACTCCACGGGAGTGTGCCCTGAATGGAGACTTAGCCTCACTGAGCACGCCTATTTGCTGGCTTGACCCCAAAAATCATGGATCATCATATCAACGTGTATAGATGGTACTGCTTGGTGTTTAGATTTCAGGGTGTTCCCAAGGTTCAGGGTGTTCCCAGCAGGTACTGCCAACATCGCTCTTGTTTCAACATGATCGTAGCTACAATGATGTGACTTACTCCCACTGCTTACCAGTTGGCGATTCCTGGGCACCGATCAGCAGCTTCAGGCATCCGGTCCCACAAGAGCAAAGCCACTCTACTGGGACGCTTTGTGCTTCAGGTGGCCAAGTATCGAGAAGCTTGGATTAAGGAGTGAGTGGTTACGTGTGGGTGGGTGGTTTTCCACTTGCTAGCCTTGCTTGTTTCGTTGTTTGTTTCTTTCTTTTTTGGAGTTTGGCTGATTGGTTTGTTTGTTGCTTGGTCATTCTCTCAGTTAGTCGATTCATTTGTTCAATAGTCCGTAACAACAAGGTCCCCTGATGATCGCTATGTCCAAATATATCATTTCGACTGGTTTCACATCTAGAACTGGGACATATCACAGTACATGTCAGTCAATGGCCAAAATGATTTTCTGGTCCATATCTCTCTGACGTTTGGTTATCATCGCCTCTCACTCACCATCATGAACTAGTATTAATTAGCCCGTCTTGAATCATGATGATGTGAATGATGTGGATGATGTGGATGATGATGATGATAATTCATCCTATCACGGTCACACTTCATTTCTGAGAAGAAGTCCATGATATCATAGTCACCCCCTCACTGATCTCCTCTCACTCAGTCATTGACGCTTGCTGAAGGCCATGTTTCGCCCATTTTATGGAGACTCCTTTTGCTTGTCATTTGCCTGCGCAAGCTGTGGCAAGCACAACCTCGGCCGGCGAAAAATGCATTGGATATGCTTTTGATGTTGGCATCGTATGACTTTGTGAAAGCAAATGCAATGCAGTCGTCATTCCAAGTTGAGTTCTAAAGCACATAGAAAAGTGACATAATTGGTGGTTGGTCCGCTTGGCAAGTGAGAACTTACAGCTGGCCACTCGCTTGTCCGGGACCGGAAACATGCAAAAATTGCCGGCGCCTCTATCTGAAGGCACACGTGAACTAATACATTGTGCGCTCTCTCTTTGTTTTGGTTCGAGAGGGAGATGTCGGCAAAGTCTTGCGCTCCAACGGGCTTTCGCGGAGGCGCGTTGGATTTTCAAATCAGTTCTTGGAAGACGCATAAAAGTAAACAAAGATAGAGTTTTGCAACGTTTTCGACGTGGAGGACGTGGACGCTATCAAAGCTGTGGCTTTTCTCCGGTTTGTGGACGTTTAATGATGACTGGAGCAAGATGATAATCATCATCATCATCATCGTCATCGTCATCGTCATCGTCACCATCGTCATCATTGTCATCATCATATTCATTTGACACCCTTTGTTCGAAACTAACTACCGTGACTTTGCCATCACTACCACTATCAACGATCCTTAGCTTATTGCTTGTTTTCACCATTCTACCACATGTCACCATTGCCTACCACTGGTGGGTAGTTTCATGACGATTTTTGATGTTCAACAATATAGTTTGGATGTTTCTTCCATTGGCTTGCGTATATTTTCAAGAGGTTGAAACCCACCAATAATCTCTTTGTTGCGGCCCACTGATTGTATAATGTTCAACACGTAACTAATGGTTATATAATGTTGTATAAACATTATCATTTGAATCTATAGCTAACCAATCGTGCGGTTCTATTAACCTTTATAGTTTGTTAAGATAATAATTAAACGACCCTTAGATTCGAGCCACTACTATCACGTCTTTGTTCTCTATAGAGGGTAGATTTCTTGTACACAATACTATAAGGTGAGGGGACCTGTGCCCCAATTCCTAATCTACAGCGTGATTCTATAGCTCGTTGCTGGTTTTTCATGATCACAACTGTAAAATCATGAAATGGTTTTTAACAGTACTAAATGATTCATTTTGATTCCATACGCAATGGTTAACTATAGCTCATTGATTTCCCCAGCTATAAATCATTGATTCCATAGTGAATCATGATTCTTGCTGGTTTTTCAGTGATTCCATACTAAATGGTTTTTTAACAGTACTGTATAAATGATTCAGTTGTTGATTTAACTGTAAAATCATTGATTCCATAGTATCAATGGTTTTTGTTCTGATTTTCAACCATTCCTGCGCGGTGGGCTGAGGAAGTGCTGCTGCCGATGCTGCAGGATGACACCCTTAGACTGGAGGACGGACTCGCTGGTTGGGGCGAATGAGGGCAGGCCATGGTTCCCGGGGAGTGATGATGGCTTCATGATCCATTTACTCAGAAAGATGGTTCGAGCGAATGAAGTGACGGGTAGATAATGATTGAACGATGGTCAATCCTTTGATTCATGATGATCAATGATGGTGAGACTGATGGTGAATGATGACTAAAAGATTATTGACTGATGGGTATTGTACATGATGATTAATGATGATCAATGATGATCAATTATGATCAATGATGGTTGACAACTTATTATTGTTGATACTGGTTGATCGACAATGGGGTTTCCTGATGGTTAGTTGATGATGCATCGATGGTTCTGGGAGGATGATGAGTAGATAATGGCAAATGATTCGCGGACAATGAGCTAATGACGATGGTCAAATGTTGATGAATGCTTATATGATTGTTATCAGTCGCTCCTAATTGTGATTGGTGTTCGTGACAAGATAGTGCCCATAGCGCCAAGATGCTTCAAACAACGAACAATCTGAACAATCTTGGTGAACAAACCAGGGGCAACCACCACTTGCCAGGTAGATCCATGAGTCCATACCCTGTACCCCTGGGAAAACCCGAAAATGGGTAGAGTAGTCAAGCTGTTACGATGTTCGTGGCTTTCGGACGGGTGGTTCCGACCCAGCTCGCCATATCACGAACTAGTCGTTGGTTTTTACAATCTTCTAGGGGGATGCACATAGCTATTCTCTCTTGCTATACTATTGATCCAGTAAATACTGTGGTGCTTGATCCAGTAAATGCTGTAGTGAACTAGCTCTTTTTTCACCATCATTTTTTCCTAGATCAGGTACAGGAGATTCCCAGAGAAGTTGAGACAGTGATTTTGCCCAGTAAACGCTTTGGCCGTGAGAAGCTGGGACGTCAACCCCTGTGGGTATATGGACTGTTGGCAGGTTTCACTTCCCCGCAGAGTCCCCTATCCATTCTAGGTTCATAAACTTCCACATGTAGGGTATGCCATAAACCTATCTATCTATCTATCTATCTATCTATCCAGGTTTCACTTCCCCGCAGAGTCCCCTATCCATTCTAGGTTCATAAACTTCCACATGTAGGGTATGCCATAAACCTATCTATCTATCTATCTATCTATCTATCTATCTATCTATCTATCTATCTATCTATATAGATGTGTACACATGAATATCTCGCCCGTTTCATGTGTTCGCGGCTTCCTCAGAATTTAGAACACGGTCCTAGTTGCATCCTCCAGTTCACAATCCGGTTTGGTTCTCATCCTCGAGCCAGTCCACCACCGAAAAAGAACACCAGCCACTATGTAACCAAGCCCTCCAAAACCATTGGCCATCTCAACCTCCAGGCAAGATCTCAACCTCCAAGATAGCTCCACCAACCAACGCCAGACCACCCCGGTGCCAATCTGGGAGGCTACGGATGGCCCCCACCCGTGCCACCCATGGATGCCCCATAGGAGTTCATGGCCCTCGGTGAGAAGTTGGGCCCTTCGTGGTCGGAAGAAGATCTGTCGGAGATCGCTCTGCTGCTGGATGTCTCTCCGCAGGAGACGCGCGGGCGGTGTGGCAGGGAGGGGTTGGGAGCATCGATTTGGAGGTTGAGGATGGACACATAAGTAGAATCTTGGTGATAGTTTTTGGTTGCAATTGATGCTGATGCTTGCTATACTCATTGTTTTGGAAGCATGATGGTTTAGTGTGGCTTTTACAGTGGTTGATAATCATGGTTTTGATAGTTGGGATAAGTAGAACCTCTGGTAGATGATGGTTAGATAACGGATCTATCATTGATCACAAGTCCAATGATGATTAACTAGGATGAAGCATAGCTTCCGATTCAATTCGCTTTGGTTGGGTTTCGTTTGCTCATAGCAGCGACTTAAGCGACTTCGCTAAATCCGTGGTTGCTTTCTTCTTTGTCTCTTTCCATGTCAGAGTGCCTGACTTCTCTTTGGGTATAGCGAAAGGCGTTCAGTTTCTGCTCATCTCAACCCCCTTCAGAACACCAATCTCCAGCTCACAACCTCCAAACCACTTGAAAATCACCAGACTGTCCAACCAATCTACCACCTCACCCTGCATCACCATCAGCCACCCACCACCCCCAGCCCCACCCCCAGCCCCAGCCCCTGAGGACACCGAAGGTGCCATGGCCTTAGCTCCGCTGGTCACGGCCCAACGGCTGCGCCTGGCTCTGGAGCCCAACGGCTTCGCTGCGCAGTTCCCCAGCGCCGCGGGGCTCTGCTCCCACGACCTGCTGCGGGCCATCGACGACGCCGCGGCCAAGCCCGGGCGCCGCAGCCTCCCCGGCGACCACGGGGACCACCACGGGGCCCACCACGGGGAGCACCACGGGGAGCACCTGCTGGTGCCGCCAGCCCCCAGTGAAGCAGCCAAGTCGTCAAGACCGGGATCGCCGACGAAGGTGGGGATGGAGGTGGTGGTGGATGGTGGAGAAAAAGTGGTGGTTTTGATATGTTTGATGTTGTGTATTCTGTAATATTGCTTTATTTGGTGTAATGTTGGATATTTATTTTTCGCACCAGGTGGGTACCTAGCCCTCTTTGCAGATGTCATGGATTGTATCTGCACCGTAGCTTTTATAAATACCTTCGGTTGTAGGTGAATCGCCTTTGATTCAGGTCCTACTTGTACGGCCACACTTGCTGAGTCTACACTAGGAACATCTAGGAACCATCTTTAGCCATTGACTGACTATTTGTATAACCATCATCTATCATGATCATTGATCACCATTCACCGTTATCAACTCAACCATCAGACAACCACTTTCAGTCCTGATCACCACATTCCCATCTTCAGAAATGGTTGTTGACCTTTTATTTCCCATCAACCAAACGGGAGTATAACGTTCTTATTAGTGATCACCAGCCACCGTTAAGCATCATTGAGCAAGATGAACCACTATCAATGGTTATTAAAATGAGCCATTATGGATCACCATGGAAACATTATTCACCATCAACATTAACCACGGTTTTCAATCACTTTCGACCATTGGTAAGCGTCATCAGTAATTATCATGAACAACCAGAAGCCACTGTTGACCATCCTTCTCATCATTATTCCTCACTATTCACTATTATGAAGGATGGTTCTTAACCACCATTCAGCATGATTCTTAGCCACATGTTGAATGGAACTATTAACCACTATTATATAAACACTATGAGCCATGTTTTATAATCACCATTCATTAAAATCATTCATTTTGACCATTATTTTTGTCATCAATGAATGATCAACATGAACTGATGGTGATTATAAATAGTTGTCAACCGTGGTTGATGGTTAATCATTAATGGACTATCATCAACCATTGTTCCCAACGGGTATGACTCCCCGTACTCGGGGTCACCACTGCTTCGGAAATGTCGCTCAGAGCGCCGGCGATGCCTCCTATGGCGACGACGATTTCCATGATGAGGCGACGACAGGGTGGATGTGGGGCTTGGGGCTTGGATGGTTCGTTATGGTTAATGGTGGTTTAAAGTGGATTAATGGTAGTTCAAAGTGGTGAATGGTGGTTCAAAGTGGTTCATAGTGGTGCAAGATCCATGATTAATGATGGTTGATAATTGTGAATGATAAGGTGGAGAAGATAGTGGAACAGAAAAGTGTAAGAACCATCCTTAAGAGTGGTTAGTGAAGGTTGATAGTGTTAAATAGTGGCAAATGACAATCAGAATGAAAATGGCTAATTGACAGTGATTAATGGTGATGATCATGATGGTTGCTGAGGTTCTTGACAATGGTTTGTACTCATGACAATCGTTGCTAAGAATGGTCAGTCATGGCTGATAGTGGTACAAGTGGCCATTTTTAATCATGATAGCAATCTCCAACCATCTTATCATTAGCCACGAGTTCAACAAATGATAGTGGCAGTCAATAGTGAGAGGTTGTTGGGGTTCTGACCAACACTTGTTGTGTAATCATGGTCAATCAAACTTGTTAGTAACATGCTCAGTGATGGTTCAAAATGGCTGGTGATGATATGAAACATGGGTTGGTTGGGTTTTCAATCCTTAGTCCTTACTGGAATGGTTAATCACATTTCATGAGCTGCTGTACAATGGCTAATCCAGTGTCTTTTGCTAACGACGAGGGTGGTCAGTGGCGGGTAAATGATTGGCACACTGTTGATAGCGATCATCATAATTAATCATTTGCAATTCTAGAACCACAATATATTTTGATGGGTGGTAAAGAATGATTGATATTAATACTTGTATATATAAGTGATAACCATAGATACATTGATACGTTGTTAATGGTTATACCAGGGTGTTTATGAATGGTCACTGCCAGGAAAATGGCTGGTCACAAAAAAAGATGGTTGTCAACGGTATTAATAGTCTATTTGTTGGTTTATGCTTATCCTTGGGACCCTGCGGTAAATGTTTTCAGGGATGATCAATCGTCAAGATAGTTTTTGAAAGTGGTAACGGTGATAGTGGTGGTCTAATGGTCTACCAGTGGCTGGCTGTGTGTGATCTTGTCAATACATGTCAATGGTCGTTGTTGCCCTGTCATCAAACCTTTTTAGCTGGCCTGAAACAGGCCTGAAACAGCTCAGAAGCAAATCAAGTGTTCCAGCACCTTTTCTGAATTTGTCCGAGGAGGAGTTTGACGATGATGAGTTCGAAGATGAGTGACACCTGAGATCAAGGAAGCGATTCTGGGATACCAATGCCGCCTTAAGCCATGAATATTGTTGGGGAAACCCACCAATCGCAAGGAGTTTCAGAGATGGGGCGTACAAGATATGCAAGATTATATCTTGGGGATGTCTTTCGAGAGATGATTATGAGATGGATAAGCTCGTTCATGGACTTGTGGGTAGCCTTCATGCTTCCCCTCTCCGCTATCCCAGACCCCCCGGTAACACTTGGCAAGGGGGCTGGTCTGATATGAGGTGAACGGGGATCATAGACCACCAAGTTGTCCGTAATCAACTACGCTTTTGGTGGTTATCAGCCACTTCTCGTTATTTATCACAATGCATGTAATGGTTCATTAATCATCATGATTGCTAGTAGAGGGTTCAAAATGGCTGACCACTTTTTGTTAACCATCAATTATTTTACCTGACTATATAACCGCTAATCACTGCTACCACTAAGAACCACCATTTCCCCACAAAATCAGTAGAGTGAATGGTTACGTAATGTCCTTCACTGAGTGGTATCTGTTAGCTAGTGCCATCATCATATTGTAGCACATTGATTATCTACTGTTAAGACCATAATCCATTATTCTTAATCACCATTAGGAAAATCCATCCCTCATAGTTGGTTGCTGTTGGCCTTCATTAAGCAGCATTAGTTGCGACAATGAAGCATCAGCAAAAGTTGACCATAAACGGTTACCAGCTACTAACGACAACCGCATAGTAAACCATTAATAGTTGGGAACATGATTACTGTAGTCATGAAGCCACGCCGGCAGCTGGATCCAACCATCATTACCCATCATTTACCATTGTTAGCCATTATTACCACTGATGAGAACCATCAGTAGTTGTTGATTTATCGTCAACATGATTAACCATGACTTTGGTTCTATAGCCACTATTAACATCTATTCACCCTATATCTCATTAAGCACCATTGTCAGTTGGTCAAGAACCATTGATCATCACTAAGTGTTGCTCATCATGACTCGTATCACGAAGCATATCACAATGTTGTTTGGCCTTCACCAAAATAACCTATTTTTTCTGATATCTAACTGTTAATACTTGCTACCAGGGGTATTGCCACTCATTCGTGACCATCATGGTCCATATGAACTATTGTTATAAGTTATAAGCATTATTGACCAGTGCAACCGCCCTGGAGATTTAAGAATATCCCCGGTGTTCAAGATTGAAACGACCTACCTATCAACCAATTGGCAACCGTTGTTAAAACCATTGCTATAATTATTGACCACCAGATTGCCTATTCCTTAAACCACTCATTAGCCAATGTAACCATCATTCGCGGTAATTAGCCAGTGATATTACCCAACTAAGCAACGAACCAATCTTGGAAACCAAGGTTAGCTAATGATGACCAACTGATAACTAACCATTATTAGCTACTATTACCACTCATAAAAACCATTATCAATGATGTGACATCACCAATAACCATTGTGGACTTATTAATTAATCAGTATGAGCCACCATAGTTGATTAAGTTACAAGTTGCCGTTATTAACCACTATCACTGCCAACTCTTAACCCCTAAGACACTAGTAGTTTCTACCATTTCTTAGTTGGTCATCAGCGCGGCACTGGTAGCGCTGCCATGGATGCCGCACTGCTGAAGCTCGGTGGTGATGGCGCCGACGAGGCTGGCGTAGCAAAGGGGTCAGCTTGTCCGCTCGAGCGCCCCAAAAGAGGGCTGGTGGCACTGAACAGCTGGTGATATGTTGGTTTTAAGCATTGATTTTGGTTGATAATGGGGGACAAGAAGCAACAAAAAGAGGGGATATATCAACCATGTGGTGGTTTCTTTTTCGGGGTTGGGGATCCCCCAAGTTATGGTTTGTTTATGATTGTAAATGACTAATATGAATGACGATTGCGGGGTACCCCTATTTTGAGAAACCAACATGTGGTATATTTGGCATGTGGTAGTAATATGTAGTAGGACTGTAGTGATGATAATGGCTACAGTGATATGGTTTTTAGTGTTAACCATTGCTACACAGAGTCACTAGTGATTCTTATTTAGTTGTCACTAGTGATTCTAGGTAGTGCTGGTACTAATGACTCTCAATCAGTTGTCACTAATCATTGGTTATTCTCAACCAGTTCTACCCCGGGTTATTGTTGTTTTTTCTTACCACTACTAACTATGATGGAGCCATCAGCCATCCTTGGGGGGTCATCAACAAGCCAGCTGATACTCCACGTTGATGGTTAACACTATCTGGGCGAAAGCATGGCAAACCATCAATCATCACCATGGTGTTAACCATCAATTCGTGGCTAATTAACTAACCAGCTGATGGATGAGTAATGGAACTAAGCCATGTTGTTAACCATCATTAATTGCTACGCCATCAGATAGTGATAAGCGAACTGGCTTGTACTGGCTAGTTGTTTAGTGTTGTAAACCAAACCAGGTCTTAGCCATCTAAGAAATTCAAAACATGAAACATCAGGAATGATTATTATTAGTGCGAGTCTGCAGGGCTAAGTGATCATCTTAAGCACTACTAACCTCAGCAAATAATTCCTGAGCCATTAGATTGATGATTAAAATGTAATCATGTACCATCACCAACTCTGGGGTCCTTTGAAGTGGGCTACTGGAAAAACAGGGTTGATGCAGTTGATGGTTGAGATCGTCAAGAAATATGATTGAGGCGGAGGATAAAGGTTTGCCAATGGTGGTTGATTATGGTTGATGGTTGATATGGGTAATTAGGTTGATGGTTGATAATGTTTTTTAACAGTTGGGAAGCGTTATCAAACGTGATTGGATTAGTATTAATCAGTATATACAGTATAAACCAGTATTGACGATATTCAACCATTCATGGTAGGTTAATAGGTGAGGTGAGGTAATGCTTGGATTTTTGCTAGTTGCTCGGATTTTTAAAAAAAACAAACGTGGTTTGCTGCTTCAGATGGGGCTGGTTTTTGCTGGTTGAAGTGTTTGTTAACCGACCGGCAATAGTAAGGCTGTCACCAATCAAAGGGGTGTGACACGCAAAAACCTTTGATGGCACTTGCGATTTCAGCCATTTGCCTGGTTTTGGAAAATTGTTAGCGCACTGTTCAACAATCTTTGGGAGCCAGCGGCGGATCTTTGACCTCATGTAGCTTTAGGAGGTCATGGCACAGCCAAGGAGAGACTTTCAATGGCAAACCGGAGGAGATAACCCACTACTGTTGGGGTATGTCATCACTATTTCGCCTGCACTTGTTCAAGAACAATCATTATGACATATTAAGCATTATTCGCCACCAATAGTGTCATTCACCACAATCATTAGCGTCGTTGACGACCATTCATGTCATTCACCATCATGCACCATCATAAACCATTGTTTGGTGGTACAGACTCAAGAATCCTATGGTGATTCCTGACCTCGAAAAGTCATGTCATGGCTGTGCCATTGCCAGTGAAAGAGGATCAGTGCCACGGCAATGTCTGTGGCCGAGCTACGTTTTTTGCTCAGCCAAAAAGGTGCACCTGAAAGTCTCCACGGGAGATCACGGGAGGACGAGATACCCAACATGGCGCCCTGGTTGCCTGGTAAAATCCACCACAACTCATAACTGGTTAGCCGAGTAAAATCGAGGGTTTGCCGACTAGAGAAAGACGAAAAAACAAAAATAAAACTGGATACCGAACAAAAATAATTGGTTAGCCGACTAGAGACTGGCCAGGAGATGGTTCAGAAGGGGCGTCTCAAGAGACAGGTCGCCATCGAGCAGGATGGACACAGGGGTGGGCACAACCGATCTTGAAGGCTACCGGCCATCTATCATGAGGCCATGATGGATCATTGGCAAGCCTATAGCAAAACTAAATACATCTAAATACTGATTGGTCAACTAAGATGAGCAGTTGACGAATCAGTGGTTGGTTGTAGTGATTGTAGTGATTGTATGAGGATAGCAATGACCAATAGTGATAGTTAATAGCTATGATTCTATTATTATTTGTCACCAACAAGATTGAACGTTAGCAAGGAATATTTGTTGACACCAGTGAGCCATGATTGACTAAGGATACTTATTGACAAACAGTGCTCATTGGCAAGCATGAATAGTTGTTGACAATGATTGCTAAAACGACCGTCCTGTATGACCATGCTTGACCAATGACCACTAATGGTAAACAATGTTTCTTAACAATGCTCATCAACAATGGTCAACAATGACGATGGTCCTTAGCATAATATTCATGAAACAATAACGACTCTCTTGCCACATGGACTTCTTGATGTAGTTATTTATGTTTGTTAAATCCTTTTACATTTTTTTTTGAATTCATACAATGGTGCCCTTTATGTTCGCGTTTGGCATGTCAGGTGTCTTGACCTCCCAAGCATATTTTTCCCGACCAATCTTCCTACCCCTATCAGTGCTTTTCTTCCTGCTCTGCCACCCACCATTGTGCATACCCCCAGCATCACTTATTCGTTGCATTTGAGCTCTCCACCTATCGTGGGCCCACACGGGGGCCGATGCTTTGCTACGCACCATCGGGCACACCCCGCCGATCACAGACAACCAAGATCGCCCTGAACTCAGCGCCGTGGAGTGCCCGCTTACATAAGTGTCGCCCTTTGTCCTTTTGAAGGATTGCTCGAGATCCTGTGGGATGCCTGGTGCCACAAAAATGCACGTGTGGGCCCCTTGGCGGGGACGAACTGGTTGAATGTCTTGCTTTTGTGCAGCAGAAGTGGGGGCTAGCACCCTCTTGCGCTGACCCTTGACATGAATGGCAAAAGTAGTCCTTGTCTGAAGATGAAGTCTGTGTCGCTTTCGCGCTCCTGAAGGAGAGAGCGCATCTTGGAAGAATCATGACCAAGATTCGTCGAAATGCCGTATCACGAGTTCTCAGAGACATGATGCCTTTGATGCAGCCCAGGGACGGCCGATCGGACTGCCAACCTCTTCAACAGGAAGAGCACTTCCTAGAAGTGAGAGGAGACAGGTTGCCAAGGCACCTCGAGGCCGGTGACAAGTTGTGCCGGGGTGGTGATGAGCTGAGGCATGCAGCCTGGAGCTCAGTATTGTTCAAAGCCGCTTTGGTCATGTAAAAAGCGCAGCTTGATGCTGAACAGTCTTTACCAAACCCAAAGTGGTAAATGGCCATGTCAGAAATACCTCCACCTTTCAATCGTGTGTGCCTGCTTCAGCCGTGTGCGCCTCCAGGTCTTGACGGTGTGTACCTCTGACTTCTGTGCTTCTGTAATCGTGCGCAACTCGTTTGTCACCTTCGCTTATGAGATTATGGCCTCATCGCTTGCTACATCTCTCTTCACGCCATTTTCTTGTGATGCCAATTCGCTGAGGTGGAACGCAAGACCACCAGAGCTGCTGCAACGCCATTTGGGCCCCGAAAGTTCAAGATCGGCGATTGTCTCATTTGCACAAAGTCAGTACCACCAAGCCCTGTGCGTCCAAGACCCGGCGGGGTATGTCTTGATCCCATGTGGGTCAAAAGATGTATGGAGAATATGCAGGGCCTTTTTGGGTAAGAACCTGAATTGTGCAGAAAACGGCGGCTTAAGCCACGGTCAGAAACCCGACAGAAATACACAAAAACAGATATTTTAGACACTTGTTGGATTTGGCTGTGACTCCAAACATTGCTCTGGCCTACGGGATATCAGATTACATTCTTCGCTGTAAGGAAAAAATGCTTAATCCGTCGCAGCTGTCGACAAACCGTGGTCCAACCGTGGAACGACCGTGAATGGCAAATATTAGGCGCTGCCCAGCCTCAATAAGTTTTTTCCTGCATAGGTTTTACACAAAAGACCTGAATGGACAGGTCTCTGGAGATTGTTGAGGGGTGTGCCCAGTCGCGATGAATGAAGTGCGCGAGCGGTGCCATTTTTGAAGCGCCCCGCGTGCAAATTGAACGCTTGATTTTTTGTGTGTAAGCCCACAATCAGAGATCGTGTCTTTCACATGACCGCTTCGATAAACCTTTTGGCTTGCCAAGCCTCGGCGCGGTAGCAAAATCGCAGAAACTCGGCTGGGATTTGCGGAATTGTGTGATTTGTATTGGCAGTTGCGTGTTGGCTGGTCATCCCGTTACTGAATCATGATCCTCAACAATGCCGATCAATACGTTTTGTTGGTGATCTGACATGGTCATCGATAATGATTATGTGTGGTTTCTGAAAATGGGAGACGTGCTATTTTTAGCGACGTCAGACGAGTTGACGAGGTATACCCCTTTAGATTTCACGATGTGATTTAGTTGAATCTGTTGAGTCGAGGAAGGTCCTGATGATGTGAAGGTGGCGAGGCCTTACCTAAGGCCGGCTGTAATCGTGATCGGACAAGAATTGTGATATTCGCAACCATGATCACAAGGCCATCATGACGGTCGTTAGCAACCCACAAGTGGTTTTTCAAAATAGGGGTACCTCGGCATCATCTAATGGTAATTTTTAAATTAGATCCAACTTCTGAAGACTTTTGTTTCCTGGTTAAATAGGTTTTTTTGGATCTAATCCCCCATCTACTTGTCCACAGTAAACTGGCTACAATGGAAAAAAATTGGAACCCGCCAGTCTGCAGCAATCCCGACACGAGACCCAAGTGCAGTCCCCCGCAAGGCCTCCAAGGCTCATGCCTCACAGGGGGCTCAAGGAAAGGGGCGGGGAGCCCGTGATGGAGAAAAAAGATTTGACGGGGCCCACATCTGTTTTTTTGAAATTTCGGCTGTCCGGGATCAATCCCCCCCAGGTTCAGAAAAGCTAAAGCGACGATCGTGTGGAGGTTGATGATTATTGAAAACGCAGAGCAACGACCATGTGGAGGGCAATGGCTACTGGGGGTTTGGCGCAAAAAGGCCGCGGAAATTCTTGAGTGACAGAAAAAACATACGCGGCTCCCGGAATCAAACGTTTCGGGCGCTTAAAAACGCAAAGCAACGACCATGTGGAGGGTGATGGCTACTGGGGGATTGGTGGGGGGCGAACAAACTCTCAGCAAAACGGGGGTTCCGACAGCCGAATGAAATTAAGAAACCAAAAGATAAATTCTTGCGGCCGCAGAGAAATTTACCTCGCCAGTTGTTACACAAATCAGGTACCGCGCCGCCCCGGGCAATAGCCATTTAGGCTAGGTGAAAATGGCTGCGGAAAACTTGCCGTCAGGCAGGCTATTTATTGTCGTGGACGGCCAGCTGTCTTGGCACGGACTGCCGGCCGCGTGCTACTTGATGGCGGGTCACGTTTGGGTGATTGCTTCCATGGGCAGAATATTTGCTGTCTCAAGTATGCAGAGCTCATCAAAGAGCCCAACCTTTGTGAGGCAACGCTGGTAGGGTTTGATGCTTCCTTGTGCAGAGACTTAAACCACGCCAGGTGCGAGTCGTGATTTGGTTGTGAAATGTCTGCCCATCTTGGCCACAGAGGTCTTGGATTTGTTAGTACCGAGTATTTGTAATAGTTTTGTGGCTTGAACAGCTATTTTGGACCAAGCTAGTTGCAGCGTCTTTTCACCCATGGTGATGGCTATCGAGAAATATGTGGGTGGCATTTTGGACAGGCATGCCCGCAAGTTTGTGCAGCTGCTGTCGCTGCGGGGCTTCACAGAAAAGCAGGTGAGGGAGCAATTGGTGGCTGCCGGCTACCGGCCGGGTCCTGCAGCTGGTGAACCTGACCCGTCCTGATTTTGAAAGGCTTCAGAAACTAGTGAAAAAGTTTCACAGGCTGCAAAGCCAGTGGTCGACGAATGAGCGGGTGTTTGCACTGCAAGAGCTGAGGCGTCGCGTGGTGCAAAGACACGACTGATGGAAAAAAGATTGATTGCCTGCGCCGATAGTTGCGTTTCAAAGGCTGGATGGAATGAATTTGAGAAGATGTCAGTTTGTTGTTGTGTGCAATTCTTGCTTGCTTGCTTGCTTGCTTGCCGCTGTTGTGCTCCCCCCACACACTTTTGGCGCGGCTTGTTCGCCTCCAAGCTTTTGCGCCCACGCTACCATTAGTATTGCACCGTCCGCAGAAAATGTTTTTTTATTTCTCACGACTACCGTGGCGACTATTATCTTTCTGTTACTTCTTGTTGGGAGGCAATAAGGGGTTATGAAGCTATCGTTTGGGACGTGCAGTTTAGAGGCACTAGAGGATTTGAAACTATTATATCAGACGCGCGTTGCTTGGGAAACGATTGTGGGTTGTGAAACCATCGTTTGGGAGGCGCATCTTTTGGGAGGCAGAAAAGATTTGTCGAGAGTTCTCCAACTCTGCTGTCAACTGTGTGCTCTCACATTTGTGCTCTTGTATGTGTGCTCTCATCTGTGTGCTCCGGTGTGTTCTCAGATTTGTTGTCTCATGCGCATGCTCTCATGTGCTCTCATTTGTGCGCGCCCATGTGCTCATTTGTGTGTTCTCATATGTGCGCTCTCATGTGCTCTCATATTCGTGCTTTTATGTGCTCTCATATGTGTTCTCTCACATTTGTGCTCTTGCATGTGTGCTTTCGTAGACTTAGCGCTGGGGGCCGGGCTGCGTCCTTACTGACGGAAGGGCTTGAATTGTAGAAAAAGATGACGTCGCATATCATTTCACCCATCTATCATTGCATAGGTTGGTTTTGGACTGTAGAGTTTGAGCTCGGGGTTTCAGGGTGGTAGACGTTGTAAATTGTTGTGTGTGTACACGCCCGCTTGGCATGTACAGGTGCAACTTGCATGACGATTTAAAAACATTGAGCCACAAAATCTAAACAAAAACGATTGCTTGAGACATTCCACATATCATTTTCCGGTGATTGAAAACACATTTTCGATGCCTGGACATCACACATGAAAACGGCCTACCCCCGCAAAATATTTTAAGTGGCAATGAACTTGGTTGTCCCTGGTGTCAACCGAAGTTTCGGCTCTGACAAGTGTGGACAGGTGCCCCGTCCACGCTTGTTTAGTCAGTTACTTAGGGGAGCGCCGCTTCATGGGATTGGTGCCCCTCGCCCACGGACCAGTTCGGTGTGGCATCTTCTTACTGTTCTGCATTGGAACCATCCTGGCACCGAGTGTTGCGAAAGAGGCGACAGCACTCTCGGGCAGTTGTCAGGACCTGTGCGGTCACAGGCTTGGGCAAGAGGAGGAGAAGGACCCTCTTTCGACACGTGTGTCGGTTGGCAACCCATCACACGTGGAATCCAGAGGAACTACCACCTCGCATCCAAGCCGTGCTCAAGAAGATGACCTGGTTTTGCCGAAGCTGCTCCGCCAACAATCCGCCACAGCAAGAACATTGCAAATCTTGCCGGTCCCACTGGTCAGAGGTATGGCGCCCCTCCCGGCGCCAACGCAGTCAGAGCCAGAAAGACAAACATGGCAAGAAAGCACAGCAACCCAAGGAACCCAAAGGCAACAAGGACCGGGACAAGCCACCTCCAAAATCAGGAGGTACAAAAGAAGCATTGGAGGCCATGTTCCCAGAATCTTTGCCGTGGGTCCCAACTACACCGCAAGCGAGAAATGTCCCGCGAAGAGTCGAGAATGCCGACATGCAGGGCAATTCGAATCCAGTCCAGCTGGGTCTTCCGCCTCAGCCCACGTTGGACCCTCCTCCTCAGCCACCAGTTCGTCCCAACAAGGGGACTCTGTCAGTGGACGAGCAAAAGATGCTCGAGTCCCTTCGGGGGCTGCAGCAACTGAAGGTGGAGCTGACACCCGACATGATACAAAAGTTGGAGGAGTTGGAGTCTCAGATCAGCCAGGAGAAACCTGCCTTGTCACATGCGCAGGTCAACAAATTGCACAAACTCAAGAACCAGTTGCAGAGCAGCGCCAAGCGCATCCAGGCGCTGGACACAGAGTGGGGACAATTCATCCAAGTCATTATGGACCGAGTTTTCCAACATGCGCAATGCTACCAGCAGAGGCGCACAGAGTTGCTCGATGCCCACGCTCTCAGGCAGCTGGAACTGAGACAAGTCAAGCAATCCATCACCCAGGCATCGTTACACATGGCGCAGCGCGAGGTCGAGGAGGACATCCCGGACGCCGTCGACTTTGCTGCTCAACTTCAGGAACTACAACGTCTTGGACAAGTACAAACACCACATGTACAATTCCTGGACGACGACAACGACGAGGAAGAGGACGACGATGTCATGGAGGAGTTGGAGCCGGAGGAACTCGATGGCCAGGAATCAGTGGAATTGGCAGAAACCCCGAAGCCTGGCAAGAAAGCTCAACCGACTCCACATACTACATTCCGGAATGCTCCGTCACCAACCAAAGTTGCGAACCAGAACCTCAAGACCAAGACGACCAAGGCTGGGGAGCACAAGACTGTGGCGTCTCGACATGGAGACTCATGATGCCACAGTATGACTTATGTATGCCGGACCCTCCAAGCAGTGAACATGATTTTGTATCAGCATGTCCTGTGAGAAAGGAGAAGAATGATAGTCCTCATATCATCACAAAGGGGAAGGATGGCCCAAAGGGTTCTTCATGGGGTAGGAACGACCGAGCTGTGCCAAAGCAACCTTCCGCATCCATGTGTGGTGATGCATCTCTGGTGGAGACACTAGCACTCCTCCAGCAACCCAGGTCTTGGTGTAACTCCCACGGTGCTATGTTCGATGAAGGCACCCAGGATTATGCCAAATGTTCAGCACTGCGCAGGGTGAACCAAACCAATCACCTTGTGCCAATTTTCCCGAGTGCTGTTGAATCGGCTGGAACCGCCAGTCCACAGACACATAGGAGCTCAGCCCTCAAAGGAACCAGGGGGAAGAGCAAATTGAATCGTGTCACTTTCAGCTCGTGCGTTCAGGTAGCTTGTCTTGGGGAAGATCAGCATACACAGTTCCTGACCCATGTTGATTGTGTGCACCAAGTATGTCGTACCTTCTGGCACCTACATGGACAGGTGTGCCAAGGCGACAGCATTCATGACATCCTGCGCTGGTGGATTGCAGCAGGCTCCAACCCCTGCTCACATGGAGGGATGACCAGCACAATGTACAAAGCATGTGGCAGCTGCCTAGCCCGCCCAACCACTCAGGTAGTTGATAGATGGTATGCCAATTGTGAGATTGCGGTTGGTGCCCAACTCCATATGGAGGAGTCCAGTTTGGACCAATATCGCCGTACTTTCCCTCGCAGGACTCAATTCTATTTTGAGACGTGGTTCCTTGCATCCGATCGGCATCCGGTGTGTCTTAGGTCTCGCAGGTTCGTATTGCATCGAGACATGACCTGTTCTCAAGTGCAACAACACTGTCTATGGTTGTGGGCCGACCTTCTCGCTACTGACCAAGACATTTCCATCCACATGGTGCATCCTAAGCCAGAGACTCTCATGTCATCAGTAGCCCATCTGATTGTCTTGCAAGGGGCCGGTCCTAGGCACGCAGGTATCGTGATCAAGCAAGAGCATGGAGTCCAACTGGACAAATGTCGAGCTGCCCTCGTTTTTCATGATGATAGTGTGGCCGATATTATGTTTCGTGCACAACTTGCCTCTGATTGTTACCGTTCGACTAGCCGGTGTTACCTGCTTGATCCCAGCCGTGGTTATCGTCGCTTTGACACCAGAGACATCCCACATCTTCGGTCAGGCTCCTATGTCATTGGTGACGTGATGATCCTTGCGCCACATCACCCCTTGGAAGGCGTACAAGGCAATGTCAACTCCGATGACGACACGGACACAACTGTGCCCACCATCGACTCTAGTGATGATGACAGTGAAGAGGACGATGAAGAACGACGAGGTGCTTACGGCTTCGGGTTGGAGGCTAACTCGGATCTCCAACAAGTCACACCTCAGACATGTCCTCTACCAGATCGTGGACCAAGGGAGGAGGCTCTGCCATGGGACGATATACCTCTATCCTTTCGCATTCAGGACGTCTTTGAAGGCACCCCCACAGATCTGTGGACTTATGAGACCACCATGCCAAGCCAACATGAAGCACATGAAGAAGCCTCATTGATGCAAAGGGATCGATCACGGTCACGCAACCACACCGACCCTTCAGGCAGTGAGGAAGATCCAGAGCTTGACTCCCAAGAGAGTGCCCAGTCAAGTCATACGGGACCCACAAATGAGTCAGACGCCATGGTAGCATGGGGCTTGATCTACACCAACATGACAGAAGAACCGGTCACTGTGCAAGCAGGTCGTGATGGGCCGACCATTGCTCAAGCAGCACAGGCCACCAGGTTCCCTTTACATGAGATACTCAATATCTATCCAGTACAATCCCTTGCCGCAGAGCAGCAAGAACACATTGCCCTATTGCACTGTCGCAGTGACTACATCTCTGTGGAGAACGAAGTCCTCCTTTTGTTTGAGATCGTCTGTCGTGACACCGAGCGCGAAGCTGGGGAGGTAGGGCAACCTCACCTTTTCCACTCTCCGCATATAGCTAGGCGCAGACATTCGTTCAGCACTTTCACGCACACCATGCGATTGGCAGCCTTCTTTCAACGATTCAGTGCATTTCTTCGTCTGACTCACAACGGCCAACTCTGGAGACCAGATGATCCCTCTTTCCATTCTATGAACAACGGCGACCATGTGGAAATCCGCTTTGCAGATGAACCTCATCCAGAATATCGCCAGGCACTTCGTGAATGGATCAGAGCGGAGGGTTTGGCAGTTTGGCCCTCCCTCCAACCGACTCTGAGTGAACATGCTCTCTCTCCGACATTGCCGTTTGTAGCCAATGACTATACTCCACTGGTTTGTCAAGAGCCTGATGTGATCCCTGGTCAAGGCTTCAAGACATGGTACATATCGCACACGCGACATGAACAGTGTACTGAGTATCGTGTCATTTTCATGGCACATCATCCTACGGATTGGACCCAGGCCCTCCAAAGGGTATGGAGAGATCGATTCGATGTGGTTGCGCCATACAGCCTGACTTGGGTTTCTCCGCAGCCACCGACAAACACAGACGAACATGCACCTGACTTCCCACACCTCTTGGTGGAGCAACATCATACACCTCAGAAGGTTGGGGTGGTTCTCACTACTCGTGCGAACCCGGTCATCAACGTTGAATTTGCGCAGGGAGCATTCTCGATACCTGATCGCATGCCCATTGATGGCTACCTGCAACTCATGGATGTGCTGACCCCATGTAGGTACCGTTTTGAATGCGAGGTTTCTTGTGGCTCCTTGATTTTGCGTGACTCATTCATCATCCGTCGACCCACAGGCCAGTCCATCACCATTTCCGCCCAAGCTCGCAACAATCCCAGTGTCTCGCAGGTTGACATTCAGTCGTTCATGCAATTGAGTGGATCCCGCAGTCATGGTGACCTTCAGCCTGAAGTACCAGCAGACACTGGCGGTACTACTGGACCCACCCCCTTTTGTGAGCTTTTCGCTGCTGGCTTTGATCCTGATTTTCACTTGCAGGATTCATATGGGGAAGTGCGTGCCCTCCTGCAAGCAGTGTTTGACCGAGTTCGACAGGACCTACCCGAGACAGCGCAGGACACCGTGGAGGTTGCTACATATTATTTGTCTCCACTTAGGACCACTAGATGTGCATTTGCGAGGGCTGTGTGCTTGATGTCCGATCCCACCTTTTGGGCTGAGACGCTCGTTGCTGCATGGATTGACCACATCGACATCACAATGCCCATTGACATCTATGTTGTGCAGCCGCATCCCCCGCAGAATCGTGATGTGACGATCCCGTTTGCAGCCTACGTGTTGATCGTGCAGCACCAGACTCCGTCCTTGTGCCCTGTACTCACCACCATAGCAGAGGATCATCATTTTCTCCATGTTGCGCATTTTGTCCCTAGGCTTGCCACAGCTAGAGCAGCCTTGTTGGCAGCAGGGGTGGGACCCCAGTGCATAGGCAGGCAGCCGACCGCTTGGTGTTGTGTGTCCTTGGGAACCACTGCCCTCTCCGAACAAATAGCCACACATGTTCCTCCTGGAGCTAACCTGGTGGTCGTTCCACTTTCGCAAGAGGGACAGGACCAACATGCCTACAGCCTACACTTGGAAAGACAGACGGCCTCTGATGATGATCCCCTACACCAAGTACTTTCGCAACCTGAGGGGTTTTCCATGCTTCAGATCTCTGCACAAAGCCGGGCTGTATACAGCCCACACCCTGCGGGCCTCGCACTGCCGGTGGCTACATCAAATCAGCAGGTACCGCATGATCCCCTCCTTGAAGAGCTCAATGCAATCATTCGCCCATTGTTACACGACCCTTGGCAGGGTCTCAATCAGGATTTTGACTTCCTCCCGGATATCCACCCAGCAGCACAGTGGGCAGTCCAACTTACCACGCAGGTACAGCATGGTCATCCTGTCTTCCATGTTTTCACTGATGCGTCATGGAAGCAAGAGGAGGGTGCTTGGGCCTTCGTTGTGCTGCATGATATGGGGCTCACAGGTTATCCCCGCTTCGCTCGCAGAGGATATGCTGGCGGAGTTCTTGAGGATCTTCACCTCCCTGTGATTCCAGGAGCTCAGGATGCTGAAGCCACCGCTCTCATTGCTGCAGCGGAATATCTCCTGAGCAACTTTGCACATCATCACAATATGGAAGTTCACCTACATTTCGACAGCGCTACAGTTGGCTTTGGTGCGAAGGGACAGCAGAAAATGCCAGCCCAATATGGCACCGTCAGTCAGCGCCAACAAGGGGCTCGAGCCCTGATAGCCATGTTGGAGCGAGCAGCTGTCACCGTCCAGGCTTTTCATGTGCATGCACATGAGCACAACCCTTTCAATGAGATGGTTGACAGTCTGGCGACCTGCATTCGGCAAGGGTGGCGCCCACCGATTAAAGCTCAATTGCGTAGCCACAGGCTACTGCAGCATCGACTTCGTGATTCTCACCGTCCTTGGACTTGCCTGATCTTGCCACCATTCTTGCTGGTCAACCGGTACATGATGAACAGCCGTGGCCTGATGCAAATTTCCAGCCGGAGACCCACAAGGGCCAGCCCCGTCAGCATGTTGACCTTCGTTTCGCCACCATCAACGTAGGCACTTTAGGGACTGGTGCTCGTTTTGGCCATGCCGAGGGTTACAAAGTTCAGGAGCTCGATCGGCAATTTCATGCTGCAGGACTTGCACTCGTTGCTCTGCAGGAA
Organism: Symbiodinium kawagutii; assembly: GCA_009767595.1. Taxonomy (NCBI): domain Eukaryota; class Dinophyceae; order Suessiales; family Symbiodiniaceae; genus Symbiodinium; species Symbiodinium kawagutii. The sequence continues at coordinate 347,670 of VSDK01027717.1, read as the reverse complement.
ACCCGCGCAAAGCATACAGAGACCAAGCAATCTCCCAATTATCATCGACTTATTGCAGCGGGTCAGGATGGCCACCACGGTGTTGAGTTGTGGGTTGCCAAAGCCACTGCACTCTGGAAGCTGCCTACCCATGAAGATCTCCAGGCCCATTGCGCAGTTTGGCACGTCACTACTCGCATCTTGGCAGTTCACCTTGACCTCCCAGCTTTGTCGATGGACACCCTCTCGATTTATGCTCCGCAAAGAGGCCAGTCCGACGCAGACATCCAGCACTGGTGGACCCAGTTGAATGCAGTGCTTTCCGGGCGGGGTACCACATGCCCCCTCGTCATCATGGGTGATTGCAATGCCCGAGTTGGAAGTGTGTGCACAGAGGGCATCTGTGACCAGGATGCGGATTTGGAAGATGTAGCAGGTATATGCCTTAGAGAATGTTGTGATAGGTTTGGCCTTATGCTTCCTGCCACCTGGCCGGAGTATCATCCAGGCCCAAGTGCTACATACACATCTCATTTTGGAGCCACCAGTCGCATCGACTATATTGCCACTTCACTTGTCATGCAACCGGGCCTGGTGCATTCGTATGTGGACCATTCCATTGATGTGCTTAACAGTGACCATGATCATGCTGTGGTGGTTTTGCATTGCCAGATGCTCGCTGGCGGTTCTTTAGCCTCTGGTATTCGCAGGCGACCAATGTATGACCGCCAGAAGGCGATGCAAGAGCCGCAGGCAATTCAGCAGGTGTGTGCCACGGCTCCCCTGCAACCATGGTCTCGAGATATCAATGTACACTGGTCACACTTGCGTGACCATCTTCAACAATCTGCAGCATCGGTGTGTCCACGTGTCAAGCGACAACAAAGGCAGCCCTACTTTGATACACACGCCTGGCAGTTGGTGTGCTATAGCAAAGATCTGCGCCAACTTGCACGCACCCACTTGCGCAGTGCCACATTATGCATTCTCCAGCAGTGTTTTGGAGCCTGGCGCGGATATCGCAAGCAAGAACATCGAATCGCGTTGGATCGCGTAGCAGCCCCCTTTGCTGCTTTGGATTTGCAGATTCATCAAGCCCGCTTGCAGGCCCAGTTGACTTTTCAGATGCGGTCGCAGGTTATCCACCAGTTCCGCCAGTACAAGCGGAAAGCATGGATCACATGGGTCGCAGCGAAGATGGATGAGACCATAGCAACTGCACACCACAGCAGTCCATCGAAATTGTTTTCCATCATTCGCCCCAAACGCATGTTGGCCAAAGCCCAGGGCACGCATCGTCGATCTCTCCCGGGTATGCTTACCACCGATGGACAGCTATGTGTGGGAGCTCGCCAGACTGCCCTTGCTTGGCAACGACAATTTGGACAGATCGAGCATGCGGAGGACTCATCCCTGCCTGACCTGCTTCGGAAGTCCGCTCCCATCATCACCTGCATGACTTCTGACCAACTGAGCCAATTGCCAACACTGTTTGATCTGGAACATGCCCTTCGCGGAGTTTCCAATGGCAAAGCTCCAGGCTTTGATGGTCTCGGCCCTGAAATCTTTCGAGCCTCCGTCCCGAAGGCAGCAAGCACCCTATACCCCCTGCTCTTGAAAGCGGGGACTCGACAGCAGTGGCTCCCAGAACTCAGTGGAGGTTGGTTAGTCCCTTTGCACAAAGGCAAACTTGATAAGCGCAAGATGGAAGGCTACCGAGGCATCCTTCTGGAATCAGTGGTAGCACGTGCCTTTAGTCGTGCATGGCGACCAAGCCTGGTCCAAGGATTGCAAGAAGTAGCAGCCCCACAACAGTGGGGAGGACGACAGGGACTGTCTCCCACTGCTCTTCATTTGCAGGTGCACATGTGGAAAGCCAATGCTGTCGCAGCCAAAGAAAGTTTGGGTCTCATCTTTCTGGACATTAAAGCTGCTTTCTATTCAGTCGCCAAACCTCTGTTGGACAACCATGGTACCACGGAAGAAGGCCTCCGTTTAGTCATGCAGCATCTTAACCTGCCAGATTCAGCCCAGGCTGCCTTCCAGCACCACATTCGAAATAGCAATCTTGTTCAGGAAGCCTCTCAATCGCCGCTTCTTGCATCCTTTGTTCGGGCAGCGCTTAGCCACACGTGGTTTGTTGTCCCGAACGGTGATACGGTCAAGGCACCAACATGTGGTAGCAAACCTGGAGATCCATGTGCTGATGTTTTATTTAGCCTCGTCATGGGGGCCATGCTCCACGAGATCAACACCCGCCTTGGCTCCTGTGGTGAGATGCAGGCAGCAGCGCAGCAGAGGCAGAGCATGCCGCGCAACATCACATGGGTAGATGACACAGCAATTGCTGTCTTTGCGTCTTCGGAAGCTTTGTGTGGCTGCATCTTGCACACTCTGAGCATTGTCCTCGACGTCTTCACGGAGTATGGATTTCAGCTTTCCTTTGGCCCGGGCAAGACCGCTGTGATGCTCTCCTTTCATGGGTCCAAGGCCCATGTGGCTCGGCAAACAGCTGAGCGCACCCACGGCACTGGCTTTAAGGTGCTGTCCGAACACCTTGGATGTGTCAAGGTTCCGTGGGTTTCGCACTACAAACATTTGGGAGGCATCATTGTGCGCACAGGGTCGGTTTTACCAGAAATTCGTACTCGAGCCGCACAAGCAGCCGTGCATCTGAAGCCCTTGCGGAGATTGCTGTCATCACCCAACCTTGACCTTCGCAAGCGACAGCGCCTTCTTCATTCTCTGGGACTTTCGGTGATGTCGCTGCATTCAGGCGCTTGGGGTACTCTCTCGGTTGGTGAATTTCGTGCCTGGCAAGCAGCCCTTACCAATTTGTATCGCATGCTCCAACCACCCGCCCAGACCCAGCAAGATCACCACCGATCCATATACCAGTTGGCCGTGGATGCTCATGCTCCGCTACCACTCGAGTATTTACACCTCCAACGGATTCGGCTCCTGGTCCATATCCTGCAGGTTCAGGATCCGCACCTGCACGATGCCATATTTCTCAATCTTGCCATTGCGGGTCCCAACTCGTGGTTGTGTGCCGCTCAGAAAAGTGTGGTGTGGTGGGCCTCCCAGGTTGGTGTCGAGTCACTCCCCACAGCCATCTTCCATTTAGAAGACGAAGCCTCATGGGCAGCCCTGCAGCCGGACATCCGCCCTATGAAGAAAGCCATCAAACAGGCCCAGCAGGGCCACCTCATGCGATTGGAGAACCTCTTGACTTTGCAACGACATGCTGCACAGCAAGATGATATCCTTCGTGACATGGGATGGACAGGACCGATGACATCCTCTGCCACAGCCACGGAGCCGGCTGAGCATGTGTGTGCCACTTGCCAGGCCACCTTCGCTACCGCTGCCGCATTGGCCGTGCATGAAACCCATAAGCACCAGAAGCGCATCGCTATGCGTCGCTTTGCGCCTGATTGTGTTTGTCGAGGTTGTCATCGATGGTATCATACCCGCCCTCGTCTTCTCCAGCATCTGCACCAAGGGTCTACTAACTGCTGGGTGCGTTTGTTGCGGACCTATCAACCACTTACCGAACCGGCTACTCAAGCTCTGGATCATCTGGATCGTGACGCCAAAGTCGCGCAGCACCAACGAGGAGTTAAATCTCATGAAGTTGACCGTGCCTGGCGACCAGCCACGGAGCCTGAATGTGCCGGCGGTCTTGCCCCCTTGGATGGCGAGATCTTCGTGGATGACGTTGACCCCACCGTCACCGAGTTGGCCGCGTGGAGTACTTATGGTCTTCTTCCTCCAGGACGTGGTGGACGAGCACGTACACAGCGCCGCCTGGATGAGGTGGATGTGCCCAACGCCGATGCGCACTTGACGCACCTGGAGCAGACCTGGAAGACTGCCTGTCGAGAATGGCATCCCGATTTCGATTGGATACCTCGTCCATTGGCTGAGGGGCAAAAATATGCGCTCTTGCTATACTCTGGCCATCGCCGCCCAGGCGATTTAGCCTCATGGCTGTGGTGGAATTCCGAGCTGGTGCCCATCAACGTGGACCTTGCCGTGGACGCCGTCTACGGGAACGTGTTTGACTCAGCCCTATGGATATCTCTCATCAAGGCCAGAAAGGTAGCCGTTGCCCACGCCGGGCCTCCTTGTGAGACTTTTACGTATGCAAGGTGGCTGCCGCCACCACCTGGGTCGTTGTATCCCAGGCCTCTGCGTGATGACTGGGCTCCGTGGGGCCGGTTGGCTCGAACAGTGAAGGAGATTGCTCAATTCTGCGTGGGGAACGCGCTCATGAGCAGGGGGCTCTATTTGCTGCTTTTGGTATACCTTCACGGTGGCGCGTTCACCCTTGAGCATCCCGCACCTCGTACACATGAGCCGACTCCGAGTTCACCGATGCCGTGGTGTATCTGGGATTCTGCATTCATCAAACAGCTGATGCTTGCAGGTGATATCAACCTGCTTACTTTTATGCAGGGCCCACTAGGGCGGCCGTATCCCAAACCAACTTGCCTGCTTCATGCCCGCCTTCCTGGTTTAGCTGCTGCGCTCTTCTCTGAGTATGACAAGACCTGGCGGCCTACAGAGAGGTTGGGTGGACGCAATGATGCGGGTGAATGGCGCACGGCTGCCGCCAAAATCTACCCTGAGCGCATGTGTAAGGCACTTGCGCTCCAATTTGCATGGTATGCCCGTCAGTGCCCGGTTGAAGGATCCGAAGATGACCCTGTCGCTCTTCAAGCTGCGCTGCAAGCTCTGAGCCTGCATTGGGATCCTTATCAGATGGGCTCCCACGAAATGTGTGGAGACTACCATCGCACTGCGGTGCCGAATTTCTTTGCCACCTGAGGTGACATTTTAACCATCGATGGCTCAATAGCTTTTCATCGGTGCTAGCAAGCAGGCGTCGTCCTCGACACAGACCTAGTGCAAAGTGCCAAAAAAGGTGTCAACCGAAAGGAATTCCGGTCAAACCTGGGAAGTGATCAATATAACAGAGGGTTGAGTACCAAACAGGTGGTACAAAAGAAACCCCAAGTTCATTTGGGTGCTTCCCCAAATAGGGGTGCCTCCAAATCATCCAACACTAAACATTTATAGAAATATAAAGATATTTTGGGGGGTCCTTTATTCTAAGAGAAAACGTTTGGGTGACTATGGAGAAAACTGGCTGTTGGCTGGGAGCTGGTTGGAGCTGTTTGGTGGCTATCCCTGGCTACCACAGGGGAGCGAGCTGAGGAGCTACCAGGAATGGATAGTGAGCAGGTAGCCTTGCGAAAAGAGTAGGGCTTTCCTGCTAAGCTATAGAGGCCCTTTTGATAAAACCATTGGTGGATCGCTGCATTGCCGGTCCACACCATCCAGTAAAACGGCTAATTTTGCAGGCGCAAAATTTATAGTCACCCTCATTTCACTTAGCTTGATTTCCCACGGGAGTTCTTGCTATTTTTTCCTGTTTTGGTTGTGATCATATTTTGATGGCAGACGGATCCCGTACACCAATGTTTGCCCCCCACACCAACAAACCCTTGCCCCTATAGACCTTGTGGCCCCCCGGAGATATGCGTAGATTGCCGACGAAACCAGGGTTTTTGCAAATGGGGTCAGTTGATGGCTTGCGTATCTCCTTCCCATTTTTGCTGCTGTTTCCACCTTTACAGAGCGCCCGGTTCTTTGGTGACCCGGCGCACAACCAAAGGCCGGATGGTCGACGGTGCGTTGTTGCGTGGTCCGGTGGTTGGTCCGTACTATCTAACCAGTGGCGTCAACGCAGATGATCCCTACTGCACGTCATGCTTGTTCTCATGAGTAGTGAGCGATTTGGAGCCCAGGTAAGACCAGGTACACCGCTGATGAGCTACATACCTGACGTGATTCAGAATGTCCACCGTTGATGTTCAGACAAGGCCGTGTCTGGTCCAATATTCTGAGTCGATGGCCCAAGTTGTTCACCAAGAAATCAGCTGCTGAAACAAATCCAAGCCAGCTGCAGCCACCCGGGTACACCAGGGAGGCATCTGACCCTGTTGGCTGGGAGGCGTTCTGTTCAAACTTGGATTCTTCCCAAAGATATATCTGAAACACAAACACCAAGATCTATCTCAAACATGACTTACCACCATCTACCAATTTTTCAATTATTGTCAACCAATATTGCCACAATTGTTATCAGACACTCGGTGTGGTCGCAGCTCAAGAATTCAGCCGTTGTCACCTGTTCCTTCCAACTGTGTAGCCGACGTTTGATGGCTGGTTGGTCTTGAAGCCATGTGCTGCTTAACCTGTCAGCCGTATGTTCAAAATCCACTGATCAGCTCCATGGCATCAGGTGATAGGGCTGCAATCTCATGTTTTTAGGATTTATTTTTTGGCATACCTGACCGCTTCAGCATCTCGAAGGGTGTTGTTTCTGCTTGGGAGTGTTTCAGACCAAGAATAAGGCACCGTTACTCTTTTTGTTTTTCTTGGAGCAGCGCTTTGCCATGGAAAACGCGGCATCACCGGAGACCTTCTTTGGCAGCCAAGAGTACTTCCAAGGAGCCCGGCTGACTGCGCAAGGCTACACATACGTGGATGCCTTGACGATCAAGCACGAAGCCACCGGCATTAAGATGTGGGCATGCGCCATCGATGTCAGAGAAGATGCGGGATATCAAGGCTTGCGGGAAGGAGATCGGCTCCTTTTTCACTACACTCCTGAGGATGCCTTCAAAAAGATCACAAGCTTGGAAAATCCCAAACTCTTGGCTCCACTGGATGAAAACCGCAAAGATAGCTATTTTGGTTTAGGTATCTACGCCACAATGAAGGCACCCCACAAGTGGAACTCAAAAACGGAGGTTCTGGTAAACAATTATTACCCAACCGCAGACAATTTTAGGGAGAAACAAGGTGTGGAATTGCCAGAGCCGGAGGTTCTTTTCAATGCTGCTCTCAATGGTCCGATTGGAGACTACGTCAGGGGCCAGTACAATGGCAAAGCAGACTGTTGTATCCCGCTGATTGTCGATGAGCAGGTGTCAAAGAATGTCATGGAAGAGGTCACTGATGGCCCCTTGATGCCGAACGGTAGAAAGAGGCTGAAAGGCCGCAATTGCTTCGATGAGAGGCAGCCTTTCTGGCGCGATGTGTGGTTAGTGTCAATCTACAGACAAGCTCGTGCTGAGAACCTGGGAGTGAAAGATGCCCAGCAATCATCCACCGAGATCGTGCAGATCTTGGAGAAGCGGCTTGAGACCGACGAGTTGGTCCAGAAATTGGCCAAGTACGGCCTCCAAAACTACCGAGAAATCCGGAAGAAGCTCTTGGTGAAGGTCATCGAGGTGAAGCCTGCGGACACTCATGCCTACAACAACCTGGGCCATGTGCTCTCTCCTGGGGAGACGGCAGAAGTGCAGCTTCAGACTGGCCTTAGGATGTTTAACAAGAAGGAGTTGTACCTTGAATCCATCAAATTGGACAACAACTACGCAAGGGCCTACAACAACCTGGGCCTTGCGCTCTCTCCTGGTGAGACGATTCAGGTGCAGCTTCAGACTGGCCTTAGGATGTTTAACAACAAGGAGTTGTACCTTGAATCCATCAAATTGGACAACAACTACGCAAGGGCCTACAACAACCTGGGCCTTGCGCTCTCTCCTGGTGAGACGATTCAGGTGCAGCTTCAGACTGGCCTTAGGATGTTTAACAACAAGGAGTTGTACCTTGAATCCATCAAATTGGACAACAACTACGCAAGGGCCTACAACAACCTGGGCCTTGCGCTCTCTCCTGGTGAGACGATTCAGGTGCAGCTGAAGACTGGCCCCAGGACTTTCAACGCAAAGGAGTTGTACCTCGAGGCCATCAGGTTGGACAACAACTTCGCAGTTGCCTACAACAACCTGGGCAAGCAGCTCTCTCCTGGGGAGACTGTAGAAGTGCAGCTTCGGACTGGCCCCAAGCAGTTCAACCAAAAGGAGTTGTACCTCGAAGCCATCAAGTTGGACAACACTAACACAATTGCCTACAGCAACCTGGGCACCGTGCTCTCTCCTGAGGAGACGGTACAAGTGCAGCTGGAGACTGGCCCCAGGAGTTTCACAAAGGAGCAGCTCTTGAACAGGTGCAAGTAGGTGTCAGCAGTCGTTGCTGTTTAGGATTTGAGATGATGCGGTCATCAAAAAGCTAAAGAAACGCTCCAGGGTGCTGTTCTGTCTACTCTCCGAAGAAAATATAGGGGTTGTGACGGATATGGGCCCAAAGAAGATATAGTGTTGATTGAATGTAAGGGTCACTGTCCCATATCAGCATCCTTCACTGAGCCAATTCGTGTTTAGTTGGCACTCACAGAGAACCGACATACTTGTTTTTATCGCCAGCAGTGATGATTCCCTGCAGGAAATACATGGTGTAGCTCGGTAAGATCCAGGAATTACTGGATGCTGGGGGAACCATGGAACCGTGAGAGATTGCCAGCCATTGTTAAGCAACATGTTGCCATTACCCATTCTTACCCAGAAAGAGCCATCATTGACCATCATTCTCCATTTTTACTCAATTATTGGTAGCCATTATCACCCATCATTTACCATTCATGATCAATCCGTACATGTACATATCAATAGCCACTAGTGACTATACCTTAGCCAAGGCTATGGCCGAACCGGCGCTTGGTTACTTGTAGAAACTACTTGTCTACCACCATTGTTACCCAGGACTATACTATATTCATAAGCAATTCTCATTGCTATCACCACCATTATTCCCTGTTGTCATTACTATATATTATTTCTAGAACTACTTGTCCACTATACAGTACCGTTTCCACACTTGTTATTACTGTAGCTACTATAAAAACTGCTTGTTCCACTATTGCTACTTGTTCACCACCCTTAGCGGTTGATGCTTTTGAACATTTTTATTTTCCCTATTGTAGTTATTGACAAATGATTGGAGTTGACAAGCATGAATTGTTCATAGGAATGATGGGGCGGTTCAACCGCCAACCGCCATGACTATCCATCAGTAACCCTATACTGCCCATAACCGAGGCTGTGGCCTCCAATGGGCATCCTGTGAGGAGCGTCAAGGCTAGCCCGGCCCCACGCAACACAGGTGCCTCTCGACGCATCGGCACGTCGAACGAATCGCCAACTCAAGCGCCTGAAGGCTGCAGTTTGGGCGATTTTTGTGGGCTGATGATGGTGTTAATCACTGGTCAATGCTGGCTTAAGCAGCAGCTAACCACAGGCCGGTTAACAATAGGGAAGAATAAGAAACAATACTGGTTAACCAACTACTGATGATGTTAAGTACTTGGGAAGTGATGGCGCTTCACCAGTGGTTAAATGCTGGTGAAATGGTGGTGAAATGGTGGTGAATGCTGGTTATTGCTGGTTCATTGATGATAGATGCTGATTAGCCACTGGTGAATTGATGGCTGAAGCAGCAGCTAGCCAGAGGTCAATGGTGGTTGAATGGTGGGTCTGAATGGTAAATCTCTTAGTAAAGGATGGCTTAACCAAGAGCTAACCTCAATGGCTACAAGCCGATTTTCCTGACCGTGAATCAAGGTTGGGAGGCAACAGTTGATAGATGGTTAAGGCCCCAGAAGCTAATCATGCGTTAATGATGGTTCAATAGTGGTTGTTTTGATTGTTAGTGGATTTATGGCTCGATCAATGATATGAAGTTTGTACTGTTGAGACACTGGGTTAATTGAATGATGGTTTTGATGGTTGGTTGATTGTGATTCATTGACGGTTCATCAACTGCTACTGATGTGCAGTGAAAGGTTCATGACTATTTAATTATGATGAATGAAGTTGGATTGGCTGTATAATCAGGTGTGAAAAGAGTAAGACATCCATAATTATAGTTCATAACGGCAAGAACACACTGGCCTCCAGTTGGAAGTTGTTTGGTCAATGAAGAAGAATTGGGGATGGTAAGCAATAGGCACGAACGGATTGGTTAAGAAGCGATGGTCTATGGTTAACTATCAAGGGTCAATAATATCGATTGGTTGCAAGATTTTTTTCGGTTGAACTATGACTAACAACAGGGGAAACAGGACCAGTGGTGAATTCACATTCTGGAGTGGTCCATTGCGAGAAGGTTTTCCAAGAATGATAGTTGGCTGTGGGTCAAAACCCAATCCCCCAGCTGTTCACATCCTACAAATGATCAGAATACGTAGTCTATGTAGTCTATTTTGTGGCTTCTTCACCCAACATCTTTTTGGTTGGTTACCAGTTCAGGGATAATCTTGGTGATGGCTCCGCTAAATGACCAGCGACCAGCGATGCGGCACAGTTGCCGATCTGTTGATAAATCTACCAAGAACAACCATCGCTGGTTCTAGCTTTAAACCGGGATAAGAACCAACAATCAGCATCCCCTAGTCATGTGTGTTGGCTGTTATTAGCAATAAACCATGCTGGTTGGAGGCAATACCAGTGATGGTTTATTTAAGTATCAACGAGTCATACTTATCCATTCATAATTATTAATTACACAATACCATCGCTAGTACTACCTCCATCAACTTTTTGTTACACGGGAGTCCAGTCGTTGCGTGTAGGAGGTGAAGGTCGCAGGTAGAGGTTGAAGTGACCTTCCACCGAGCCCCTTCCAGTTTTCACAGTTCCCTTGCTACACCAGTGTTGAGTCCGACATCAGGGGAAAGGGATTTTCATCATCAAGCAATATTAAGCAGGTATTCAGACCTTTTTTTCTACCATTCAACTATTGTGAATGGCAATTTTCCGTTGCTATGTTATTGCCGGAGGGTAACCATCAAAGAAAGACTGCTAAACAGCGATCAATTGTCGATGAGAACCAGCTATCCAACCTGGATTGACTATCAGTAGTGAGCTTGTGACCATTGAAATTCAGGGAGCAGTTGGGAAACGAAGGGTCCACCAACTGGTTCCGGGTCACCCACCAATGAGGGTTTGACCAGCCATTGGATGGTTACATTGAAATCATCTTCGCACCATTGTTAAAGGGTCCACCACAAAGAATTGATGCCCGGTGACCGTTAATCAGCATGTCACCAGTCATCAACCCATCAATCATTTCCCATGCTAGCACTGCACGAGTCCATGGGTAGCCCAGGGAGAACCATATTCAGCACGGATGAGTTGATATGGCCGGTGGTTTTACAAAGGTTTCTAGGGGTTACAGCCATTTATAAGAATGGCTCATAATGTTGAAAATGCAGGATTTTCTATGGTAAACTATGGTTTATAGGGGTTAGAACCAGTAGTAATGGTGAATGATAGGGAAAAATATGCAACAATAAATGGTTAAGCAACTACTGGTTAGTGGTTTGATTGACATTTGTATTTTCCCAAAGGTACTAACAACAAATGGTTGTTTGGCTGCCTAATGTTTTTCATAAGGGCGGTTCAACCACCAGCCAGATCACAGAATCTGAGTTTGATTCTCGGGTATGGAAATTCTCAAGCTTGAAGATATGAATTGGTCAAGGGTGATAGTGCTTCACCATGGTTGAACCCCTATGATCCCTGGTTGGGTGTGCCCTGAACCTGCCATGATCACCATAAACTCATAGGTTCAGTTTGGGGACATGGCTTTACAGGGCTCTCTGATGATCGTTCACCAAGACATCAACTGAAGTAAGGTGCTCACCTTAAAAAGATTCGTGTTGCGATGAAGTCGTGTGCCAGCTGTTTCTTTTGACAGAAATCATTCTGGGAGGAACAAGTCATATGGGAAACGCTGGGAATAGAAGTATTCAGAATAAAAAGCATTCAAATGCGATCAACAAGTAATTCAACCCGTAATGTTTACATCTAAATAGTAACCCCCCGGTTTCTTTACTTTCCCCCTAAATAGATTTCTATCAAAAGTAATTTAGGGGCATCCTTTGTTTTTAAATTGACGAGTAAGGAATTCAATTGGCAGGAAATCCAGGATCTATTTTAGTATTGCTAAATGAATTGTCTAATTGTTAAACATAATTAAAACCAGAAATCTTCCACATTTGGATCATCATTTTCACCAAATTTGGCTGCCCAAAAATTTTTGGCGTACTTTATTTTGAGAGGGTTGATTTATTATTGCAAACGGGGATTTGGCGTACTTTGTTTAGGGGGGTTTATTACTTATATCTAAACATTAGGCAAACGGAAGGCATACAATTGACACCATTGAACCTACTTGGCCTTTTAGGGTTGGTTGTTATGGATACTTTTCTACCCGGCGAGATACTGTGGGTGATTGTTCTGTATTCTCTGATGATCCTTTTCATTCCCTATCAATGGTCCCTGTCAAATCTAGGTCTCCCTATTGATCGCAAATGCAAATTCCAGGCTATCTATCCCGCCATGATGCCCCTATTGATCCACAAACAATCAAAATTCCAGGCTATCTATCCCGCCATGGTACCCCTATTGATCCACAAACAATCAGGGTATCTATCCCGCCATGGTACCCATGGATCCCCTACGACCACCCGTGGTTGGCATCCCCAACGAACTGCGCACCGCAGGGTGGACGCCATGCCGGTCCTGGCCACGAGTGCCGCAGCAGGGGGGCCCGGCCCTGATGACATGGTCAAATGGTGGATATTTATTTAGGGAACCCCAAAAAATAGCTGGTTTATTACTATAAAATTATTATAAATATCTAATGGTCAAATAGGTAACCATTGGTAACTAATGGTGGATATTTAATGGTGGTTATTTAATGGTAACCATTGGTAACTACTTTACCATAGGATGACTAGTCAAATTGATAAGGTTGGTAAGCATAGTGATGGTTAGCATAGACAAATGGTTGGTAAGCAGTGGTTATTTATTTAGGGGGCCCAAAAAATAGCTGGTTTATTACTATCAATGACTATTAATGGATGATTTGGGGGTACCCCTATTTTGAGAAACCACCATTTAATGGTCAAATGGCTAAGCATAGGATCACCGACCATGGGGTAACTAGTCAATTTCATGGATTCAATGGTCGAGTTAAAGTAATCACTAATGGCTAAGCATAGGTTAATGATGGTTGCATGGTGGTTAGATGATGATTTCATGACGATCAAATGATGATTTACTGTAATGGTGGTTATTGAATGGTTCTCTAATGAAGTTGCTGGCGAATGGTTCTTTGATGGTCCAGTGCGAGTTAGATTTAGGTGCTAAGTAACATTGTTGGTGATTCATTAGTCTTAATTGATGGTGAAATGACGCTTTATGATCGTAATGGCTGACCGTAAAGTTGGTGAATGATGATTGATGTGGATGAAGGTAGGTTAAATGATGCTAAATGATCGTTCATGATGGTTCAACAACGACTAAATAAGTGATGGTCACTGGTTAGATGCGGAACATAGGAGGGAGTAGAAATTATGCCTGATGATGGGGAAAGATGGCGCATGATCGCTGCTAGCAGCAAACCTCAGGGGATAATAACCAAGAATCGAAGGAAATGTAATGGTTCATGATTCACGAACGATTGATGCTTGATCATGGATAACAGGGGACATTACTGGCTAGCATTGTTATAAAGCATATGACATGACCCCATGATAGAAGGTGATAAAGCATATAACCCACCGATATCATGGCTGTAAAGTCCCCTGACTGGTGTCGCACCACTTCTTGGTGGGTTGTCACCATGGTTACAGTACTGGAAGGCAGCCGGTCGGATCGCCGGACAGCCCTTACCCCTGCTTGTAACCCCTTCCTGGGTCCAAGTTGGCTGTTTTCCGCAAGTTCTTGGGGACTACTGAAGTTACTTTGGCGCTTTTGATTTTTGTTTCATCTTTGATAGTGAATAATGAAAAGCGGACGATGATGTGTAGTTCGATACAGTTCAACACTGAGCAGCAGATTGTTTACAGTAAGCAGCCTGACATGAAGGATCCTGTTTTTCCCCTTGTCTCTGATGACCTGGTGCAGGGGTATCCAATGGTTGATTTTGGTAAGGACTACCAGTGTCTAGGGATGGTTGATGGTGGTGAATGATGGTCACTGGTGTAGCTCGAGGACCCTAACAACCATGCAATGCCAAGCTGTTCCGCCAGGAGCCTGGTGTCGATGGCCACTGAAGACAAGAAGCTGAAAAATATGACAATCCTCATGTGGCCATACCAGAGAAGCAAAGATGACTCGAAGTGAGCATCTTACCACTCCTGTCGATAGCCAGGTGGCGAAGATGGCTGGAAGTGCAACCATACCCGCACCAGGTGGATCTTCCACATTCGCCGGCATCCCCCCCCCCAGCCGGCGAAGAGGCCACATTGGCTGTGCCTGTAGGAGATATTTTTCTATCTGTGAGATATGTGTATACGTCTTCGACTTTGACGCGAAGGTGGTGACGAATATGAAGGAGCCGATCAAACAGCTGGGCGAGGTCCGTGGCTATCAATCCTTTGCTGCTGGCTCCTCGAGTAAGTTGGTGCCCGAGGGAGCGTCGGCAGGCCTAGACGACCTGGTGATGAAGGCCACGCACTGACGGCGATCCTGCGTATGAAGTGGATAGCACATTGATGTTCAACCTCTCACATAGGACCTAGGGTGAACAAAAAACCCAGGACCTAGGTGCACGAAACAGCAAAGCCCAAGCCAAGGGAGAAAGCGCACCCCCCCAGAAATCTCAATTTGAAGATGCCACTGAGTTGCTGGCACATGGGGGTTGATTCTTTGCTCCACTGGCGGTGAACCAGACATCTATCACCAGAATCATTTCGACCACTGAGCAACCAGCAATTACACCCAATGAGTAAAGGGGTGTCGGCGGTGTCGGTGGGGGTGTTTCCCAAAAACAGTTCATGAGAGTGTTTATGCTTTGATGATCAATGTTCATTTCACCAACTCAACAACTATCATCAACTAGTACTGTAGCCAACCATATTTCGACCGTGATAAACCATGGATGTCACGCTAATTTAGTGTACATCAGGCGTCAGTCCGATGATCAGCAAGAGATGTATTATTATCGTTTTTCTTCACCCTAATTAACAGTATGATCGGCTGTGGTCAACCAATTACTTATCCAGTATATCTAGCCGGTATTGATTCATTATTTTATCATTACTTCAAAGTTACTTAGCCATTATCTAAGGGTTCTTCAGCCAGTATAAGACTATTGTTAAACCCATTATTCAATCATAATTTAGTCATTCTTTAACCATTACTTAACCAGTATTGAATAATTATTTGACCGTCAGTTCTCGAGCCAACATCATCATGAACATCATTATATCATCCTTGTTGAGCCATTATCAAACCATTATTGAACCATCATGGCTTCACCATGGTCTTGAAGCACTATTCACCACCTATTAATCACCATTTACCACTATTAAGCAGGGTTCTTACTAGCCATTTTCTTGAGCCAAACATCATCAACAACCATTATTGAACCATTGTTGATCCGCTATTGAACCATCTATCCATTACTTAACCCCGTTATGGAGCCCCTAAGCATCATCAACCCTTACCAGTTCACCACCCAGAAATCCTTGGGCTTCGGTTAGAGCACTGCTGTTGACTTCCGCTCCGAGACCACTGCTGCTGCCGGCGCAGTAGCGACTCAAGCCTTCCAGTGCGCGGAGAGTGGCAACAGTTGTGATGTATTGGGGCTAGCTATGGTTAGTAGCAGGCGTGTCTATACTTATTCGGTTTGTCTGCGGTATTTCTATAGTTGGGTAGTCTTAGATATATAACTGACTATAATTAGTTAGTTAAGCTTAAGGTGTATCTGTATATCTAGATATAGTTAGTTATCTATGGTAATTTATCTATGGTTAGGATTAGGGGCATCATAGGAGATCATCTAATGATATACCGATATACCATGAACCTATATAGTATGGTTGAAAATACGGGATCATGACCAACAATAAGACCAATATGGATGTTTCTCGAGTCATAGGGATTCCCCCAAGCATCATATCTATAGTTAGTTGGTTAGCACAAGGTGTATCTATAGTTAGTTACTTTGGGTTATGTATTCCCAATACTTCCAGTTAGCTTTATGATAGGGAACCATCATCAAACATAGCGTAACAATGCAAGACGATAATGAAGGAGGTAGCCACTGGTACCCGGAATGCAATTTCAGTCATCCCTGAACCGATCTCGTGCCCTGCGGTTCAGGTTCTGATGGTTCGTGCTTAGGTTCCCAGCCACCCTTTTATAGACGGTCAGACAAAGGTTTATCTATGGTTTGGATGAGGTTATCTATTGTAAACTCATGTTCATTTACTGGCTATGTGTATATCTACTGTAGTGCAAAGATGGGTATGTATATCTATTGTGATAGAATGAAGTGTATTTGTTGGTGATGTCTCAGCCTTGCACTCAGCATTGTGCTCACGGAGAATCAAATAATCTATTCAATACAAGACATTGGATTATCAGATCACCGAAAGACAGCTCATTTATCAGATATTCTGTTGGTCGACGGGCGTTTTCCTAGCAGCCAATGGATTGCCCGACTGTGCAACTGGTGGCAATATCCGTTGTTGGTCTAACGTAGTTGACTCGATTATTGGAATTTTGGCATTTTACCACTGAGGATTACCTAATGGGAATAGACATGAATCTTACATAGCGCACTGTGTAGATCCATTGATCCAACATAGCCGGACAATCCACCAGTTGCAGATGACCGATTGAGTAAGCAACAGATGGCGCCTATGTTGATAAAGCATTTCCACTGCTAACCTCTCAACGCATGATCTCCCTCCCACATGTGTGCTACTTCCGTCGCTACAGCGCCACGTGGGTCCAGGTACAACCGAGCCAACTACCTCTTCGATGCCGGGCTCCGATTCTCTCGATACACCTCAGGACATCCCAGCAGCTGGTAGCAGCTGGGAGCAATGATCGACCCATCCCCAGCATCTCCAGCACCCATCCCAAGTGTTCAATGATCCACCAATGGACCGTCTGATGAGATGGAGGCCACACCTTGGACACATGTTTGATGCTTAAAGTCAGCAACCCATTCCGTAGTCTTGGTGACCAGAAAGGCGCAGAAACCAAAGATTTAGATTTGATGTACTTAGGGTTGTAACGAACCATCAACCAGGATCACTGTTCTCCATGATTGTAGAGTACAATGCTTGACCTGGGCTAGGTACACAAATCGCCCATACTTGATCACCATTTGGTGTTTGATCGGTACTATGTATGATCTCCCCAAGTGATTTTTGAAACATCAGACCGTCCCAGCCAATGAGGCATGATTATACCGATTGGACATGGCGGAGTGATATCATTAAGCAGGGCTGAAATCCTTCTGTTGGCATACGGGTATGTGCCAAAATAGCGGTATCCCAAAACCAATGGTTTCCCTGCAAAATGATCATTTTTGGTGGGTAATTGGTTACTGTACCCAATTTTGGTACATACCCATATCACCCCGTGAGTTTCTTGACTTTATTCCCCAAGTGATCCAACCATCAACATGATCACCTGGTTGATGCATGGATAGTACTCATCGATCTTGTCATGATCATAGTTTCTATAGTAGCCGTTTCATATTACCTAGTTTATAGGTAATCACCCAGGTGCTGTTGACTGATGATCACCCGGATATTATCAATTTTTGTCATGATCACAGGGCGATCACCACCCCTGTCAAGCAGATCATGCTGCTCCGCCAGGATACAACTTCGCCATGGCTCAGGCAGCACAACATGGGCTGGTGGTGCCGACAGCAGCGGTGATGAGTTCACACAGCTGATGGGTTTACTTCTAGATGTTTTTGGTATGGTTGGGGTCTCCGTTTGTTAGTAGGTACCTATTGATGAGCAATTAAAAAAACAATTAGTTTTTTGCATTGCCTTGAGTTTCGTTTGGTGCCATTTCTACACGTTTTTATTCTTGTTAACATTCACCCGGCCAATATTCATCAGCCATAGATGCAGTCAGTTGGTACCTATTGATGAGCGATCAATGACAATTAGTTGACCGCTCACTAATCAGCAATAACCATCTATCAACCATTCATTTACACATCGATTCACCACCAATCAACCATCAGCTAAGCAGTCAAATTTCTGTAGTCAGAATGGTTAATCCGGGTGAATTACAATAGTTAATCACCCAGATGTTGTTGACCTATTGCCGTCCGGATATGTTATCATCCAGGTATTTTGAATAACAATGAACCAACCGTTGATTATCCGGTCACTCCTTGGGGTCAAGCCAGTTCCTTTGATCCAACTATTCACCGTTTCCCAGGTTTCCCACAAACGGTTAATATCACAAATTGGAAGTGGATTATTACCCTCTACTAAACCAACCTGGCACGGGAAAATCCACCATTGGTTGGTGTTTTTGCAGGGTTTCACTTTAAAAATATGGTCAAAATCCATTGCCAGGTTAGTTTACCGGAGGGTACTCATTGTGAATAAACCAGCAAGTATCCCATATTGACCACCAGCAGCCAGCCAATACTCATCAGCCATAGATTTACTCAGTGACCGCTGATGCGCATTGAAACACCTTTAAGGGACCATTCACTAAGCACCATTGACCATCCATCGACCATGGAATGTTCATTGATTGACCACTAATCAACCATGCGCCGAGCATCAAATAATCATTTAGTTTGAATTCATTAGCCATTAAACATCAATTCATCATTAAAGTTCATAAGTTGACTAAGCATGGACCAACGATGACAAACCGTCCAAATTCCATGCATTTGTCGTTACAAGCATCGTCCACTACCCATCCATCACCCATCCAATACCCATACATTCACCATCCATTCACCATCCATTCGCCATCCATGACCCATCCACTGACCATCCCTTCACCATCCATGAATCAACCGGTCACTCCTCTCAAGGCAGCTGCTTCGCTCCGCGCCACCACCTTCCCAGGCCACCCAGTATCGACAAGACATTCGCGATCTCACTGCCCTGACCGTCACGAAGATGGACTGCGGGTGGGTTTCCACGTCACCTCCTGCGGCGATAGGTTGGATTCCTCGTGCTTGGAAAGATGGTTTACTCTAGGAAAGCCTTATATACTTAAACCTGCGGTTTACTATAGTTAAACCATGTTAAACCTTTGGTTGACGATAATTAGTTCTATAGTTGAACTCATTGCTGGATAGATACTTCAATTTCTGACCACTGAAAGGTTTGACTATAGGTGCAACCATAGTTTCCAGTACTATTTTTTGACCCATAACCTGGCCAAGGGACGAAGACTGTACTTAAGCCAATAGCAGGGGTATAGCTATAGTAAGCGATGTAACAGAATTTTGCGACCGCCAAATGAGCAGTTTTTGAAAGTGTGTTGAACGCTTCAGTTCTACAGCTGCTAGGGTGAATGGGAATGCTAGGGTGAATAGGAGTCATGTGAGTGCTCGTCGATATTAAGCAACCAAAAAAGGAACGATGAGCATCCCAACAAAGGTTTGGTCTTTTGGGGGATGTTCACTGGCGGTACCGGGGTTTGACCCCCAGCCATATTCTACCAAGGGGGTGAATGGCTGTCGACTTTGAGCTCAGCCTCAGTTCACTGCAGCAGTTGCCGACTGGTTTTCGTGCAAAACAAAGCACCACTCCGTACCCCCTTACATGCTAATGCCATTAGCTTTCATCTTTTGCGTTAATAATGCCAATGCTAATGGTTGATAATTTCCAGCGTTCATCTTTTGCGGAATGCCAATCATGTAATCAATAAGCTACTGATATCCTTAGCACCAGCACTCGGCCCAGCAGCGAGGTATGCTGAGCTGGCCCCCAATCTGTTGCCATTCACAGCTTGATCATGGGACACTTTTGAAAGAATGCTTGATCAGCTCACGACATCATCATCATCATCATCATCATCATCATCATCATCATCAGCAGCAGCATCATCAGCATCATCCTCCTCCTCATGCTTCTCACATTCATCATATTTATCATAATTATTCATTTTTCATATTTACCATCATCATCCGGTACCACCCCTCTTGTTGGCTACGCCATGTTGTGCCCCAATTCTTTATGGTTCTTCTTAGTTACACCATGTCATACCTCATTATCCATGTCCTACCATGTCCTACCCTCATGATAATCTTTCTTCTTGGTTATACAGTTGTACCATGTTCTATCCCCTATGATTATCATTCCTGTTGGTTTTACAGTTGTACTATGTTCTATCCCTCCATGATCATCATTCTTGTTGGTTCTACCAGCATTCCCATTCTTGTTGGTGCTTCCTAGTTCTACCATGTTCTACCCTGAGTATATCCTGTGATGCCCCCATGATAGTTGGGTCTTCCTCATTAAGCATTGTTTTCCCACTACAACAATTGTTGGTTACCATCCCCCATCGTTGGTTGATTAATATTGACCCAACTCGTCGTTTGGTTGGTATATATTATACCTGCGTTAATTCTTAGATATCATCCCCTATTATTAACCATTAACCAGCTATTATTGGTTGGTTGACACCATGAGCGACAGGTGTTACTCATCACTCACCAGCACTTCCAGGACACCTATCACGTCATCGGCGTGATCTTCTTCGTGCTGAACTTCCAGCTCATCATGGCCGGACGTAGGGGGCACCCAGCAGCAGTGGGCAACGGCACCAAGCGATCGTTTGAGATCACCATGGTTGATGATGCTTGATGAATTGGCTATGGGTCAATATTAAAAAAACACTATTGGAGAAAAATAACCAACAATGGTTAATGATGGGGGAACCAGGGGTACAGGGTGAACTGACCCAGAGACAATTGGTGATGGGTGCGATTCTTCGATACTGCTGGGTTGACAATGATTTAATTTTCGTGAAGCTTGGTGATGGCTTATCTGAGGATGACAGGGGTCCTGGTGGTTAGGATTGAATCGTTCCAGTCGCTTGATTAATCCTTCAAAAATGATGACAACAAATTGGTTGCTGGTGGTTGGCACAGGTTCCTGTCAACAGGTTTCTGCCGCAACAAATATGGTTCAACGACCAATGTGGCACCTCATATAGCGGTTTGATATTGAGACCACATCTACCATTGTTCCTACCTGGTTCCTCCTCAATGGTACTTCATTCAGCTGGTTGATGGTTAGCTGGTGATAGTCAGCTGGTTGATATCACCGCAGTGGCGGGCCAGAGGCGCCTTGGCTCTTGGCGTGGGATGTTCACCACGGCCACAGGGTTTCGACCCAGAATATGGCTGTCTAGCGCAGGGAAAAAGATCATATATGGTTTAATTACCTACCCAAAATGGCCTTACTTGAGGGTTTGGACAAACAATGAGGGTGTGGGTTATTGTTTATGCTTTTCTTGGTGGTAAACCATGTTTGGCTCAAGGTTGAGCAGCACGCTCTGCTGAGACATACACGTGCCACAGAAACCGTTTGAGTCGCGTGGAGTCACCATGGGAAACGCAGAATCATCAGAGCCACAAAAAGAGTCAGGTGGAGTCACCATCGAAAGCACAGCATCACCAGAGACCTTCTTTGGCAGCAAAGAGTACTTCCAAGGAGCCCGGCTGAAAGCGCCAGGTTACACCTACGTAGATGCCTTGACGATTACGCATGATGCCACCGGCATTAAGATGTGGGCATGTGCCATTGATGTCAGAGAAGATGCAGGGCATCAAGGTTTGCGGGAAGGAGATCGGGTCCTTTTTCACTATACTCCTGAGGATGCCTTCAAAAAGATAACGAGCCTAGAGAATCCCAAGCTCTTGGCTCCACTGGGTGAAACCAACAAAGATAGCTACTTTGGTTTGGGCATCTACGCCACAATGAAGGCACCCCACAAGTGGAACTCGAGAGCAGAGGTTCTAGTCAACAATTATTACCCTACCGCTGACAACTTTAGGGAGAAGCAGGGCTTGGATTTGCCAGAGCCGGATGTTCCTTTCAATGCTGCCCTCAATGGTGCCATTGGAGACTACGTCAAGGGCCAGTACGATGGCAAAGCAGACTGTTGTATCCCTCTGATTGTCGATGAGCAGGTGTCAAAGAATGTCATGGAAGAGGTCACAGACGGCCCTTTGATGCCGAACGGTAGAAAGAGGCTGAAAGGCCGAAATTGCTTTGACGAGAAGCAGCCTTTGTGGCGCGATGTTTGGTTAGTGTCAATCTACAAACAAGCTCGCGCCGAGAATCTCGGAGTGAAAGATGCTGAGCAATCATCCGCTGAGATTGTGCAGATCTTGGAAAAGCGGCTTGAGACCGACGGGTTGGTCCAGTATTTGGCCACGTACGGCCTCCAAAACTACCGAGAAATCCAAAAGAAGCTCTTGGTGAAGGTCATCGAGGTGAAACCCACGAGCTGTCATGCTTACAACAACCTGGGCACCGAGCTCTCTCCTGCGGAGACGGTGCAAGTGCAGCTACAGAGTGGCCCCACTCGGTTCAACGCAAAGGAGTTGTTCCTTGAAGCCATCAAGTTGGACAACTACTTCGCATATCCCTACAACAACCTGGGCTTCCTGCTCTCTCCTGGGGAGACGGTACAAGTGCAGCTTCGGTCTGGCCCCACTCGGTTGAACGCAAAGGAGTTGTTCCTTAAAGCCATCAAGTTGGACAGCAAGTTTGCACTTGCCTACAAAAACCTGGGCGAGGTGCTCTCTCCTGAGGAGACGGTACAAGTGGAGCTGCGGAGTGGCCCCAGGCTGTTCAACAAAAAGGTGTTGTACCTCGAAGCCATCAAGTTGGACAACAACGACGCAATGGCCTACCACAACCTGGGCTCCGTGCTCTCTCGTGAGGAGACGGTGGAGGTGCAGCTGGAGACTGGTCTCAGGCCATTCAACCAAAAAGAGTTGTACCTTGAAACAATCAAGTTGGACAACAACTGCGCAAATGCCTACTACAACCTGGGCACCGTTCTCTCTCGTGAGGAGACGGTGGAAGTGCAGCTTGAGACTGGTTTCAGGCTGTTCAACCAAAAGGAGTTGTTCCTCGAAGCCATCAAGCAGGACAACAATATCAATGCAATTGCCTACAACAACCTGGGCGCTGTGCTCTCTGCTGGGGAGACGGTACAAGTGCGACTGCAGACTGGCCTCAGGAATTTCACAAAGGAACAGCTCTTGAGGTTTCAGCAGCCGTAGGTGTTTAGACTTCAGACATGTCTTGACTTTGAGATTCCCTGGCCATCAAGAAGCAAACGTAGAAAAGTCGCATTGCCATTCTGCCTACTCCCCAAAGAAGAAGATATAGGGTGTATGAAGGACAGGGTCTTGGTCTCAGATGGCAAAATCAGTGTAGTTGGCACTCATGGGTTGCAACAAGGATCCCTCTGCAACTGCTCCGTGCAACCTATTCTCACTAGGTTTCTGGTTTTTGCTAGCAATTATCCTTCCTCAACAACCCTGACTCAACCAGCATCACTCATCCTGGGTTCGCAGATCCGCGCCTTTTGTCACCATTGCGAATCATCATCAAGCAACATCAATCCACCTTTTTTTTTTGTGAATGTATGGAACCAGCTGTTAAGCATTGATCAACCATCATCGATGGATAGGTGGCTCAAAATCTGTTCATTTGGTCTTTCTTAGTGTGGAACCATCCTGCGGCTTCTTGATTCTGAGCCGGGGCCTCAAGAGTGGCATAGCAGCACCCATTCTTTAGGGTCATTTGCAAACAAATGGCCAACCATCAAATATTTATTGGCTATAACTAGCAAGAATACATGGGCCATACAAAAGGGATATAGACCTTCAAATTTGGATATATTGTTAGGGAACATACACTAAAATATACACACACACACATCTATGTACAAACCCACACAGGTCCATGAATATGTGTGATGCTTCATAATTTCATACTAACTTTTCATTTATAGCAATAAACCAACCATTTTTTGGTTACCCCCATTTCGAGAAACCACCATATTGTTGGTGCTTCTCCCCTGTAATTCACGAGAAACCACCGAAAATCCCTTGGTTTCCTTATAAACCATACATGGTCTTAATTTCCACATGGTTGGCATACATGAGGCAACGACCAGAGGTGCTGCTCCGCCTTATCCCTAGGTCTGGGAGTGCACGGACCGTCGCCTCCTGGATACATCATGGGCCACTTGGACCGAGCTAGCAGCTTTGTAGACCAAGTGTTGACAAATGGTTGTTGTGGTTGTTGTGTTGTGAATTGTTGCTGTGTTTGTGTTATGTTTTCATGTGTGTTCCCTGCTCAGAAATGAATGTTTTGATGTTTTGACACTTTGTTGTTGTTGATGATTGTTCAACGACCCGTTGGGTCTGACACTTGGGTATTGGTTTTGGTGTGTCGGTAGGCCAATGATCAGCAGTAAATACAGTAAGTGCATAGCAGAACAACACTGGATTCTGACCCGAGATTTGATGATGAGCAAAATTTGATCCGTACACCTAAGCTCCTTCATGGGTGTGCCCAAATCACATCGCTCTAAACCAAGACGATACGAATTCACTGTAATTGATGGGCGGATCGTCCAAAAACAGTTTCGCAAAAAGCCAAGTATCAATGGCAAATCACTATGATTCGCAAGCCGAATCGTCCAACAGGCACCATAAACACCGTCATCAGTTCATCAATGATCAACCATCATTGACCAGCCCTGCTTGCAAGCTTATTAATCAGCCTATGAACCAGCTCGTCAATGATTGGATAGCCACATCATCCAACAAAAAAGCAGGTCCAGGGTGAACTCTCACCCAGCATGGCTGATGAAGTCACAAAATTTAGGCTTTCTGAGCCTAGGTGCCCTGACCATCAGGTGACTTAGGCGACCCTTCTGAGTCAGAACTGGTGGTGACACCCTGGTCATTCACCCGTCACCCGGCATTTACGATGAGTTGGGGTGAGAACCAGCATTTTAACATGATTTTCCAATATAAACCTCATGATTCACCAGGTTTGTTTCCATAAAGATTCGTTTGTTTCCCTATCGCCAGGTGGAACCACTTTGGTCATATGACTTTACCTACTCACCAAAATCAATATGAACCATCAACAATCATCATCAGTGATCAACCATGATTAACAAGCTTAGAACCAATTTGTCATTATCAACCACTATTATCAACCAGCTTATTGGCCATTCTTATCAACCTCATCATGAACTCACCTGCATCAATCAATGATCAACCATCATTAACCAGCTTATAAACCAATCTATCAACCAAATCAGGATTGTATAATCACCATCATCAACCAATCAACCATCATCAATCGCCAGCATCTCCACGATTTTCTCAGTCGAACTCCGGTAGCGTTGTGGCTGATTGCGCCCAGGTCTGTACTGGGTAAACGTGACCAGCGTACTCTGGCGGAATGGGATGGTTGATGGTGGGGACGCTGGTTGGTGAATGGTTGGTGATTGGTGATAGCAGTTGGTGAATAGTTGGGGAATGGTTGGTGGTAGCAGTTCATTGATGATTCATCAGGGGGTTTTGTGTTGAGTTGCAAGTAGTTGATGGTGAATGGAGGGTTTTTACGGTGGGTCAATTGATGGTGAATGGAGGGGACTTGAAGTTGTTAGTTGATGCTTAATGGATGGTTTTATGGTGGATCGACGGTAAATTGATGGCTTGAAGGTGGGTGAATTAAATCTCTATTTTTTATTGGGCTTATAGTGGCAAGTTGATGTTTGATGAATATTAATGACTGTGAAATTTGCCTGATTCTTTGAGTCACAGACTGGGATGGGTAAACATATTTGTTTGGTCTTTTTTTGTCATTTGCCCGGTAAATGGTTGGTTGGTTTCTTGTTGGTCGATGGCAAGTGGGTTGATGGTTGGTGAATGGTTAGTGTTAATGGTTGCCAAAATGTTCATTTCTTTTGTGGGATCCTGTTGAACCTCCAAGAAAATAATAGAGCCAATGTTGATGCCTGACACAGGGATTCCTGAAAACAATGATGCCCTGTTGTATGAATGTGGGATTCCTGAAACACAATTCTGGTATAAGCACACTTTGTTAGTATACACATCGTCCGCTGAGATGGCTGACTCAAGATACCATGCGTCGTGAAAATGTTGTTTGTCAGAGCAGTTTTTGATGCTTCAGCATGCACAGCGGACCCGGTGGGTCTTCAAACAACCCACTGGTTCAATCTGTTCTGGTCATGGGGGATGGTAGTAACTTGGTCTACAGGGGTTCAGTATGGTACACCAGCTGGGAATCCGTTTGAACCAACAAGTGGTGCCACGGTCCCAAGGTCCACCAGTGACCATGAACCAGCCCAGGCCACCACAGTTTATCAGGGAAATATTAATCACTAGCCCTTGATAAATGTGCCTGTAGATGTCGGCAATATCTGATGATTGGCTCATTTACCCCATGGTTGTTGATTGCTGGTGCATCACAAGTTCCCATCTATAAACCATTATTGGTCTGTCCACAAACGGTGATCCCAAACTAGAAATGATCATTTTGGAAAAGTTGGGGGTATCATTGATGCACACATCCTCATGAACCTCTCTCGGACTTCTGAATTACTCTGGCAATCTAACATAGCTAGGTGGAAACCATGGGGCACCATTCCCAATCGGCACAAACATATAAATGGTGGATTGTCCATCCACAACCATTCTGAATGATTTTCGTTTTTCGCCCATGTGGTTTCTCAAAATAAGGGAACCCCCGAAACGGATGGTTCATTCCTATGAATGATTCATACGGCATGATTTGTGTACCTCCATTGCGCCCCATTGTAAGAAACCACCATATTAGGCATTCCACTAACCAGTTAAGGATTTTTGACCACTATTCACCTATACAACGGCTATTCACTGGAAATGAAGGTCACCAATCTCCAATATCAAAAAGCATTTTCTCACCACTTCTTCCTAAGGCCTTGATGTTCCTTTGCGTGCTGATTTGGTTCACTTTGCACGCCCGGATGCTGAGCGCCGATGCTGTGGGGCTTGTGACGGGGGTGGTCCAGGAGCAGGTGGGTAAGGGGTGATGACCGACCAACCATCCAACCATCCAACCACCCGCCAAGCATCCACCACGAACTAAACATTGATGGTGCTTTATCGTGGTTAATGGTTGATCCTGATCGATATGACCAACCAATAATCATCCACCATCCGAACTCATCACTATTGACCAAGCATTTTTGTGCCACAGCTTAACGCCGCTTGAGATGTTTCACCAAAGCCACGTGGTTCAGCCCAACTGGTTTGCTGATCAATCAACAGTCCCGAGCTGAGCTCAACATCGTGATCAACCTTAGGCGGCCATCAATCACTATCATGGATTGAGTATCAACGATGATTCAGTGACTATTATGGAGGGTGATCGTAAATCTTTCAGTGACTATTTCAGCTATAATAGTCACTGAATAGGATGAATTACTGAAAATCTTTCACAGCTAGTAATCACCATCAAACCATTGAGGAAAGTTAGTTTGAATCCAGGTTGCGAGGCAGCTGAAACAAAAGGCAGCGGCCAGCAGTTTTGCTATCATGATTCAGTTTGGATCATGTAATATTTGCTATCAGGAAACCAACGATTTTTGCTATCATGCTGATTGGTTTTCCATGATGGTTCAGTTTGGATCACATCCCGTCATTCTTTCGCGAGCTTTCGGGCTTTAATGCTTTGTAACCAATCGTATGGTCAGTAAGGAAACTGCAGCTGGGCTATGGCTGAACCAACCAGCAACTGACTGCTAGCAATTAGCCATCAAACACTCCGCTCCCGAAGGGTTGTCCTGCTACCAACTATGTCTAAAGTCCATGGGTCAAAGAGGACCATCGCTTAAAGACTACTAGCTGCCGGCCCCCAGTGGTGCAGAATGGTTCAGAGGCTTGGGTATCAACTCTGGCGCGCTTTGGGTCATTTCACTGTCCAGCTCCATCTCCGATAGTAGTGTCGATGAGGGCATCATTCAAACGTCAGATGCTGGCAGTCCACTATCATGAAGCCAGATTATTTTGCTTTGTGGGAAGCTTATGAGCAGAAGCACGACCTGCACCATCAACCAGGACTTCATGTCGAGCTGTTTGAGCACTATGTAAGCAGGCACAGCCGCGCTGCAGCGTGCAGGGAACACATCGCAACAACGAGTTTCCTTGTGGATTGCGACATTTGCAACAAGACCTCAGCCGGGAACGGCAGCTGACCTTGCATTCACTGGAGGCGAATCTGGAATTCAATGTCAAGAAGCTCCTGAAGCTTCTGGACAGCTACTTATTTCACCGAGCGGCCAACCTCCATCAACGACCTCAACTGGACCAACTGTTGCAATGTCCACCTGCCGGACATTGTGTCTTGCTCG
Organism: Symbiodinium kawagutii; assembly: GCA_009767595.1. Lineage (NCBI taxonomy): Eukaryota > Dinophyceae > Suessiales > Symbiodiniaceae > Symbiodinium > Symbiodinium kawagutii. The sequence continues at coordinate 319,510 of VSDK01027717.1, read as the reverse complement.
TTGACTGTAAAGAGTTGCTGACGCTTCCGCTCGGCGTGCAAAGCTCCGAAATGTTCTACGCCACAGGGCGCTTGGAGGTATGCACTTTTGGAGGAGTCTTGAAGCCCCACAAGTTGAAGCCCCACAAGTTGAAGCCCCGCAATGCAACATTTACCGGGCGCAGATGAAGCCCCACAAGTTGAAACCCAATGCATTTTGACATTCAGCTCCGTATTGGATCACACAGCTTTGAGAGCAAACCAGCTGATCGATCGTTGTTTCTCCCTTTGCAAAGATCATGAATATATAGTCACGAGCCACGATATGAACCATGACCAAGCATCACTAACATTTATTAACCACTCTTCACCAGCAACATTCAATTGGCCGTCATTAAACTATCACAAAACCCATCATTCAACCGTGATTCAATCATCATTCAACCACTATCCAACCATCGTTCAGCTATGAGCTAAATGGCTAACTACCATTTTCCACCAAGGATCAAGCTAGATTTAGCTATCTTCATGATTGAGCTATGGTTGCCTACTAGAACTCCAGGCTCAAGCCCCCACGAGATCCCTTGGCCGCCATGGCTGGCACAGTCTCCCGGCAAGGCGTCGGCACGTGCCACTGCGGGCTCTGTGCACATGCTCACGCGCTCTGCGCCTTGGCTGCGGTGGTTGAGGTGGTGCTGATGACGGCTTCATGGGTGGCATAGTCCTTGGTTCAACCGAGGAAATGGATGGTGTGAATGATGGCAAATGGTGGTTCGAGGGTGGCAATGACTGGTGGTTCAATGGCGGTTAACTGGTGGTTTTTATGATGGGTGGTTAAGTGGTTGTTGATGGATGGTGTTCATGATGGCAAATGGTGGTTCGAGGGTGGTGATGATTGGTGGTGATGATGGGTCGTTAAATGGTGATGATGGGTTAAATGAACGGTTCACATGGTGGTGTTCATGATAAACCTAGGGAAAATGATGGTTAAGGATGGTGAAGTAGTGGTTGAATGATGGTTAATGGGGGTTCATGGATGGTTCACTGGTGGTTCATTGGTGATTAAAGCTGGGAATAATGGGTGGTTCCTTGTTTCATGGTTGTTTTTGGTGGTGAACTAATGGCCAATAATGCCTGATAGTGCTGGCTAAATGGTGGTTCTTGATGGTTGAATCATGGTATCAGTTTATGTATGTTTTGGTTTTTATGGCTAGTGGATGTCAATGACGGGGGTGCATTGATAGTTGATTGAATTGATGGTTTAGTCGCTGGCAAATCGATGGGAAGCTGGTGGTTCGCATGATGGATGCCTCATTGATGGTCACACATGGTGAGTGCATAACGGGAACCACCATTGAGGGTTGGTGAACGGCCGATACCCACCACAGGGTGTTGGGTCGATGCCATGAGATTGGGGCCCTGAGCTAGTGGAGTTGGTGATGAGCCCGACATTGACCAACTATTTTGATCAAGCGTTCTTGACTGTTACTGTCATACTTGTTGGTTGTCATCAACTATGTACCATCAGGAATTCGTTTGCTAGTTGTCCAAAAACATGGTAGTCGTCGTCAATAGATGTTAATAGTCCATTGTCAAAGTCGTTGGATTTAAGCATAATTAAGTATAATAGCTGATGATCATTATTGTTATTGTTTGCCAAAATTACCACACACTTTGCTTGGAAGGATTCCGAAGGCCCGAGCCTCGCCCCAGCCTATGTTCACAGGAACTGTTGCTGCCAACAATCCTAGCCAGCGGTTGCTAATTGTTGATTCTTGCCCCTGATTCTTCACCAATCGGATCCGAAATTTTACCAAGCCGTTGGGGTGACCAGTAAAGAAAATGATCTGGTTCTATGCGCTCACTTGTTTATCAACCAATCTATGAACAGTTATTGACCAGCTCACCAGTATTTGCCAGCTTATAATCCCTCATGAACGGGGCCCCCCAGCTGATCCACCAGCTCTCCCATGCTCTCCCAGCACCACAGGTGCGTTTGCCCATCCCTACACCGAAACAGCTCGACAAGGCAGGGGGAGCATGAAGACAAGACTGAGGTGGCTGATGGCAACCACAGTTTTTCTTGGCTAGCAATGTGATGTTTGATTCATCATGAATCAGTGGTTGCTTCATAGCTAGTTCATAGCTAGTTGGTGGTCAATTAATGGCTAACCATAGAGATTAACAACTTAATCACCAACAGCAGCCACCGATCATGAGAAACCCAGCCACAGCCTCGGAAAGTCACACACTATGGGATGATTGATTTTCCCGACTGGATCTCCCACAAGGATTTGATCATGAATCCACTGGGGTGACCAACAGCCATTTTTGAACCAATGATCTACCTGGTGGTTTTAAACATTTGTTATTTTCATTGGTAGCTATTAACAAATGGTTGGTTGACAAGCATATTTTTTATGACGGGGTTTCAACATGTTTCAACCACCAACCAGTGATTGTTGGGTACGAAATCCACTGGGGATACGAGGGAGGTTGTTCACCGTTGTCCAAATCCATTCAGGTTTTTTTGGAGATCCCCATTGTTGGTGAAAACCAATGATTTCGTCATGGGTCTGGGTGCCAGTTAAAGTGTAATGGTGGCTGAACGAACCAGTCCACCATTTGGGGCCCCTGTGATCAAAGATGGGGTGTGAAGGACCATAAGAATCATCAAGAACCCTTCGCATTTTTGGATTGGGAGCGACTCAATTCTGGGAGCGATGTGCCATGTTAAACGTTCTTTCACGCCGATACCAAAGTCAAGTGGTACCGCAGATGTCGAGCTACTCATTTTTTTGAAGGCACCCGAAGTTACCCAATACTTTTATTTTAACCAGACCAAATCCCACTTGATATTGATTTTGCTGATTATGCCTCATTATCAACCAGCAATTATCCATGAACATATCAATACCAACAACTAAGGTAGTGAAATCCCTTTTGGCTGGTTCGAACTGACGGATGGATGGTATTTGGACGGTGGAGACCGTTAGTGACGAAGATCAAGCGGAGGCGATGAGCTGTAGGATCTTGGATTCAGTGAAGTTCCCTAAGGACCCATGTCAGAACCGTGATCCTCATTGGCTGTCCGCCTTCTAGACATGGGCGGCAAACTTTGGTGACAACGACAAGGTGATTCCGCTTTGCTTGACACTTGATCGCTTCCAGCGCCGCTTCATGTTGCGGGAACCCGAGTCTCATGACAAATGCGAGCTGTATTTGGAGCGCTCAGAGCCGGGCGAGTCCCGTTCTACCGACTATTGCGAGATAAAGATAAGGCTTCGTCGCTACTCTCAGCGGGATAAGATCGGCCGAGACTTCACAGTGAATGTTCTAGGACAAATCCAGGAGCCGCTTCCCATGGTCTGGGAGTTATGGAGCGTCGTCAGGATTTTTTTTCCGACATCCTCTTTTGGGCTCATGACCTGTGTTTCAGGAAGTTCTACCCAGACAAGTGAGCACAGCCACTAGTCAAGGCTGCGTGATGCATGGACCCTAAGGGTTATGCACATCATCATGCGCATCACCTTTCACAGGGTTTATACCTAAGTCACTATTCTTATCGCCTGTTCTCAATTGCCTATTGCTGGTTATTGGAATTGATTTCACCCAGTTTCTCAGCTGCAATTTTCCCCTGATATAGCAGCTACATAACATAGTGCATGTAATATACAGGATGACTTACAATGAGCGTGCTACATCAAACTAGCATCCTTGAGTCATTAGTTGAATTGCAACCATTGATCTACAACAACCATCAATCCTACCCTTCATCCCCACCAACTACATCCCCATGACGCTTCACAACCCTCCATGCCTACGGCCACCGAACCCGGTCCTCCTCCCAGCAACACCAGCAGCTGCCATCGTCCCAGGCGCGTCGCACGGGAAACATGTACGAAAAGCAGCGCATGACCGACGTCTTCCGCGTGCCCTTCGTGGTGCCCGCGCCCAAGGAGCAGCGCAGGGCCTGGCCTGGTGGGTGGCGCCTGAGATTTTCCATGGTGATGGCATGCCATGAGATGCCCCAAAAAATAGGTACACAACCACCTAAGGCAGGAAACCCAACTAGCGCAAGTGCTGCAACGGATGAATGGCAGTGAGTGCCATAGGCGAACCAAGCAACAAGGGGCCCCTTAACCAAGCAACAAGGGGCCCCTTGAACAATAACAATCTTGGCTGGAACTAACAGCTGGTTGATCGGGAATCTTTTTAATGGCTTTGGGGAATGATGGTGGGAGTCAGTGCAAACATTTTTTCCCTGGGCTGCTATTACATGAAACGTTTCTCCGAGTTGTCATGGTTAAGCAAAAACAATTTGTCCTGGTGAAACATGTGTAATCTTGAGGCGTTGACATTTGTGGACTGGTTGTGGTGAGTGTTGAAGTGCTTTTGAAAATAGCTCTGAACTGCGATCGCGCCTGTGGCATATTGCTACTTTTGTTGTGCATCTTCCATCATCAACTGCTCTTGCGCACAGCCGCCCTTATATACAAACATTGCATGTACAACAGTCAGTCCTTCTTGCAGACTGGATTTTCATGATCAGAATACCTGCACCTGTGCTGTAGCTGATATAGACGAATAGTGAGCAAGAAACTCCAGCGTACATCAACCAGCATGACATCAAGCAGCATGACCAACAAGTCCAACAAGTATGATAGCTACTTGACAGCCGGCTATACCATCACACCAACTAGCATATCAACATGATCTCCCAGTCCGATATCCCCATCTCAAGACCAAGCCTTCACTTAGGTAGGCCTTGTTCCACCACCAGTTGCTGTATCCACCTTAGGGGCGAGCGCCATCCACCCGTGGTGAACGGTGCCCCGCCCGCCAGAACAGCATCCCCGAAGACCAAGCGGATCCAGTGCCTTGGACCCGGGAAGGCGGCCACGTTGCCCTGGCAATATGTACATCAAATGTCCGTAAGAAATTGATGTGTCAAATCAATTTATGTACATTTTGATGAATTTAATTGTTTACATTAGATTGAACAAGCGATGTGTTATTTCAGTATATGTGTTTTTCTTTAAAACAAGTGTTCAGGTCATAGAGTATGTAAATATGGCAATGATATATAAATATATAAATTTGTAAGTGTGACAATAATATGGAAACTTATAACATGTTCATATTCAATCATATGTTCATCATTGTTCACATTCAATCATATTCATAGTTTTTTGATATTTGTGTATATGTATATGCATTGACTATTCTTGCTGATATAGTATTATTGTATCTAAAATACTTATTTGTAGTTGTCCATGACATGCAACCAATGATCATGTGGTCGATGTTTGTGAGTAACGACTGAGGACCTGGCCATGTGACAGAAGGATGTGCCAATCCATAGTGGTACCTCCAACCATGCACTCAGTTCTGGGACGCGAACTGCCGCCCGAAAGTCACCCCAACTGCAGGGCAAGGTTGGTCGATGGCTGGGGTCACGTACCAGGCATCATAGATACCACCTGCTTCTCTAGGTGGAGGTGTGACCAAACATGGTGATTACAAGTAGGACATGGTCAGCAAGCCATCCTTGAACTCTGGATTTTATGGGTTTGTTCATAGCCAGGATGTCCTTTCGCTGCCGCTGGTTGGTCACCCTACCAATGGTCATAGCTTGGGAATGCTTGGGGAGTCCCACCATCCATGCAACCATTCTCCACAGGTCCACCTTCTCGTTGCCTCCTCCGGGTTACTGGGGTTGTACCCACCACCTGGACCGGTTGGTTGGGAGATCGGGAGCCCGGAATCCCAATGTCCATCTACGTCCCTTTAAAGAAGGATCGATGCGGAGCTGCCAGTTGGAGTAACCAAATGGTAGATGAAACAATTGAACATGATTTCGAAGTGTCAATTCTACCCACCCTAATCTTCTGGCAAATGAACTATTCACCATTCTGGATCAATGAAGCTGATTGGGATGGCTAATCATCAAGAAATGGGCTGGGTTCTATGTTTGGGGTGAGTATCCATATTGGGGTTTCTCAAAATAGAGAACCCCCAAAATGGTTGGTTTATTACTGTAAATGATTTTATGGGATGATTTAGGGGTATGCTATTTTTAGAAACCACCATATAGTTCTATGTGATTGCCCACCATCAGCGGGTGGTTCTTTGCTCATCAGCAGGCTGCTGGTTCTCTGGTCATCACAGCTGGAAGCAAACAGTAAAGCCATGAATCTCAAGAACACTTCATGGTGGTTGGCTATTTTCTCCTGTCATGATAACCATCATCGAGCTTTCTTAGGCATGATTAAACGTCATTAAGCATCATGAAGCTTTAATTCATATGATTATAGACATCATCAAACATCATTAAGCATCATGAATGACTATTCTGTCAGTAGCTGGAGACTGGAAATTTCACGGACCGCTTTCCCCCACTTCACCAGCGGCCTAAGGCAAAGAAGGTGGGAGGTGCTGGAAGCACGCGAAGGTGCCGGGCCATGGCTGGTTGCGAGTTTGTCCAGGTTGTGTTTCGTGCACCTGACTCCGCTTCCTCCTTTGCATTGGATCAAATAGGGTCCCCTTTTGCCTATCGCTGACAACAAGTCAGCTGACTAGCTACGTGCAGTCCAAAAGCCATAGGCGTGCCTGCGGTGTGCCGTTCGGTGGGACTCGGAAGTCCCTTTGACATCATTAGGCTGTTGGGCAGCCTACCATTTCAACTGTTGTGGTTGATCATAAGCCTGGGTATCTACATCACCTCCTTCGACAACAAAGACTTCAGAGGCGAAACCTGGCTTGCTACCGGCATTGGTAGCGGAGCTACAAGCTCCAGGGGTGTGTGGGCCCTGCTCCGGCCAATCTTCTTGCGCTACCACACTGAGGATTTGATTGGCCAGGAATTCGTTTTGCGTGACAATTCGTTTGTGCAGGCCAGTGACGAGGCGATGACGTCCAAGGAGGATCAGTTGATTCCGCAGTGGGACGGCGAGCTGTCAGGTTGGCCCGACTATTCACGTCGGGTGAGGTTGTGCTACTCCCAAACCCCAGTTTCGAAAAGATACACACTGGGTCCGAAGCTTGTTCTTAAACTCAAGGGCAAGGCATGGGAGATATCGTCGAGCCTGGACCACGACCAACTGGGAAGGACCACAGGTGCTCAATACCTGTTGAAGTTTTTGCGGTCCAAGCTCGGCCGTTTGCCCATCCCAGACATCGGGCAGCACCTCGACGAGACCTTTGTCAAGTTGCGCCGGGCACCAGGCTGCGATATGGTGTCGTGGTGCAATCAGGTCCGTGAGACCTACAAGAAGCTCCAGAGGTCCCTTGCTCGAACTATGGATGAGAAGAAGGGCAAGTCGGTTCAGACGGACCTAATGGGTGTTGACCACCCAATGGATGCTGCAATGGATGGAGCTTCCCCTACAGGTTCTCGAAGAGATGGTCGTGAAGATCGTGGACAAGCCACTCCGACTTCTCCACTCCCGACATCCCCAGGCCGAGGTTCAGCCCCAGCATCACCTGAGCAGCCGGATGATGGTGCTGATGGCGACGAAGAAGATCCATGGCATGATGATGACTGGCAGTCCTCATGGTGGGGCTGGCATGATGGTGGCTCCCCTCAATGGAGCCATCGCGAATGGGAGGGCTATTGGGAGCGGTCAGGAGGAGTGGATGATGATGATGAGTGGGAAGATCTCGAGATGAGCCTTCCTGCAATTCTCCCCGAAGAAGTGTTGGGGTGGATTCTCCTTCGCAAGTCTGGCCTTTCAGGCCAGGCAAAGATGGCAGTGCTCGCGGCCTCAGGCAATAGCCTGAAGTTCCATGACATAGAGCGTGCCCTTCGCCAACAGGAGGAAGAGATCCTACAACAGGAACGCCAACGAGGAGTTCAGCCGCGTCCACCTCGGACGTATTGGGTGGAGTCCGATGGAACTTGGGGCCTGATGCTCCAAGATGGTGACTTCAACGACGTCCAGGAGGAGAACATCAAATGGGTGGACAGTGAGGTGATGGCCACTTTGGGGGTGGGCACTCAGGAGGATGTGAATGTCCAGGAGCCGGAAGCTGCATGGTTCTTTGATGGCCAGAACGAATGGATCTGGTCAGAAGACGAATGGCAGACGTGGACACCTGATGGCTATGTAGCATACAGTGATCTCAAACCATGGCTGGACATCGAAGATGTCGCCGTGGACACCTGATGGCTATGTAGCATACAGTGATCTCAAACCATGGCTTGACATCGAAGATGTCGCTTTGGTGGATCCAGCTGCCGGAAAGGAGCTGGGAGAATTGTTTGCCACGTTTGACCAGAAGGTTCGAACCTTCAAGGAAGCACGAGATGCCATGCAGTTCAAGGGCAAGAGTAGAGGATTCTACCCCCCTTCCATCAAAGGTAAAGGAATGCCACGTAAGGGGAGCTCCAAGGGCAAGAAAGGGAAACCAACCAACTCTGCCTACATGATCGGTTCATCGGCTTCATCGTCTCAAGGAAATACCAAGGGTAAAGGTGCTCATTTGAAACCAGGATACACGGGATGTTTTGTGTGTGGAAGCTTCGAGCATGATTTTCGCAGTTGCCCAGACCGTGGTAAACAGAATGTTGGTTCTGGTTCAACATCATCGTACCATGGTAAGGGTAGGACGGTTTATATGGTTGAAGAGGCTGATCATGATGGTGTTTCTCCTTCCTCCCCTGTCAAGCCTCCAGAGACTCTCCCAAGTGACTTGCAGCGAATGATCCTTGCCGCGAACATTGAGAGCCCTGGCCAAGACCCACAGCAGCGCTTGGGGTTTGCGGTGGTGGACACGGGAGCAACTGAGACGGTTGGGAGTTTGGAAGCCATAGAGTACATCATGGCCAAGCGACGTCCCATCTTTGGTGCCGAGGACATCGGGATAAATCCTTCACGGCGAAAACGGTTTAAGTTTGGAAATGCTCAAGAACGATCATCAGAATCATTTCTTGCTTTGCCTCAGGTTGTCAACGGGTGTAGGACCAGTTTGGGGGTATACACTTTGGATGTCCCAGGAGTCCCCATCTTGTTGGGCATCCGATCCATGAAGAAGTTGGGTGCTCTGATAGATGTGACTGAGCCTTCCTTAGTTTTCACCAAAGTGTTTCCAGGTGTTCACATTCCCCTCGTAAGAGGAATGAATGGTCACTTGTTGCTGGATTTGTGCAGTGACTGGACAAAAGGTCTAGGTAACCAATGCCCGGACATGTCAAACCCTGTGCAAAAAGGCAGTGATGATCAGGAGCCGTGGGTTCAGTCCATTCACGTGTTGGCAGATGAGAACATGAGCGATTCATCCAGTTCACAGTCCAACATGCAGCCTTGTGCACTTGGCACTTTTGATGAACCTATGCCTTCGGAGCAGCCTTTCCAGCAGTCAGATAGTTCGCTAGCTGTCCAACACGCCACTGGTGAGCAAGCTGCTGGCCATGGATCGTTTTGCCGAGACCTTGAACCCTCAGATGACTCAGGAGCTCGCGGAAGCGATTGGCAAGGCAATGGTGATGGAGACTCAGGGCAAAGCTTCGAAGGTGGACATCAACAAGTACGACTGGAGCCGTGCGACCCATGCGGACCTGAGGGATCCGAGGACAACTCAGGGAGATTGCCAAGGAAATCATCAAGTGGAGCCCTTCGGTCGCGGTTCGCTGTCGGGGAGCAACAAGCACGGACTATGGTTGACATGCAAGCAGTGTCGCCTTCGCGTGCTGTACGTGCCAACTCCAGGCGCAAAAGGATGCTATCGGTCGCCAGGTCCACTGGCACCGGATGTGGCAACACGTTTGGAAAAGATGAAGGAGATTCCAAAGGCAGAGAGAGATCCAAACACTTTGCGCACTCAAGTTCTTGCCTTGGATGCCGCAGAGGATTCTGCTCTTCGTATGGTGAACGAGATCCGCAAGCAGAAAGCTCAGGCAAAGGCGAAGATAGCAGCCAAAGCATCCACGTCGTCTCCTATGGACACCAAACCACCCATGGAGACCACCGAGACCATGCCAAAGAAGATGAACAAACGGGAGAATGCCAAGAGCCCCGAGAAGCAGGAGTTCGAGGACTTGACCAAGGACGAGCAAGAATGGGCTCACGTCACTCAGGTGGAGCCTTAGATGATCGACCCCGCTCTTTGTCTAACGATGAGCTGGGCATGGAGGTCAATGTCTACGAAGAGGGCACGTTTGCGTGCTCACATGCTCTGACCGAGGAAAAAGGAAAGCTGATAGCTGAGTCGCTGTTGCATGCTCATGAAGAGTTGGTTGAAGCCTTCGCGAATTTTAAACAGGACAGATGCAATCTCATGGAAATTTGTTGTGGCCCCTCAAGCAGTCTCACGGAAAAGATCCTTCATAAAGGGGGTATGGCCTATAGGGTTGGGCTTCAAAACAACATGAACATGGCAACGGTTGCTGGATTCGAAAGAGCTCAAGCTTTTGCAAACGAGGTGAAGCCAGAATGGTTGTGGATTTCCTTACCATGTGGTCCCAACAGTCCAATTCAAAACATGAATCAACGCAATGAGAAACAAATCAAGTCATTGAAAAAGAAACGGTTGTTATCCCAAAAGATGATACGTAATGGGGTAAAGTTGGCACGTGACCAAATCAATAGGGGTGGACATGTTGGTTGGGAATGGCCTCGTAATAACCTTGGTTGGAGTCAAAGGGAACTTAAGGAGTTCATGCATGCACTTGCCATGGAGGGTATGTTATATGTTGCTCAGTTGGATGGTTGCCAAGTTGGAGTGGTCACCAGGGATACCGGGGAACCAATGCTGAAGCCGTGGAAGATTGTCACTAGCAGCTCACACATGTGCAAAAGGCTTTCCTTGAGGTGCCCAGGTGATCATGTGCATGCTGAGTGCCTTGGACATGACAGAGCTCACACGTCAGCACTTTATCCAGATAAGATGTGTAGCATTATTGCCCAAGTCGTTCTCGAACATACACGTATCCCTAGATCCAATGTAGCTTTTCATGATGACATGGCCCTCGGTGTTGATGCTTGTGATGAGCCAGTGTCAGCTCCCTCGGAACCACCTTTGACTGAGAAACAGTTGAAGGAGATGCAGCAGATGGTCAAGAAACTCCATGTGCGAAGTGGCCATCCAAGCAATAGCGCTTTGGCTGGAATGCTCAAAGCCCGTGGCGTCGACGAGCGCTACGTCCAGTTGGCCAAGGAGCTGGTTTGCGACGACTGTGCGGAAGTGAAGTTGCCAGTGCCGCACATGGGTGTGTCACTGCATTCCACGAGTGTTCTCTGGCATACGTTGCAGGCTGACATCGCGCAGTTCATTGTGGGCGATGTGAATGTCCACATCTTGGTTCTTGTGGACGAGGCCTCCAGGTACACAGTTTGCAAGGAGCTCTTCCGTCATCCTCGTGAAGAGAGCAGAAACCCTACCACGCAGGAGATCATCATGGCTCTTGAAGAGGGCTGGGTGCAGCGCTATGGGCTTCCGAATGTGTTTCGCATGGACCCTGAGGGTTGCTTCAGGGGCATTTCCTTGGAAGAGTGGGGATCTTCTCGTGGAGTTGAACTTCGTCCATGTCCAGGCGAGGCACACGAGCAGATCGGCATAGTGGAGTCCACGATTGGGAAGCTGAAGCAAGCTGCTCGAACTTTGCTGCGTGGTCAAGAGATGGATCCGTATCTTGGTTTTCTTCAGGTGGTTGCTGCTCACAATTCACTTGACCGGGTCGGTGGTTATTCTCCTCTTCAGTGGGCCTTTGGACGGTTACCATCCCTCGATAATCGGTTTTTCGAAGGGGGTAATGATGTTCCTGTTCACTCGGCTGAGGGTACCATAGGCACCGATCTTAGAAGTAACTTGTTGCTTCGGGTCCAGGCTGAAGAGGTGTACCGTAGGACTCAAGCTGCAGAGAAGGTATCTCGTGCGATGAATTCACAAAGCAGAAGACACACTGTGTTCCTACCCGGTGATTTGGTTTACTACCGTAGGTACAAGACCCCGAAGAGTTCCAGTGTTTCCCATCCGGCTGTTGATGTTGGAAAGGTAGGATTGGCACGGTGGTACGGTCCATGTAGAGTTTTAGCTACAGAGACAGCAGTAGGCACGGATCCCGACACCAGAAAACCCGGGAGTGTAGTTTGGATCATAGGAGCTGGACGGCTGAAACGATGTAGTCCCCAACAGCTTAGGCATTGTAGTGAAAGGGAGAAGATTTTAGCTGAAAAGAGTGAAGCCGTCACGACTCCTTGGTCATTCAATTCCCTCATGCACTTGGTCGAACGTGGTCAGTTTCAACGCTTCGACGACCTCGAAGAGGACGAATCGAAGCCACAGTTTCGCGAGCAGGAAGCCCGTGGCCAAAGTGTCACACGTTCACGAACCAAGGAACGCAGTCGCAGTCGTCCACCTGTACATAGATCTCAGAGTTTGCCAAGGCCACCAGAACACGGCCAAAAGAAGAAACAAGAGCCTGGGAGCCAACAAGAGGCCAAACCTACAAAGGCGGGCCCAAATGTAGGTAGCAAAGAAGAAGAAGAAAATCTAAGTAAGAGTGGAACGAAAAGAGAATTGCAAAGTAAGACCTTGAAAACCCCAGAAAAGGTTGCTAAGGTTGAGAGTAAGGGGCAAGTAAGGGGTTCAGGGTTACCAGCCGGTTCCACGGCTTCCCGGGGCGCGGCCGCGTCGTCAGCGCGCCATGGAAGTGAGCTGGAACAGAATCCGCAGTTTCAAGCTGCATCTCGTAGAGCAGAGGAGCGTGAACGCAGCAGGCCGAAAGTGTTAGCAGACCTGCTGAATGACCCTTCGATTTGCGCAGTGGAAGACTTCGCAGAGGAGGAATGTGAGCAAATCTTCGAAGTGAGTGTTCCACTCCCTTCAACTCGTCAGGAACTGAAGAAGTTCGTGAAGAGCAGCTCTCAATGGACAGCCAAGCAGTTGAAGAAAGGCGTGGAGATGAAGTGGAAAGATATACCGAAAGAAAGAATTGCTGATTTTCAGCAAGCAAAAGCCAAGGAACTGGACAACTGGGTGAAGCAAGCTGCAGTCAAGCTTGCTGAGAAGCAAGTCCCCCGTGATAGATTGATGAGGATGCGGTGGATATACACGCTGAAGTCTGATGGCCGAGCCAAAGCTCGGATAGTCATCATCGGCTATCAGGATCCAGATTTGACAGATCTGGAGAAATCTTCCCCGGTGATGACTCGCCGCAGTCGAGGTCTATTCCTCACCTACTGCTCAATGATGGCATGGACAGTTTTAACTGGCGATGTTAAGGGAGCGTTCTTGCAGGGTCAGGAATCTGAACGCGAAAGAGAAGTTTTCGCGATTCCCGTGCAGGAGCTTGCAGAAGCGCTAGGTGGTGGCCCATCCAGCGCAGTGCAGATTTTGAAAGCGTGTTACGGACTCGCTAACGCGCCATCCCAGTGGCACACTTCGGTGAATCGAACCATGCTAGAGGGCCAGTGGGAACCGCTTCGCACAGATGCCTGTGTGTGGCGGCTCGTGGATCGTCAAGATCCGGAACATCCTCGAACCATCGGCTTGGCATGTGCGCATGTCGATGACTTTCTCTTCGCAGGCCAAGCAGAACACCCAAAGTACCAGGCCGCAGTGAATCACATCCACCAGTCCTACCAGTGGACACCGTGGCAGGTCGACACCTTCGAGCACTGCGGAATCCAGGTGAGTCAAACAAGTGACGGAAACATTCACCTGGATCACAGCAACTACTGCACCACTATCGATCAAATTTCCTTTGATCACAAGAAAGCCGACAAGGAGACGATCTCAGAGGAAGAGCACCACCAGCTAAGAGCCGTTCTTGGAGCGGTGCAATGGAGAGTTTATCAATCAGCTCCACAGCACAGTGCACGACTGAGCAACCTTCAAGGACAGCTTAAGTCTCCCACCGTGAACACCTTGAAGGAGGCGAACAAGCTGGTGAGAGAAGTGTACAATGGCCGTCATGTCGGGTTGCGATATGAAGGCTTGGATCATGCAGATCCCATGGACACCGTCTTCGTGGCTTGGTGTGATGCTGCAGTGGGCAATAGACACAACTTCAGCAGCTCAGGTGGGTACTTCATTGGGGCATGCAGTCCCAAGATTTTGGCTGGATTGCCCAGCCATGTTTGCCCCATCAGCTGGAAGTCGGGAAAGCTCCCGAGAGTTGCGAGGAGTTCCTTGTCAGCAGAGATACAAGCATTTAGCATCGCAGAGGAAGAACTGATGCTTGTGAGAATGGAATGGATGGAACTATGTGGAGTGGACCTTCCCCTCTACAACCCAACGTCCATCCTCCCACGTTCACGTGGGGTCCTGGTCACCGATGCCAAGTCTCTGTATGACGTGGTCCAGAAAGGACCAAAGATGGCAGGATCTTTGGGCCTGAAGGAGAAGTACAGCATGCTTGACATGTTGGGTGTGTTTCAACGGCTAGAGATTGGCCAGACTTTGACAAGGTGGGTGCATAGTGATGCCCAGATCGCCGACAGCTTGACGAAGCCAGCTGCCAATAGCTCACTGGTCAAAGTTTTGACTTCGGGCTTGTGGACACTCGTAGATGATCCACAGTTTAAAAGCTCGAAGAAGCTACGAGCCCTTGCAAAGCAAGAAGCTTCGTCAGTAGCTTTGGGGGCGTGCGAGTTTGTCCAGGTTGTGTTTCGTGCACCTGACTCCGCTTCCTCCTTTGCATTGGATCAAATAGGGTCCCCTTTTGCCTATCGCTGACAACAAGTCAGCTGACTAGCTACGTGCAGTCCAAAAGCCATAGGCGTGCCTGCGGTGTGCCGTTCGGTGGGACTCGGAAGTCCCTTTGACATCATTAGGCTGTTGGGCAGCCTACCATTTCAACTGTTGTGGTTGATCATAAGCCTGGGTATCTACATCACCTCCTTCGACAACAAAGACTTCAGAGGCGAAACCTGGCTTGCTACCGGCACTGGTAGTCGTGGTGAAGGTAACCCGGGAGTGTGTCAAGGGGATTGCTCAAGCCATAGGGGACCCCCAAAGTTATGGTACGGGTGGAGTTTATTAGTATACATGATTCAAAAAGGATGATAAGTGGGGAGTCCCCTATGGCTTGAGAAACGCCGGTTTATCCGTGGTATAAGCTACTTGGGTAGTTTCTAACCATGGTTACTGACCAGCCTCTAAGTGGGGTTAGTTCGGCTTCCTCATACAAACCATAACCATGGCTAAAACCCAGTCAAAAGCTACCTAAGTGGTTAGATGTGGCTAGTAACCATGGCTACTCCACCTCTGTGTCAATGGTATTTACCCAGTTACCAGCTACATGTGTTGTTTGTGAAGCAGATTGGTTGAAGGCTGTTACCGACTCATCCTGTAGCTGTTTCGCTCTTTCAAGAAGGGCTTGCTGTAAAGCGATGGTTTCAAGAGCCCAAAATCGCATCACTTCACCTGGATAGAACCGACCAACAAATTGGCGCATGTGATGGTTGAACTACCCACAAAATGGCTTGTCTTGGAGTGTTTCCACCAAAAATAAATAGCACAATTATGCACCATTATTGTTTTTTTTTCCTTGGAGCAGTGCCTTGCCATGGACAACGCAGCATCACCAGAGACCTTCTTCGGCAGCGAAGAGTACTTCCAAGGAGCCCGGCTGAACGCGCAGGGCTACGACTACGTAGATGCTTTGACTATCCAGCACGAAGCCACCGGCATTAAGATGTGGGCATGCGCGATTGATGTCAGAGAAAATGCGGGACATCATGGTTTGCGTGAAGGAGATCGAGTCCTTTTTCACTACACTCCTGAAGATGCCTTCAAAAAGATCACCAGCCTAAAGAATCCCAAGCTCTTGGCTCCGCTGGATGACAACAACAAAGACAGCTACTTTGGCCTGGGCATCTACGCCACAATGAAGGCACCCCACAAATGGAAGTCGAAAACGGAGGTTCTAGTAAACAATTATTACCCCACCAAGGACAACTTTAGAGAGAAAAAAGGTTTGGATTTGCCAGGGCCTGATGTTCCTTTCAATGCTGCCCTCAATGGTGCGATTGGAGACTATGTCAAAGGCCAGTACTATGGCAAAGCAGACTGTTGTATCCCATTGATTGTCGATGAGCAGGTGTCAAAGAATGTCATGGATGAGGTCACAGACGGCCCCTTGATGCCGAACGGTAGAAAGAGGCTGAAAGGCCGCAATTGCTTTGACGAGAGGCAGCCTTTCTGGCGTGATGTTTGGTTAGTTTCAATCTACAAACAAGCTCGCGCCGAGAATCTCGGAGTGAAAGATGCCCAGCAATCATCCGCTGAGATTGTGCAGATCTTGGAGAAGCGGCTTGAGGCTGACGAGTTGGTCCAGAATTTGGCCAAGTACGGCATCCAAAACTACCGAGAAATCCGAAAGAAGCTCTTGGTGAAGGTCATCGAGGTCAAGCCCGCGGACAGTCATGCCTACAACAACCTGGGCGCCTCGCTCTCTCGTGAGGAGACAGTGCAAGTGCAGCTTCGGACTGGCCCCAGGCAGTTCAACAAAAAGGAGTTGTTCCTCGAAGCCATCAAGTTGGACAACAACGACGCATTTGCCTACAGCAACCTGGGCATCGAGCTCCCTCGTGAGAAGACAGTGCAAGTGCAGCTTCAGACTGGCCCCAGGACTTTCAACAAAAAGGAGTTGTTCCTCGAAGCCATCAAGTTGGACAACAACGACGCATTTGCCTACAGCAACCTGGGCATCGAGCTCGCTCGTGAGGAGACAGTGCAAGTGCAGCTTCAGACTGGCCCCAGGCAGTTCAACAAAAAGGAGTTGTTCCTCGAAGCCATCAAGTTGGACAACAACGACGCATTTGCCTACAGCAACCTGGGCATCGAGCTTGTTCGTGAGAAGACAGTGCAAGTGCAGCTTCAGACTGGCCCCAGGACTTTCAACAAAAAGGAGTTGTTCCTCGAAGCCATCAAGTTGGACAACAACGACGCATTTGCCTACAACAACCTGGGCAACGCGCTCTCTCGTGAGGAGACGGTTCAGGTGCAGCTGCAGACTGGCCCCAAGCGGTTCAACAAAAAGGAGTTGTTCCTCGAAGCCATCAAGTTGGACAACAACGACGCATTTGCCTACAGCAACCTGGGCATCGAGCTCGCTCGTGAGGAGACAGTGCAAGTGCAGCTTCAGACTGGCCCCAGGCAGTTCAACAAAAAGGAGTTGTTCCTCGAAGCCATCAAGTTGGACAACAACCACGCAATTGCCTACAACAACCTGGGCATCGAGCTCCCTCGTGAGGAGACAGTGCAAGTGCAGCTTCAGACTGGCCCCAGGACTTTCAACAAAAAGGAGCTGTTCCTCGAAGCCATCAAGTTGGACAACAACGACGCATTTGCCTACAGCAACCTGGGCATCGAGCTCGCTCGTGAGGAGACAGTGCAAGTGCAGCTGGAGACTGGCCCCAAGCGGTTCAACAAAAAGGAGTTGTTCCTCGAAGCCATCAAGTTGGACAACAACGACGCATTTGCCTACAGCAACCTGGGCATCGAGCTCCCTCGTGAGAAGACAGTGCAAGTGCAGCTTCTGACTGGCCCCAGGACTTTCAACAAAAAGGAGTTATTCCTCGAAGCCATCAAGCTGGACAACAACTTTGCAACTGCCTACGGCAACCTAGGCAACGCGCTCTCTCGGGAGGAGACGGTTCAGGTGCAGCTGCAGACTGGCCTCAGGAGTTTCACAAAGCAGCAGCTCTTGAATTGGCGCCAGTAGGTCTCAGCAGCCGTAGCCATTTAGGTTTTGAGATGCCACCCATCACGTCTTCAAAAAGAAATCCACATTGCCACCCTGTCTGCCGCCAAAGAAGATGTAGATAAGATGTACCACTAGGGTTTATTAAGGTTCAGGATCATCATTCATTACAAAATTCTACATTGAACTGATCGGTGTACTTGGCACGCATGGGTGGGAACACCACTGGGTAGCTCCTATCCATGGTTTCTACTATACACGGCTGGTGTTTTACCATCAAATATGTAATGTTGATGACTCGGATGAGTCATCACATAGTATGCCTTACCGGCAGCCGGTTGCCACCTAGGGTGGAGTGAAAACCCATGACCGACATAGCGTAGAACCGAGGGAATATGCAGAACAAAAAGCAACAGGCATGACACGGAGAATGAATGATAGCTTCCAGCGCCATCATAACAACTGCGGCAGAATGTTTGCTATATGATGTTTGTTACATTTCATTACGGGTTATTTGCCAATTGCAGCTGCCATGGAAACCATCGGCAAATTGCTGATTTTCCCTTGCTCCGTTTGGTACCACGCTGTTGTTTGTACGCGGCGGTTCCCTTGTTGTTTGGATACATCATATTATCCAAGACCCTTGGTCTCTTAGGTGTGCTCCTCTTCAGGGATGCTAGCCGTAGGAACAAACTTGGAATTTGGTTTGCTCTTGCTTTAAGAGTTTCCAGCTAGCATAGATTTGGAAGAGATTCAGAACTCAATTGGAAAGTCTTAACTTTTGCTCGTTTTCCTGACTTTCCCTATTTTGATTGTACTTTTCCTTGTTGCTGCCTTTTCTTGCACTAACAGGAATTGGTATAGCTGGTGTTTGGGCTGCGGTTTTAATGTCATTTCTAGCCAAAGCCAAGCAGCTTCAAAACCAGAAGCATAGCTTTCAACACTTGGATGCATGCCCACCAGCTGGGGATGGACCTTGGCTGCGAATCAACTGCAAGATTGGTTCAACAGGATCACTAATGAATTGACCTGTTGGTTTCATCAGTAGCCAGAGATGGGGTTACTTGTTGGTTTGCAATGGTGAATTGTTGATCAATGTTTGGTTAGTGGGTGGTGATCATCACCAATTGTCTCGTCTATCTTCACCAGCTAGCAAGATCAAGCTGGTCGGTTTGGATCGCACGGAATTGTCAACCATTCATCAAGTACGGCAACTTCGGCCGGGCCGAAGTTAATTAGCCATAGTTATGCCATTGTATACCATTGATTGCCATTGTTGGACATTATTAATCATACTATACTATTACAGTAACATACAGTAACCATTATATAATTATATATCAACCATTCTATAACTACCATTGTATAGCCATTATTTATATATCAATTAGCAAATTACACATTCACCGTTATACTGTATGGTTTGATTATCTATCAACCAGTGTACAACCACCATTATGCATTAGCCATTATATATCAAGCATTATATGGGAGTCGTCCGGAAACCCACATAATCAATTATGTAGGGAGATGTTTGATTGGAAAATGCTGCATCGCGATTGGCCGGCGATTGGACGGCGATTCGCCATGTTGGAATGCATAGACTGGATATTATGTTAGATATCTTTGTTCTTGAAAATGCCATCACACTAACAGCAATCCAAATATGTTACCGCAGATCCATGGAATTAAACAGTGCATCTCCAATTCCTTTTTGCTTATTATTTAGATAGTACGTCAGCCTCTTTATTTGGCCTGTTCTGTTGTCACAGAAATTGTTCTAGAAGCTATATTTAAATTCCTAGAAGCTATATTTAAATTCCCTAGAAGCTATATTTAAATTCCCTAGAAGCTATATTTAAATTCCCTAGAAGGTAGATTTAAAATGATGGGAAACTATGCATCAAACCCTGTGTTAGAAACACTTGGAAACATCCTGGAACCTATGTATGAAAGCCTGGAAGCATGTTTGAAACTGGGAAACTATGTATAAATACAATAAATGGGAATTAATGCATTCGCTACTCATCATTGATCACTCGCCTGTATGTATCATGGTTGCTGGGTTGTCAATTGCATTGAAACCGATTCACAGGCCCATGATGGGTGTAAACAGAATACTGAATACTGGGAACAATGGAAGAGCTGAAGAACAATGAAGAACGCACATATGGACGAGCAACGCGCTAGCACTACCGGTCTCTTACCAGTACACTAACTCTGGGGGGTGGATGGACCTAATCTACAATTCCAACATTGAAACAAATGACATGATGTTGGTTTTATCCATCCAAATCCCAACCACTTTTGTTTGAAACAGCACATTAAAACCATATAGTCCAGTGACATGTTATGTAGTTTGAATTTGATTGATCATCATGTGACATGTGATGTGTGGTGTTTCCACAGAATGTATGTATGTTGTATGTTTGTATGTGTATGAAACGTATGTAGGTGTATGTATGCCTGTATGTATGTAACATGTATTATGTATGCATATAATCATGTATGTACTGTATGCTGTATGTATGTAATGCATGTACGACTGTAGCATGTCAAGTGATCTGGGTCAAAGGATGTCATCTCCTGTAGCCCATTTAGGCTCCACATTTTCCTTCTTGTTGGGTGTGGCACACCTGTCACAATGAAGCGACGGGTGAAAGTGCGTCGCAAAATCCGGGTAAAAAGGAAAAACAAAAAACAGTGCGTCGCCCAGCACCAAGTTCAGGGTTCTTTGCAAAGAGAGCCTTCCTCGCCCAGACCGCTTAACCGACCGCCACCACCCCCACCACCCCCACCACCCCCACCTCCTCCCCTTCCACCCCCTCCTCCCCTTCCACCCCCTTCTCCCCTTCCACCCCCACCTCCCCTTCCACCCCTTCCTTCCATCCTGCCCACATCCTCAGCAAAGCAGCAACCTGAAGCAGCACACTTCCACCCACGAGCCTTACCTGCCCAATCAGTGGATTCCAACTTGCGGCCCTTGCCACCACAGCCACCAAAACCATCCCGATGCCAATACAGATGCAAATAAGTTCCACTGGTCCAGGTCGAAAAATGAACTCACCCAGGGAGATTTGGCCACATCGTTGAAGGGATCCACGCGTGTGTTTGCAGCCGCTGTGTACCAAGTTTTTGCTGTCACCACTGTTTCTCGGCAATGGCGATGGCAGCAGCTTCTAGCACGTCTGGGGGGATGCTTTGCTGATTTAAGATGGACAGTGAACAAGTTTTATTAAGATGTAAGGTACAGGTGATCTGCAGGTGAGCCAGTTTCAAGACAACAAACATGTCATGGCAAAAAAGGTGTTGAGGGTTCCAGGGTAGTCAATGTCACGTCAATTAATCAATCAATAATCAATCAATGAATGTACATGAGAATTTCAGACTTTCACGCAAAGAAAGAGTGATAGAGCTTAGCGCACACAGACCTAGATTGTGAGATCATATCTCATGTCACTGTCAATATTGGAAACCTCAGATACAGTGAGACAATGCGTGTACATGATCGTACATGTACTGTCTATACTTTCATGCAGTCATATCATATCATATTCTCTAGCCACCATAAGTTCTCAACTGAGGACACCTGGGATCGTACTTCCGTTTCTGGAGTGGTGTCGCTCCTACATGGATGCTTTGCATCTGCCTTCTGAGATGCGCATCCCTGTGAAGAAGGATCCGATTCTCAGCTTAAGTGGAATCTGCTAATCAGGGAACCCTGAATTTGTGCCCTGCACATGTCACATGTCATCAGACCAGGCTCAGTGCCATCAATGCAGTCATATCAAGTGTGTGGCGCCTAGCTAGCGAAGAAATAGATCACCTTTGTTTTGTGTTGCTTTGTGCCCTTCCTCAAAAGTTTCAAACTTGTTGCAGGTATCTCGCAACACAGCCTACCTTTCATGAGCTAATCCAAGAGGTAATTCTGGTTTTCCAGTCCCATGGCCACTTGATTTCAATTCAAAATGGTTCGCATTTGCAGGTTCGAGATGGTGGAAGATTGCGCTGGCATGGGAACAGCAGGCTACATCATGTAACAGGGCCGCATGGGCAGCTCTTTGGGAAAGCGTATTTGTGTTGGGAGGAAGTGCAGGTCAGCATAGTGATATGAGAGGACATATATACCAAATTTGATTTGATTTGTATGATTACAAATCATATGATGTGAATAGTAACATGAGTATGACTCATTTTGAATGAATGAATGAATGAATGAATGAAAGAAAGAAAAAAATGAATGGATAGATGAATGATTGGATGGATGGATGAATGAACAAAATAATGAATGAACAAATGAATGAATGCGCAAATAGGCACATTTAATCATATTAATTCAACTATTAAATTATATAGTAGTACATTTGACTGATCGTATGAAAGTTCCAGCCATGCTACAATATATGAAAGAAACATTGTACAAATGAACTATATTAAATACGAAGTATGATCTGAATCATATTATCAACCAATCAATAAACAACAAATGACAGCGTTATGTTCTTTTTTGTATCATGAATCATGATGATAAATGATAATAATTAATAATAAGTATAAGTTATAAGTATAAGTATAAGTTAAAAAGTCATTCATTCAGCATATCATCATTTATAATCATCATCAACATAACATTAACTACACAATTGCGGAGTTATAGTGTTGTAGTTGTAGTCGTGGTTGTAGTTTTTTCTTCATGAAAAACACACGTGCATTCATGCTGCATGCTGTTGCTTCGAATGTTTTCCATCGTCTGTAGCAATGTTTGGAAGGTAAGGCAAACAAACCAGTCATTCATTCCACAGGCCTCCCCCAAGTTGAGAGTGATTTGAGCTTTTCCCAGGCGGCAGATCTCAGCGAACCTGGGCATGCCTTGCCACACAATTGCTGCTTCCGAGCTTGACCCCAAGAGGCAGGACTTCCTGAGGCTGAACTTTGACGCGGCCAGCCGCCACTTGCTTGAATGAAAGACTCAGAGACCCACTTTTATCTCACTATCTCGATGTGACCCAGCAAAGTGGTCTGTAGGCTGCATGCTACATGAGATTTTGTCCAAGCGCCCGCCCATGAGAGGAGACCGTAAGACTGATCCCGCAACAAGTGATTCAAACACGTTCATGTCAAGACAGTCACTTCACTCGAGTTTGACCAAGAGTTGTGGGAGTGAACCCCCGCCCCAATCTTTTTTTGTGCTAGCTGAGTCCATCACATCTACAACAACGCCGCAGACATCTTGGACGAGACCCCGACATGCATGCGACATCAAGATGGTTGCACGCTGCCAAGCAGTGAGGACCCCTTGGATAGATGGGCAAGGTTTCGGATTAACGCAAATTCAAATTCGAATGTAAATTATCAGGTTTTTGCATGCCACATATGATCTGTAGTGAGTAATTGACTCAGTAATGACTAGTCTAGTCCTGCGTAGTAATGCTGTACTTTGTTGACAACCGTGCAGGACCGTGCATTATAGGTGAGTCCCATGTCATAGGATTGGTCAGGATTTTGAACACTTTTAACATCTTTTTGACTTTTGGGCAATGGTTCCAACAGATAGCATTCAGCTGACAGGACATGGTGAAGCCAAGGGCTTGCTTGCACAGTTTGCACCACTGTGATTGGTTTCTATGTTTTTGTGATTGCGCGTGCGGCTTGCATGTGAGTTGATTTGTGATTACTGGCAGCTAGCACATTCTTTTACATATTGCCAGAAAGACTTTTGCGCTGGCAAAGCAAATCCGGATGCATACACCATCACACAAGTACTTTGAAAACAGTTGTTTTGTGATGCACAAATCACAAATCCATTAGTGACCTCGACCTTGACATTCATGTTTAGCAAACACAAAAATTCAAATGGGTCCATTCAACTTGAAGGTTTTGGCCACAACACAAACAATAGCTCCTACATGTCTAAACATGCAGCCTGCGCAAGGACATCTATTGCGCGGGGTTTCCCTGCCAGCCATACAGCAGACTCAACAAGCGGCGCTTCGACCAGAATCCCTTCCTGACTGAGAATGGGGAAGTGTTCCACACTGTGAGTCGCCACATCCGCAACTTGGACAGCATGAGCACGACATTTCAGTCTCAGTGATGACTACAGAATGTGCGATATTGACAGTCAGTTTCAGACTTAGCATTTCGGTAGAGAAAGGCATTTTAACTTGCTACAAGTGGCTAGGCTATAACTATGACTCGACTAGGTTCGCTTTTGACTTGATAAATTACCAAATCATTGATGAATTGACATTGTCATGATATCGACTTTAAGATTGGAGTCAGAGACTGGAAATTCGATGACAAGTACTCAGAATCAGATTCTCAAATTACAAAGTATGAATCAAACAGCACACCATGTTTGGAATGGTCCGTGTTTGATTTTTTCTGTACATTTTAGTTTTCGCACGCATGCAAACTTGCAGTGCTCACTTGAGGCCAGCGAAAGCCAAAAGTTGTGTGCTTGGAACAGGCTGGGATGTGTGGTAGGGGTCAGTGCCCTGAAGGGAAACGATCCATGGGTAAATGCCGTTTTCTAGTGGGAATTTTCAGGCTCAAACATGTAATCAGGCCGCTAGATTATGTTAAAAGTTTGAAGTGGGTGCAAATCTCAGAACATGAAACTTCGGTGTCCTGAGATTAAAAAAGGTTCCAATATTCATTTTTTTGATAAGTGCATTTTGTGTCATTGACAAGTCATTGACATGAGTGACATGACATTGATATGATATGGTTTGGTATGACTGTATGCTGTATGATTGATTCAAAACAGGGACGGGATGTCTTATGAAAAGCCGACCATCATCAATGAAGTTGTTCTCCCGGTATTCACATAAGCAAACAGTGACCAATATCAAAAACGCCAAAAGATTTAATTATGCCATTAGATATCGATAGAACTCAGTCAATTAGATGAATAATGATGATGATTCAATGATGATGATTAATGATGATGATGATTCAATGATGATGATGATGATGATGATGATGATGATGATT
Source organism: Symbiodinium kawagutii (assembly GCA_009767595.1). NCBI lineage: Eukaryota > Dinophyceae > Suessiales > Symbiodiniaceae > Symbiodinium > Symbiodinium kawagutii. Next base: position 294,886 of record VSDK01027717.1, on the reverse strand, counting down.
ATGATGATGATGATAGTGATCAGTGATGATGATGATGCTATTTGATAATGAACAATGATAATGATAATGATATGATGATGAATGATGATTGATGTTTGATGATTAATAATGATGAATGATTCTGAATGATGATGATGATTGATGATGATGATGATCAATGATGATGATGATGATTGACTATGATTTGATGATTAATGTTGATGATATTTGATTATATGATGATTAATGATGATGATTCAATGGTTATCGATGATCGATGATCGATGGTCGATGATGATGAGATGATCATGTGATGTCATATTTCATATTTCCATATATCATATATCATTTATATTTATATCATATATCATTTGCGCATCACCGAATGTGCCCATAGACACCCTGCATGCATCAAGTACCAGTATGTTCAACTCGCATCCCCTATTAATCCTTTTCGCCCATTGACACCATGTTTTGGGGGGTTGAAATGGAAGGACTGGTTTTGCTAGACCACACCTTTTTATTTAGTCCGCTTTGGCAATGGGAATACATGCAGGTGGGATGAGAGGGGTTGGCGTGATGTCTTTCTCTGAAAAAGATCCTCCAACTTTTGGGGCATTTCTTCCGACTATCTTCCGTGTGGCAGGTTTCTGCAATCTACGACCGCTTCCCCGTGAACTTGAAGGGCAAGTTCTATTCAACTTATGCAGTAGCTTGGTTTTGGCGCTAGTGGAGTTGCTGGAGAGGTTTTTTGATGAATTCTATTTCTGGACCATGGCCCATGGCATCGGTAAGGACTCATGGGCCGCATGGGTAAAACATGGTAAAACAAACTAAACCAATAACGTAACATAACTTTAACATCACGCACAGATTCTCAACGTGTAGCGTCACCCTTGGAAGACTTCATGGACCCCCTTGGTTCAGCTGCCGCAGTGTCATCGCATTGTGCTCAAAGGTTCTGCGATCATGGTTAACCACGTGTGACCAAATATTGGCAAATCATATGGCACCATGATGTCATCCCATTCATGATTGATAATTCCAACATGTTTGAATCACAAGACTAGTATCATCAGTGACATCATCAAATAGAACATCAGCAATAAAGTACGACCTCTTGGTATGCTTGATACTTAGATTGAGGCATAGTGAAAAGTCAGAGTCACACATCCTTTAGAACATTCCAGAAGATATTTGGCTTTCTGCTGGTTCCACCATGGCGTTGCGCAAATTGTGGAACAACTTTGATCCAGCAGATGCTGATCTAGACAGAGATTCCACTGTGGATGTTGAGAAAGAGAGGATGCGAAGGCAACTCCAAACATCTGCTGCCCGTGTTGCAGCAAGTAAGGCCAAAGCACTCAAGAATCATGCGCAAGCGCAAACATCAGAAAGTGAAACTTTTCCTCAGCGACTTCAGCGTGAATATTTCACTCCAGCATTCTGGAGAGCAAATCACATTCAATCTGGCGTATCAGGCAGTGATGCTTTTGGTTCTGAACGGCCCAATGTACAATTTTTTCGAGAACGGGCCCGGTGTGTTTGGAGCTATCTTCAAACCATGGTGAAATCATTGGTTGGTCTTTTCCAAGTGGAACACGGTGTCCACCATTTGGTAAATGCATGCATTGCTGATGATACAAACACCACAATGCGAGGACAAGTGAAGGATTCAGAACGTCAAGTTGTTCACACGGTCATGAACACGTGCCAGGCAGCGTGTATCAGATACAGAGAGAGTGATGAGGACTGGAATGTGTTGTTCCTTCCTACTTCCGTGCAATGTTTGCCAACTGCAAAAGCGCAATCGCTCCATTCTGCTTTCACAGCATGGATGTTAGCATCTGCTTCAGGTCTTGGCCAGCAATGGCAAAGACTTGAATGTCCAAAAACACTGTTGGACAAAGTCAAGTGGCAAAGTATTGTTCTGGTTGGAGATGCATTGAAAGCCAATGATGCAGCATGGAAGTCAGAAATGTTGCTTCTTTGCAATGAACGCCGAAAACAGCGTTGCAACCCCGACAGTCCCATCCATCGAGTTTTAGGTCTTCGGGTGCGATGTGGTGTTCACCAGGCAGCACTCGTTCGCCGACCTGTTGCACTGAGCATTGAACAATTTTGGACAACCATAGTCAGACTGGGGCATTTATATGAACAATTCAGTTTCCGTCGCGCCATCAGTTCAGCTCTGGTATCTCTTGTGAGGAAGGATGGTGTTTTTGCAAGCATCCTGGCTGGTGTCTAGTCAGTTTTGTAGTCTGTTGTCAATCATTGGTTGGCCACAATGTGGATACCACAAAATTGTATAAGTTGAAAGGGCTTCGGTCTTTTCAGGGAATATCTTCAGCCCCTGTTGTGGGAGGTTTGATTACGAACTGTGCTTTTATGATTCCTGTTGTGATTCCTTTTGTCAACAGAACAAGTTACATGAATAGAATAGTTAAATAGTCATAGCCAGCCATAGCCTCATAGCCAGTCATCATAGTAGCTTAACCACTTTTTCTGTACCAATACTTCGATAAGATTCCGATGATTGACTACTCATCCCTGCCAATGTGTAAGATTCTTTTTTAACTATTGTGCTTGCTCGTTAAAGTAGCAGTGTTGTGGGGTTGTGATTTTTGAGTTCAACTCTCAACTCAACCAATTAACTAAGGGATTCCCGTTGCGCAATATCCAGAAGAGATGGCAATGTGGAAACAACGTGCGCAATGGCTTTTTGATGGATTCACCGCAACATCCAAACAAACGAAATCAGATTTGGAGGCTTTGCTCTTTTTTGCAAATGGTGACACAACCTCGCCTACAATTACACATTGGTGTTTGACATCCCAGGGGCGAAACGCCAGACCATGTTGCAATACAGAGGAAGAGGCAAGGTGCAAGTTGATTTCTCACCTCATCCCATTTTTTTCTCGTGGTTACCAAACGCCGCTTCTGTATAGAATGAAACACTATGCCCCAGCATCTTCATTCATCAAGGTGGGGACCTGCTTTTTCAATGTTTTACCACGGGCTTTGGCACAGATGGATCTGCCCAGAATGGATCCTGAAGATGTTGACATTGCGGATGCACTGTTGGCTGATGGTTCATTTTCCCCAGAAAAAGAATTTCAGCAGATCCTGGCAAACACGTTGGATTGTGACCAGAGCTACGCTGCCCAAAATGGTTTGAGACGAAAACTTGTTACAAGAGAGATTGGGAAACCAGATTTCTTCAAATCTGCAATGATCGTGGACGCGCTCATTCAACCATTGGAATATGCGATCAGCTACATGATGGGCCACACCAAAGTATTACATGATTTGTGGTACTTGGGCAAAGGGCACCCCAAAAGCACCGCTCTTCTGGAGAAGTCGAGGTTGAAGTTCATGCATGTGACCAGTGGCAAATTGGCGGACCATGTCATTCAGATGTATATGACATTTCTGGACACAGGGTTGCTGTGTGAGATCAACATGGGCCTGCAGCCCACTCCAACACAGCTGAACACTATGTTTGCAATGGTTGTGGTTTGCATGAGTGATGTTTTTCGAAGGTTCAAATTTGATTTCATGCAAGCTCCATTCAATACCTTCGAGCTGTTGCAGTGCAGAACGACACAGGGATTTGTACATGCCTTCACAATTTTGGAGGCAAAGTTCAAGAAGTGCACCCGTTGTGTGGACAAAGGCTTGACATCCGCATTGATCACTGGTTTTCCAGATGTTGCGTCCAAGACACATGAGCAACAAGAATCCGTTCGACGTGAGGTGCAAAGCATCTTGAATGATCTCAGTGGATGGACTCCAACCACTTCTGACATGGTTGAATTGAAGAATGGTCAGGTACAGTGGTCAGTCTCCAAGCGATCAGGTCAAACCACCAAGGGGGTTCCTGCTGCTATGGAAACAACATTGATCCAATCGGCCATCAAACAGCACCAGTGGGTGCAAGAGGAAGTAGGGAGCCAAACTCTTCCACCAAAGAAAGTTTCAAGTTCAGTGCTCAAGAGGGTCGGCACTACAGGCAGCAACCAGCATTCTTCCAGTGTCCCCTCCTCAGTCGAGTCACAAAAGCAATTTCAGAGTTGAAACTATATTCCTTGCTAGCCTAGGCTACTGAGACACATTACGATGACTCAATAATGTCTCAACTACAGCAAATGTTTTTCGTTTTAAATTAGGTCACTCACTTGACTAATTATGTTGGTTAACTTGGCGAATGGTTTTGGTCGAGAATACCAATATAAAATGATTTACATTATTAATGGTAGTATTATATACTATATTTACCGTAAATTACATTCCACATTTTAAAAGCATGACATATCTTGTCATATCATTCATATCATCATCATGAATCATTATTATCAATTTATCAGTATCATTGCATCAGCACCATCATCATCAATCATCATCATCATCATCGTCCTCATCATCATCATCCTCATCATCATCCTCATCCTCATCAGCATCATCATCGTCATTGATCCTCAATCATCATCATCATCATCATCATCCTCATCCTCATCATCATCATCATCATCATCATCTTCTTCATCATCATCATCATCATTCATCATCATTAATTCATCATCAATCATCAACATTTATCATCGAACCAGTATCATCATCATCATCATCATCATCATCATCATCATCATCATTGATTCATCATCATCATTGACCATAATCACCATCATCATCCTCTTCATCCTCGCCATTATCATCATCATCACCACCAGGACCATCACTATCATTATCATCATCGTCGAGATGAATCACATCATATGAGTCATATTACATATTATCACTATGACTATGACTATGACTATGACTCTATTACGACTATTCTGTAATTTTCTACAATTGTTCATTCCTCTACATCAATTGGGTTTGCCATTCTTTTTGTGGCATCAGCGACCAAACCAGATCTATTTTCAGAGATACCGTTGGTTTCAAAACATCTCACACAGCTCAGGAGCAGAAAGCAGCACGAACTATCACTAGCCAGACTACCCGAGAAACTTTGGAGGAAAAGGGTGCGAGAATTCAGAAAGCAACATCGAGAAAAATCCGAACACTTTCTGGGTGGAATGTTTTTCAGCGATTGGAACTCGAAAACAAGTCCCTTTCAAGAGAGGCCTATGCGGATCAAATCAAAACACTTTCTCAGAGGTGGAGAGCAATGAGTCCAGAAGAGAAAGAGGTGTATCAGGTGGAAGCGTTGCACCAGCAGTCCAAAATTGATGAACTGGCTCAGAAACCCATGCCTCTGGGCACAGACCGCTCACGGAGTCCCATTCGTGATCAAGAGAAATCAGTGTGGGACAATGCCAGAAGCAAAATTTCTGCCCGTCGGCTTCTACTCAATGAAGAAGCTTTCAAAAGCCATGGAGTTTGGAGATTACCAACACAGTGTGGAGATAGTGCCTTAGCATCCATTTCTTGTCACATGTTTGAAGTCAAATGTTTTTCATGCTTTCAAAGTGCAGTCAGCGCATCAGTGTAAAGAACCTTCGACTCTGGTTACCAATTTTTGGCACTGTGCTGCAACATATTCAGTTGGAATTATTGGAGACATATAGTGTCAGAACTCATACAATCATCATGGTTCCCCAACAGCAGACCACAAGGATTTTACTTCACTGTAATGTAAAGCAATGCAATGTAATGTTGGAACTCGTAAATTTGTAACACTGACTATGTTACAAAAGGTGAACATTTGATGACCGTGGGCTCTAGGCTCTAGGCTGTTCTGACACTGCTCCACTGCTCCATATTACCAGACCATATTCTTGATGTTGTCAGGAGAAGTGTATGTTTGAACCTGAGCCAATATGTTTCTACAAGATAATTTGACTCCAAGACTACCAGGTGAAATAATTCAGACAGAAGTCTCCGAGAGTATCAAAGTTATAGTCAGAGTCAGATCATTATATCGTCTCGGTCTCGGTCATTAACAGATTCAAGGAATTGGAATCGTAGCAGTCCAGTCGATCAAGTATGGATGAGATGCAGTGTGTGTTTCGATTTTTATCATCGGCAGAATTGCAGCGTTGCCTTGCTACCATGGGTGTTTCACACATGTATCATTTAACATATAATGCAACATATGTCATATCATTCCTGGATTCCTTTCTAATACAACTAACATATCATACCATATAACTTATAACTTTAACATATAACATATTTAGATATGATAGACTATAGACCTATAGCATATTACATTTACCCCGTGGAAACGCGAGGGCTTGTTCGATGCAAGGGGGTGTTTGATTCTAAAGGACTAAACAGCTAAACGGAATCATTTCCAAACCATTGCATGGATGGGCAATACCAATACCTCGTGTCCAGCACACTCCAGTCAAAATAGTGTTCAAATCACATCCAAGATGTCTCAGGTGGTGGAGCTCTCAAAGCAAGGATGATTGATACGACCAGCAGTGACAGCCAAATTGAGAAGTCAATGTCACAAACTTTCCACAAACCTCTGGACCCTCATTGCTTTCCCGACAATGACGAAGATGATGCGGAGGACGCATTCGCCTTCCACCAGCAACCTTGCTTTCACTTCCTTTGCCAAAACGATCAACGCCATTGTGATGTGCAAAAACTTGTGGCTACTTTTGCCAAGGAAATTGACGAAAGGAAACTCCAGGCTGGTACACTTTTCATGTTTTCCAGTGATCACTGTTCCGACTCCTTCGTTGGCTTTTTGGGTGTGGTTTTGAAAAAACCGCGCATGCATATGTTTGTTGAAGCCAGCATAAGCGATGGAGCAACTGAAGCAGCCATCAAACTGGACAACGGAGCCAGTCCCAAGTTTTGGAGCTCACATGCGGTGTTTTTGGAATTTGTGAATTCGGAAGCTGCGCATAGCATTGCTGTTGAAGCTTGGGAGTGCCAGGCATTTCTACAAGAGAATTGCCGCTTGAAGTCAGCGCCAGATCGTCTGAAAGCATCATTTGTGATGAGCACAAAGCCAGTTGACAGAAAGCAAAACAAAAAGCGATCAGCCAAGCTTCCATTTGGATTGAAAATGCCACGGGAAAAGAAAAGTAAAAAAAAGAGAAAACAAAGAAGCCAACCTGCATCCGCATCCGTTCAGGTTCAGAACATGCAAATTCCAAGCAGTTCCTCTGAAACAGATCCAGACAGTGACATAGATGTACATCCTGAATCGGAGGAGGATGACGATGATCATGAGATCGACCCAAATCAAGAAAGTGAGCGGCCGGTTCCAGTTTCAGCAGCAGTTGAGGTAGGGTTTCAGGAAATTTCACAAGTGGCCCAAGAGATTGAGTCAGCTGATGTGTTGAAAGAAGAAGTGGCTGCTGTGGTCAGACAGGATCATGCAAAACGGGGAAGCTCTTTCTTTGCAAAGGAGATTGGCCTAGCAGAAGGGGCCATTGCCGTGACAGGAAGATCGCAATGCTTGCATTGTAAAACACACATCCCAAAGGGAAGTGTTCGATTTTCATGGCACTACTCCACAGTTAGACCTCCAGGATGGTTGCATGATTATTGCTTGTCATCCCACATCAAGCAAAACAATCTCCAAGAAAAATCCAAAGAGTTTTTGACCAATCTCGTCGCTTCATACAAGTCTGGCGCAGCCAGCAGCGCTTCTGGTTTTCGAAGAAACCCAGCAGCTGTTGAATCTGCTGAAGTTGCCGAGGTTGCAATGAAAGTCTTGTCAGGCTTGTCTGCCAGCTAGTGCGAATCTGCAGATCAGCAAAGAAAAACAATAATGGGCGGGTGGAACTGGATTTTTTGATGTTCTGATGAGGCTGGGAAGAACATGTCCAGTGTCATAGGATGCCGAGTGGGCCCAAAGTGTTGTGTAGTTTTTGTAGTTTCTGTACTTTCATGTGGTTGACTAGAACCCCAAGGTTTTACATGTACTGTGTACTGTATGTAATGTAGGTTATGATTGATTATGGATTATGATGTTATTGTTGCGTGTGTAACATGTGTAACATGTTTGTAACGGTAAGTAATCTGTATGTACACGTAGTAGTTATGAGTTGTCATAGTCAGCATTGATATGATATATCATATTTCAATCATATAATTCATAAATATATAATATATTATATTTATGATATATATATATATATTTAGAAATCATTTTTATGATAAAATATATGTATTTATTGTTTATTGATCAATTGTTGATATCATCATATCATAGCACATCATAGCATATCAATGTTTCATAATTACCATATTCCATACATCAAATATCGAATATCGGAGATCATATCTATACCGATACCCGACCATGTTTTGATGTTATGACATGTTAAGCATCGCAACATCACACATATGTTTGGCATAGGTTGATATGTAGATGTCACCGATGTGTAGCATGATGTAGCACTTGAAATAACTATGTCTATGTTATATTTGTTTGATTGAACGTGTAAAATAACTATAGAAAAAATCAAATATCAAATAGCAAATACCATTGAACTATGATATATATCATTATATCAAATTATATCATTGTAATTAGTAATTTGATTTATCATGTGACATTCTGAAATGATCTCACACCACCAATCATCAAATCATATAATTGATGATTCATACCAAACTGGACCAAACTGTACTGTAATACTGTATTTAACAATGATATGATATGAATGATTTGTTTTTTTCCAGGTAGGCACCACTAACTCTACCGCATCAAAACCGAGAAGCAAAGATAGACCTCTAATCACCAACAAACCAAGACCTGACCCGGTTCACATAACACCCAGAAAATCCTTACATCTTCAGCACCTCGGCAACCTGAGGCACCAGTTGACTACATCTTGAAGGGGGTTCTTGACAGAGAGCCGGTGGGTTTGCAGCTCATCGAGGGGTATCATTTGGAGATACTGCATCTAGAGCACCTTGGCATAGTCCATGGTGTTGTAGACTGGGCCTGGAGTACCTTCCGCGATTCGCCAGCCATTCATTCATTCATTCATTCATTCATTCATTCATTCATTCATTCATTCATTCACTTAGTGCTACAACCATCAATGATGTTTTGTCTACAATCAATGTTTGTACCCATGGGATAGGGATAGCTCTGACATGGCATGACCCATTATTTGATTCATGACCTGACTCGCAATCATAACCAAGATTTTGGAAATTCAAATACATGAAGCTAGATGTTTGCTTGTCAGTTAGATGAAGCGTTCAGATCATCTCATACCCTTGAAGCGGTGAAAACAATCATTCATCATCATGAATGTTTTGATTCATAAATTACTACAGGGTCAAGATCCACCATGAGGTCATGGGCCAAAGCAGTAGAGGGGGTATTAGAATAAAAGCGCAATGTAAGATTAGATATTAAAATTACAGTTATATATAGTTATATAGTTGTATAATCTTATGATTCGATGATTTCATTGATGACTATGAATCTATGAATGAATCAATGACTATGAATTATGATCTATGGTCTATGATTCTGTATGATGTTTTTATAAAATCAAAATACATCAAAATACTGTGATACTGTACCAGCTTTCAAGGTGAAGAAAACCAACGGGGGCCCAACACCCGGGACAACATTAAAAAAGATGCGCAAAGGCCACCATCATGGGGGCCATACAATATACATGTGTTTCTGTAGCCAGTGGCGAACTGTTATCCAAGGAGTGCAAGATATGGACTTCCACAAACGAGAAAGCGTGTGTATTTCCTCATGGTGTCAAAGGCATTGCTGGACGAAGGGGAGATGCGATCCCTTGCCCACATCATTTGCGAAGTGCTTCCCGGAGCTTTCCCACAACATCGCGCGAGCACAATTGGGGACTGTATGCGATATGTTCGGCAGGTGAGTGAATCCTATGACATGGACCTCCGCAACCCACCCAAATCCAAGGATCCCCGGGCCCCCCCCCGAGTTGTGGCATTTTTGGTTTGGGATTTGTTTGGGATTTTTGCCAGGTTATATATAGCTCCAAATAGCTTCGCACTGTTTTTCAGCAAAGTTACTAGTGTTGTCAGCCTCTTTGTCTGTTGGTTTCAGCCTTTTCGGGGCCCTATCCATGGTGCAAACCTATTTGACCCTGCTTTCCGCCTGCCAGGACGGTAAGCAAAGTAAAGCTGCCAAGGCAGAAATTCAGCGGTTGTTTGAGACCTACGCCGTCATCCACCCACGGTTTTCCAGCACTTTGCCAGATGGCGTCCGGTCTGCAATGAACAAACGGGAACGTGATTCTCTGGATGTTCAAGAAGCCCTGCTGAGGGTGTCTTGGTTACTGAAACCGGGATTTGCTTCACGGCCGTTTTGAGGATCCAGTGAGATAATTTGATCTAGAAATGAATGGTTCCAAAGCTTTGGTCCAGTTGACAACGGGTGATTCAATGATGGTTAGTGGTAGTAAGTAGTTTGTAACGATTCAGGAATGAGTGGCTCAATTGGCTATCAATTTAAGGTTTCAACCATGGACCGTGGTTTGACTCTATGTTTGCACTGTACACTGTACACTAATCAAAACATTTTTTCTGCATTCCCAAAAAATACATCAATGTTTGCCACATCTTATTGAATCAACTAATATGAAATATGACTCATGACTCATGACATTTCAAATAACTCAAAAATCAAAAACCATGAAACAATAAAAATAAAAAGTCGATTTCAACATGTTTCAACAACACAGATTCTAAATATAGCTCGAAACCGCTCGGAACCGCTCGGAACTATATATAAACCTTGCTGTAAAACATGTTTAAATATAGCTCGAAACCGCTCGGAACCGTTCTGAGCTATATATAAAAACAATTTATATATAGCTCGAAACCGCTCGGAACCGTTCTGAGCTATATATTAAAAACAATTTATATATAGCTCGAAACCGCTCGGAACCGTTCTGAGCTATATATAAAAACAATTTATATATAGCTCGAAACCGCTCGGAACCGTTCTGAGCTATATATAACTTGAAAACATCAAAAAACACCAAATAGCTCCAAATAGCTCGAAATAGCTCGGAATAGCTCGGAATAGCTCGGAGTAGCTTCCAGGTTATATATAGCTCGAAACCGCTCGGAACCGCTCGGAACTATATATAAAATTTGTTTTATATATAGCTCTAAACCGCTCGGAACCGCTCGGAACTATATATAAACTTTTTCTGCACACTTTTTATATATAGCTCGAAACCGCTCGGAACCGTTCGGAGCTATATATTAAAACAACATTTTATATATAGCTCGAAACCGCTCGGAACCGCTCGGAACTATATTTAAATCTGACGATTTTATATTGAAATTTTGAATATGTATGGTACGGTATCATTTTATAATCATATCATATCATATCATATCATATCATATCATATCATGTCATATCATATCATATCATATCATATCATATATCTATTTTATTATCTTATCATTTCATATCATATCATATCACATTACATCATATCATTTCATATCCTACCATGACCATATCGGAATATATCATATCGCATGCACCACATGCATATCATATATCATATATCATATATCTTTTATCATTTAATCTCTTGAGCAAAGAGTTTAGAACCTGTCTTTACACGTTAAATGGCCTACAGAAAAGTACAGTTTACACAACAAATCATTATCATGTGCAATCATTGTCAAGCACATCATATCATTCATGATTCATGACTTAATGACTATTAAATTGTCAACTATGACTATGACTATTATTACTAGTTACTAGTTACCGTTACTGTTACCATTGTCAAGCACAACTTGTACCCACATTGAGTCTGACACTATTATTATTCGTTCATTTGAATGATTATGAGCTGATATCGAATAGTTTGTTCAAAATAGCCTTCAGTTGACTATTCAATATGATACTTGCAGTGGGATGCCATGTATGACATATGGCAATATCACAATGACACATGACGTTTAAACTTTGAAATATGTAATATGTAACATGTACTGTATGTAAAACAATCTATTGATATGATACTACGATATGATATTACTATTACAATGTAATATAGTACTATTGACTATTGCAAAGATTGTTTGAGATATTAATTTATATACGGTATTATATACGTAAAGTATATACATATCATATCATATCATATCAAATCATAAAATGATCTGATATGTGATATGTTGGGACCCTTGGGATGCCAAATTCAAACACATCTCAGATCTCAGTCTCCAGCCAACATTGAGGGGCCAAAGGAAATCAAGGGTGCTCGTCAGTTTGCATTTGTCCATCGGTCCATATTCATACAGTTACTAGTTTTATTGTTGATGAACTGTAACAATATTACAATTTTGAACAATCAAGTCATACCTCAAGGCTGCTTTAACAACGTTGACACTAACGCAAAGATTACCTGGTTGATGAGAAAACACATCACTTCTCACATTCTGATTCTGATTATCGTCCTCATCAGTCATCATTTATCAAAACCATCAATGTGTAAAATCATCATTGACTATTTAAAACGGATAATATTACAATTACTCCGTGCTCCGTTGAATATACCTTCATAGGTTGATTGTTTCGGAACTGCTGATCTGAACTTTCTGTCGGAGCAAACACTTTGGTAAGCAGGTTTCTGACTGTTTCCATGTATGGCCGCATGGCATTTACATATCATGCGAGACGCGACATATGTGACGCTACTTATGTGAATGTGATTATGTGATATGTGATCCGGTATGCGATATGCTGTGACATTAGTGACACATTACACTACTTTACTTTTACAGTTACATAACATCACTAGCTATACCTTTCCCAGGTGGCTAATCAAGGCTTCTTTGCCAGCTTTGGGGCTTCTAAGGCTGCAGCAGTTGACCCAAAAGAACGTATGGCCGTCACCGACCTGGCTCGCTCCTTGGTGAAACTTTGATATGGAGTCTCGAGTATGGAGTGGGGTTCACAGTTGATGATGGACAGAGTTAAAACATTGGTTACCATTGGTTGATAGTTACTGTGTCGGTGTTTGTTTTAGTTTTAGTTTTTAAAGTTTTTTGCAAGGAAACCGGGAAGTGTTGTTGCCGACCGCCCAGGATCAGTGCAAAGGCATGCGAATGTCTTAGACGGTCGTGTCCACGCGTTGACAACTTGTGTGAAGCTTTTTGACTTCAAGACACAGACCTTCCTCACAGCCGAGGACTTGTTTGGGGGTCTGGGGTACTTTAGCTTGGCAGCTTGGAATTGTAGCCATTGACCATCCTCAAACAGGTAACATGTCATCGAAATCGATTTTCAGAACAGGTTGAATACCACATTGAAACGAAGTTTTACTGCTGCGGGGAGACGAGCTGAAATTAACTACCACCTGTTTTCCAAATCCAAAAAAGCAAGCGGCGTGAACTTGACGCAGGATCTGCTGACACTTCAAGGGTATGACATCGGCATCATGAACCTTGGGCCACCAGATCAGTTCAGCTATAGTGAGCTCAATGCACTGGTGGGCATCTTGCCAGCACATCATATCACTTTTGCCCAAAGCATGCTCTCGCGTATGCCGTCTTTCCAACTAGTTATTGTTTAACCCAATTATTACACATGTCACATGTCACATATCATATTACATCTCATTTTCATTTCCATCAGTCTATTCTATTCTTGCTTATCTAACTTATCTATCTTAATATTTGCCTCATCGCTTTTTGGCCAATAATTGGATACTGGTTACCTATCTAGCTGAAATTCCTACGCATCTCCAACAATCAGTACTCTTTGCCGCATGTCCATAACATTACTACTAGACTACTAGTATTACCTTGAGCTTTCACCGCCTTTCCCTATCATCTTCTAACAGCTGAAGCGAAGGTTGGTGGCTTAGATGTCATTCTGACCCAGATGTAGCTGTACAGTACATTTATTTTTATAACATTCCTTCCTTTCATGTTCCTTCCATTCTTGAAAAGAACAAACGCAATTTCAAATGCTTATCATTTATCATCTATCATTGAGTAGATTGTTGTAGACTGTAGGTGTGGGTTTTCTCGTTTGGAAATTGACAAGTTTTCTAGCTTGCTCCATTTCATTCCGGGTGGGCTTCCAGCCTGCTTGCGCATCCTATGGGAGGCAATTCGTGGTCTGTGCCCACAGCAGCGGCAGTGTTGTTTGGGATCATGACGTGCGTCTTCAACACCGACTCTGGAAAGCCTTTGGTCCAATTGCGAAACAATCCATGCCTTTTCTCACCAAGTTCTAATAGCCTGTCACCAGTGCGCTTGCGTGATTTGCTGAAACGATTCCCAGATGTGGGGGAAAATGAACTCGATGAGCTTACCAGTTGCTCTGACACTGTTGCTGAGCCTGAGAATGACTCCGGCGAAAGTGGATCAGAAGAAGATGTGATCCATTTTGATGTCGCACCTGTTGATCAGATCAAACTTTGCCTTGGTATGCATTTTGACCCTACAGCTTGGTGCAAGCATTGTGAGAATGAGATTCTGGCCGGTGAGGTTGCTGTCCAATGGGAAACTGGATTTCCGGAATTCCCCGATCAGCATTTTCAGTATGTGCTTCACACCCAATGTTGCCTTGCTTTTTGCAGGAAAACCCCAATGGGCAACCTTTGCACCAAGATGGCATTGGCTATGGTGGAGGGTCCAAGTGATGTCCCTCCTGAACTCTGCAAGGATGCCGCCCTCCTTGTTTCAAAGTTGCTGAATGATATTCCAGTGGTTGAAATCTTGCCAGAGTCCCAGCCCCGTGACCCAGAAACGCAGCCGGAGACTGATCTACATGATCTACATGATCTACATGTGGAACCAGATCGCGAGTTGCCTGCTGAGAGCCACCCTTCCACTTTTCCAGACACATGCCAAGCTTAGAGTTGGTAGATTTGCTGGAAGCAGGCTGCATTTGCCTTGCCATGCCACGACACATATCATGTGACTCACATGTGGCAATTTTGTTTTTGAGGGGCCTTGGATAAACATGAAGAAAGGACCACTATTCGGTATTCGAGAAACAGCGGCTTGAAAAATTCCGAGCAAGCATGTAACATGTACATTAGTACGTTGTCTTGTTGTAGAAGGAGGGGCATGGGCCTACACGATGCTTCAATCGTAATTGCAGATTGCAGTGGGAAGTTGCGTTGTCGCCAGATGACCATATGTCAGGAGTTGGGCATGTCAAAAAACTATTGTGGACCAGTACCATGTCCTGTTTGCCTGATGTACTCATGTTGACGTTGGATTGTCTCTCACATTGTTGCCCTTTCTTGCTCTTTAGTGGCCAGTGTCGGTGTGAACTCAGTTATTCCGATCCTTCCCTTTTGCTTGTGAAGAGCCAGTTGTGATGGCAAACAATCACAAAGAGCCCGAGAACGTCGAGGACATGTCATCTTCAGATGAGGGTGATGTTGCAGTGCCAGAAGGAGCTTGTGGAGGATGCCTGCAGACATTTGGGAATGTCGATGAGGTGGGGTCAGCCATAAAATCAAATTGGACAATGGTTGCAATTTGTTTACGATTTGCAGTACATAACATAGGTTTGTTTACAACATGAGTGGTCTGGTCTGGAAATAGCAAATTCTTGATCCATGAGTTATGTTCTTTGTAGTCATGGTTAATACATAATATATCATGAATTATATGATATGTAAAACATATTCATATTATGCACATCATAAGTTGTTCGGTTACGGTATGTGACACATGTTTTCTGTTTTATGTTGAATTATGTGTAGGTATGTGTAGTGATAATATATGTTGTATGTTTGTGATATGATTTGTTGTGTGAATTATGGTCCAATACAGACCATAAGTTCTGGTCATAAGCTGTAACAGTTTCAATGATAGCAGGAAGGAATTCGGTTTTGTAGCATTTTCAATATTCCAACATGTTTTGAAAGATCAAGTGATAAAGTTTTCAGCTCTCCCGCAATGGTTATTCTACATTCTGATTGCGTTTTCCATTTATACTTTGTTTGAATATATGACTCTATAATTCTAGGACATACCGTACATTTTTTAACAACTATTATTAGACTATTATTGTATGATTCGATGTAGCATTACACAGCATGACACCTGCCTGATTGGGGCAGGATGTGCCACCTGAACTCCAGAATGCCTCTCAGCCCCTCCTCGTTACATCGAGCAAGGGTGACGATGATTGCTCACTCTGCATGAAATGCTTTTACATAAAGCGTGGCAGTTTCCCAAAGCTGAAGCAACCTGAGCTGCTTAAAATGTTGAGAAAGAGTCCAGCACTCCGCAAGAAGTTTCTGTACTGAAATCATTGCCTGATGATTTGTTTTTCTTTTTTATTTTTCCTGTCCAGTGTCGACCTGACCTGAATGCAGACTATGATGCCACCACCTAGCTGTCAAACACTTATTATCATATCATTTCATGATAAAGTCGGTAAAGTTTTTAACATTTGTAGGATCCTAAACTCAATTCCATCTATGCAAGCCTAGGTTCCGATCCCTCAGAAAGAAGCATGTCGTTCTCACTCTTAAGAACCCGAAGTCGAAACCACGCCACGAAGCCGTGGATGTATCGCATTTTGTGAAACGCCGAAAGAGCAACTATGTCGACTTCTACCAGGCAGAACCGGGGTGTTGGGCAATGTGAGGGCTACTTTGCAATGACTATGGGTCAGTCATTTACATTGTGAACGTGTACATTTTGTTTGACTTTGACATTTTTTGTTGTTGAGGGACCTTCTGTTCTGATGTAGAAATCAAAATTGACAATTACATCATGTAGCTGTGTTATTTTACATATTCGTTTTTTATTTTAATGTATTTGTTATATCATATGTTATCTTTGCTGCGTGGGACCTGATGTGAAACAAAAGCAACTTGTTATGTTCTATTTGCATTTCACATTTGCGCCTGTGAAATTTGTCACAGAAACAACAACCATTCATTATCTTTAACTGATCATTTGGACCATGGTTTCTGTTTCACTGATCTGTGCAAACAATCTATTTCTGAGGTGTGGGCTGTTTCCTAGACTTCATCCCAGCTCTTGCCGGCTTTGTTTTACTATAGTGTTGACTTGAGTAGGCATCTACTGTATCATTTTTAATGGGATGCCGCTGCCGGTTGCAATGTTGGACTCGATGTTGTAAAGCCAGCATGTACCCTGATTCGTTCTCCAGGACGGTGATTGGTATTCTATCGCGGCCTATTTCAATAAATTCGCCAGCGAAGATATCAAGAAAAAGGTCAAGACCTTGGCGGCCAAGCGCAACTGGATCACAAAGACGTTGGAGCTGAAGATCCAACAGGAGAGTGTTAGAGAGTGTTAGAGAGTGCCATCGTTGGGATTTTTTTGGTTTGCAAATGATAGATGGCAGTATATGAAGGATATGGACATGGACAGACATTGATATGAAAGATTCTCAGTCTATTTCATTCATCTATTACATCTATTGGTTTGTATTCATTGACACCGCGTTCGATTCTATGTTTCTAAACAAACACGACTGGAGGAACATCGTTACAAGGGCTATATTGGTTTGGGTCGATGATCAGGTCTCATTTCAATCGTCAATAGTCAATAGTTTTTTAAGTCACCATTCAAAGTTTACTTTATGTTCTTCGTGGCTTTTTGTTTGTAATCTAATGTATCTAAGCAGTAAAGTACATCCTTCACTTTCTTTTTGGTAGTAAGTAATAATGATTAATAATAGTGACAGTACCGTTGCTGGTGTACCGATGCCGATGCCATATTGAGTATGGTGTCTTCTTGATTTTCCCAGATTGGAGCAGCTCTGGTAGTTACATCGTCAACATATTTAAATCTGGTTTCTACCATGAGTAACAGTTTTTATAAATTTATTTGGGTACAATTTGAGCAGTGTGACAAACTCTGTGTATGTGAGGCTGTGCATCCCACTCGGTTTAAATATAGGTTTGATGATATTGTTTTGATATTAATATTATATTAATATTGTACTATCATCTCAAATTATTTTGTATTTTACATTATATAATATATATATGATATATATATATATGTATTTTTATATATATATATATATTTATATATATGTTTAAATTTACATTATATTTATTTATTTAGATATAATATATATTATAATTAAATACATTTAACAAAATATATTATGATTATATGTTTACAAAAATTGGTCTGTTTAGCAAAGTTGTGATGCAATAAACTTCAGTGTTTTCACGTTTTCATGTGGTTTCAACATCTTTCAATGTTAACTGGAAAATGTTCAGGTCGTCCATCCATGTTGCATGCCTGGTTCCCTGACACCCTGTGACCACAATCTCACTTCCTGAGGATGATCGAGGAGTTGAAGGTGTGGTGGTGCTGCCAGAATCAGATGTGAAGAAGGTCCGGATCGGTGCCAAGCAGGCTTCTGAGACTGTCAGGCACGAGAAACACGACTCGGCGCAGGCTGCCAACGAAGCTCATGCTGCCCAGTTGGAGAAGCTGGCGCTTGAGACCAATGATGAGGCTCCCTCAGGGCCAACAAAAAATGATTTGTCATTCTCACCTGCCTATATCTATTTCTGGAACTAGGAGTAGGATGGAGTAGGAATAGGCTATATGATCAACAGTCTGGACAAAATTGCAGAGTAGATAGTGATTGGCAGTCAGTCATTCAGTCATGAATCATTAGTCATACAGCAGTTGTAGCAGTAGCGATAGTAGGAAAGTAGCAGTAATTGTAGTCGCAGTGGTAGTCGTGGTAGTAGTAGTGGTGGTAGTAGTAGTGAAGGTGGTGGTGGTAATGTGCTTTTTCAAGTTTTAGGTTTACTGTAGCTATTATTATTGTCTAGTCGTTATAGAGTTATAGACTTATAGCGTCGTCAAAGTCATGATCTGAGTCTGAGTTATGTTGTAGTCATGAGTCATGAGTCATATTTCAAAATAGTCATAGTCAGTTAGAGTCACAGTCATAGTTCGGACAAGATGTCACAAATCATGTTTGCTGAGTCAAGTGTAGTCTAGGCCCTAGGCTACTCCATGTTTTTCTCATGTGGGTTGCGCAAATAATTGAAACGACAATTTCGATTTCAGTAAATATTCTGGCTCTGGCAAAATTCAGACATGTTTTTCAAGAAGTTCACCCCACACCTGACACACTAACATGTCAATCTTCCTTCAGGATACTGTCCGTGAAGCGCTCAATCGGGGCGATGAGGAAGAGGAGATTGCGCCAGAGGAAACCAAAGATGATGGGGGTGATTCATCTGATGACGGCTTTGGCTTCAAGAAAGCTTCTTCTCACAAGAAAGCGCCTCCGAAGAGCAAGGCCAAAGCTGCCCCCAAGGCGGTGGGCAGCACTGACGCAGAGGGGAAACACATCTATGATCCAGCTGCTGAGTCCATCAAGCCTGACAAGCCTGAGAAGCAAGAGAAAGTCATTGAGAAGGTGGAAGGGATGTTTGCTTTCCTCAATGGTTTCAACGCATTGTCTTTTTTTCAAGGAGCATTGAAAACCAAAGATTGGGAGAACAAGGTCGAGAAGGCTTTGCAGCTGGGAACTCAGCTGGAATCGCTTGGTCTTGCTGATCAGGGCAAGGGTTTGCAGACCCAGGCAGAGAAGGTTTTCAGCTACATGGAGGACTTGAGCTCGTTTCGGGACATCCCTGCAGCAAAGATCAGTTGTGAGGTCTTTGTGATGGAGGATGGCATCATGGAGAGGTTTACCATGTTTTCTGCAGATTGCGTGGCTGCTGTTCTGACAGACTTTGGCAAGAAATTCTTGGAGGACTGTGCCAGTAGACATCATTCAGTTTCCACTGGTAGTGTTTGTTCTGAGATTGAGTATTAATATAACAAAACATAATTATCGGAATCAGACTCATGAAGTGACATTGTGACGCTATGTTTACCTTATGATTTTTTTCTATAATTGGCGGCATTGGCATTGGCATTACAACGGTATATAATCTCATATCTGAACATGTGTCCCGACAAGTCCAGAGTTCAGAGTTGTTTTTGCTAAATGTGTTTCCTTGCTGTTGTCATTGCATTCTTTCCATCATGCATGCTGCATGCTCACTAAGCCAAACAAATTGGTCATTGAATACAGGTTCCTCATGTCAGAGTCCCAGTTTTGATAAATGAAGCTATCATTATCATATGCTATCCTTTAAATCGTTCAAGACGGTTAATGATGTTCACAGGCCATAAAATTGTCATGATGAAACATTTACGTGCCATGTATGTATGGTGCATTATCTATGTATGTATGATTCTGTATGATTGATATATGAGTGCATTCTAAGGTATACTTCAAAGAAACATTGTAGGATCAAGTTGACAAACGTTGGCCCTTTGATGTTTGCAGGACACTGATGTGGGTACCTCTCATGCAGCATTCTTTGCTTTCATTTCCTTGGTGAACACTGGCCACCCTTTGATTCAGCCGAACAAGGGCTTCCTTCTTCACCGCTTGGCCCAGAAGGACACATGCCCACTTGACGAGGCTGGATTTCTCAAGATCCAAGGTGTGCTATTGAATTGCTGGATAGACAAGCTCAAGGTCATGTCGGACTCTTCAGTGGAACTGGCTCTGAATGCAATGCCGATGAACCTGTGGAACCCAGACCTGGTGAGGCCAGATGGCATGAAACCAATTATATACTGTATTATATACTTGCAGTTGTCATCATTTTCGGGCCGAAGGGTTTAAAGTTTGATGGCAAAAAACAACATACACACAAGCTGACACCATTGTCACATTCATTGTTGTGTTTTTAAATTGCAACTTCTCCGTTTCAAACACCTTAATTTTCTTTCACTCTGAAGACTCAAAACGCAAGTGTGCTGGGTTTCATGTAATTTGGGGTTTACCTTGTTTTAAATTTAAATACCATAAGAAGTCAAGAGTCGTCGTTTATGTCATATGATGTGATGAGTGATGTGATGTGCCCCTCCAGGACGAGTGTTCAAAACTTGTCAGCGTCTACCTTGGCTGGCGACAGCGGATTCAGTCCAAGGTCCTTTGTTGACCTGCACCGGTTCATGGCAGCTAGGCAAGTCCTAGATGATGGCCAGTGCGAAAAGATGAGCTCAGAACAAATCAATGACTTGAAAGCTGCGGTTTCCACTAGCACACATGTTTCTCCAAGAGTCGCTATGCTCTTCAAGTCCCAGCCACGGCTGAGGAGTGGGGTTGGTAGGTGGCAGAGTTGGAAGTAAAAGAAATCCAGTAACACGTCAACTGTCATTCAAGCAAATATGTGATTGTATGGTCTGGGGCATTTTTTTATCAGATGCTTTGCTTCAGTGTGCAGGACCTTGTGGACTCGCATGGTGGACATGTCCAAGAGGGTCATCGATGAGGGGGTGGCCGTGAAATCTTTGGATGCAGCAGGAGCGGGCATTGACAAGCTGGTTGAAGATCTTTCACAGTTCGCTGATGAGAACAAGCAGAATGATGTGCTGGTTGAAGGCATTTTGAAGCACATCAAGCAGCATTTTCGCGCAAAGGACTTCCTTCAGGCTTGTTCCAGCTCCAAGGATGACGGCGCCCAGGAGAAAGTGGCTACTCTCAAGACATCCATTGAGAACCTGCAAGCAAAGGTGGACAGTAAGTATGCCAAACCAGACCTGGTGACAAAGCTTTTAGAATCTTTGTGGGTGGATGGTAAGCTCGAGATTTCAGCCAACATTGACGACCTTGACGTGGTGCTCTCACTGCAATTCGTTCAGCTTGAAGGCGCTGACTGTTTGTTTACTTTTACTTTAATTGCGAGTCCAAACTGATTGAGGTGAGTTCTGTGTGACTGTTTTTGTGATTGAGAAATTTCAGGATTAGACACATGGTATGCCACATGTCACATGTCAATGTTCTACCAATTCCGAGGAGCTCAGTATGTGTTCCCTTTTGTTTTGCTCTTTTGGTTCAGTGTGCTAATCAGAACATATGTCTCTCTGTCTCTCTGTTTGTATCTCTCTCTCCCTCTCTCTCTCCCTCTCTCTCTTTCTCCACAATCGCCATTTTCACATTCTCCCGTGACAGGTATGGTATGATCTGATTGATTTACAGGGACTAAGAGGGTTGAACTATACCGAAGTGCATCAGTTGGTGATTTGACCTGTTCATAACCTACCCGCTGCACTGATCATACTTAACTTATTAACAAAGCTTGACAGGAGAATCCAACTCCAAGGTTTTGAGGGCAATAGGAAGTACTCACATGATGGTCACATGCTCATTTTCATTCCATCTTATCTACAGTGGACGCGCCTAGAAAAATATTGTTCAATTTCAGTTTGGATCAATTCGAAACTTAGATGATTCAATGCCGGGTCAGAACTCACATTTCACCAGTGCAGGTGCTGTGCGGGGCCCTGTGCTCAAAGAGAAGGAGATGATGCATTCATTGCAGCAATCTTTGGCCAGCCACTTGATCGAGTTTGCCAAGACAAGTCAACGAGACCTAGTGGTCCAAATCCAGGATGCTTCAGCCTTGGAGAGCCGTCTTGTCATACTCAACCAAAGGTGCAAGCAGGATATTGCAGATGCTGATTGGGTGCCCAAGTTCGATGAGGCTCTCAAGCGCTTTCAGCAGATACTGAATGTGGAAAGCCGCACATGGATCATCAACACTATCAAGGAGGAAGGGCCTGAGACATCTCTGGCCAAACTCAGAGAGTTTAAGTTCTCTGCGTGCTGCACTTTCCTTCATCAGTGCGCCTCCGTTCTCCAGACTGAGCCTTTGTTGGCAAAGCTTGAACCCCTTGAAACAACCAAGAGGCTTTCAGTCATGGCGGACCGGATGAAGGATTGGGTCACACTCGCCAGCATCGATCGCGAGACTTGCAAGGAGATCTTTCCAGACAAGGAGAAAGAGATCGAGGGTTGGATGAATGGCATTCTGGAGAACATGAATGGCCATCTGGCGGGCATCAAGGAAAAGATGGCTGCCTGGAAAACCATCAGGAACAAGTACAGGAGAGAGTCATTGGCAGGGGCATTGGCATTGGCGTTGGTATTTCAGTGACTAGTGAAATCGAGACATGACTCACATGTCACATGACATGACATATTACATGTTGTTGTCCTCAACTGATGAGTCAGGGATGTTTTTCCCAAAGGCTAGATATACACGAGGTGTATGTGATATGTGATATGTGATATGATATGACTGAATGACTGAATGACTGAATGAATGTTTTTTTTCAGAGATAGAGAGCTAGATCCGATCTGTCTGACAGATTTCCCAGGAGCATCATTGGAGCCACAGAGGTTTGGAACTTCGACAATGTCCAATGGATGCTCGAGGGTGACAGGGTCAAAGAGGTGGAAAAGGACTTTGAGGATCTCAACAAGTCAGTCCCATACCTTGACAAGTATGAATCGTGGAGCCAGGGCATTTTGGCCTTCATGAAGGGAGGATCCTGGAAGAGCAATGATCTTTTTCAAACGCTCACTTCTCTGAGAAAGGGTGCTGAGGCACTGGGAGTCAGCAGTCATTTGCTTACTTCAGACATCTTCATCTTCAGACCGATCATCAATCCCACTGATTTTTCCTACTTAGCTAGAACTGGAACCTCTCTAAAGTGAAGACAATGAGACAATGTATCGAAAGCAACGCTACCTCCATTCTGGGAATCTCAGTGTGTCAAACTTGGTTTTGAGTAGAAAGACTTTCTGGAATCAGAACCAGTGAATCAGCATCAACATGTAACATGTGTATTATGTTGCTGTGTCCTTGCGCGCTGCATGCTGTATGCCCCTTTGAAGAGGAACTTCGCAGAGATATTGGTATGATTATAACCTTGACATCTTTTGCAGAAGAGATCACTGCCGACCACGAGGACAACACCGATGAAGACAAGCTGGCTGCAGTGCGCAAGATCTCGGCATTTGCTTCGAAGAGTTTTGGAATTTCCTTGAAAGATCTCCCACCAGCCCTCCAGGCGAAGGTGGAATCATATGGCAAACCAGAGAAGAACAAGAAATTTGCCAGCAGTTTGGAATTGTTTTCCTAATTATGATTTCATTCTTGGGTTTCATTGAAGGTAGGAAACCAGGGCATTAAGGTTTGGACATGTTTGGATTATGGGGTAGGCCACGGGTTTTGTTCCGGAGAAACATTTAAATTGGATTCAGAAATCATGATGTGATACAACAACATTTTGATTTGTTCGTTATTTGTTAATTACTTCAATACTATCAGCTGTAACATTGTATCATCATTTCAAATTTATCATTAGATAATCAGTGTTCATTATCAAACATCATTCAGTAAAAGAACAGTGTCAGTATCAGTATCAACATCACTTATATGATGTCATCATTTTGTGTTAACTACTTTTTTGTGTAACACATATCGCGTGTCATGTGGCCATAAACATGAATTACTGTTTGTTGGCCTCAGCTGGGCACCATCTTGCCAACAATTGCAGTTACAAATTGAAACAAATTATGTCCAACTCGGCCTACAAGTATGTATAGATGATATGATATTGCAATCATGAGAATCATGTATCATGTACTGTATTATTATGTACATCATGTAACATGTAACATGTACATAAAGCATCAGTATGAATCAATCAGTATGCACTATTGACTATGCCTCTGACTCTGACCATGACTATGACTAGACTATGACTAATTATCACAAATTGATGATAGTTGCTGCCGGCCATCAGGAAATCTGAGCCGGCCGAGAGCCAGCCACCTGCCAAGAAGGCAAAGAAAGGCGGTGATCCCGTGCAACCACCGGCCAAAAGGGTCAGAAAAAAGTCTAGTGCCAATGCCTAAGAGCTTGGCAAAGGAAACAGTATACAGAGGTTGGCACAGACAGGGCAATAAAACAACGACACTAACAAAGTAGCAAAGTCATTAGAAATAAGGTTTCAAAGGTACCGCACGTCTTGGCCATGGTGGGCCTTTTTGCACGTCTCAGACTGTATGCCGTACACCATAGATCATAGACCAGTTTTTCAAGGCCTTCCTCTTGAACTGTCATTTTGGGACAAGATTAAGCTGACGGAAAGCCAGCTGGCTGGGTTTGGAAAAGATGCTCATGTGAGCAGTTGGCGTGAGAGATTGTGGGCCATGGCGGGTGCACCTCAAGGATGTTCCCAACATATTTGCAGTTTCAACCAGCCCCCATCTATTCTGCAGATCTAGAGGCAATCCCTCAAATGTTTATTCGATTGCATATGTGATTTTATATGTAGAAGTCTTTGGGTTTACATATAGTTTCTACTATTTTCTCTCTAGCTTCTACTATTTTATATATATATATATAGCTTGGTTGGTTTTCATATGAAGTTTCTATACTTTATGTATATAGTTTCTACTATCTTATATATAGTTTCTACTATTTTATATATAGCTTCTACTATTTTAAATATAGTTTCTACTATTTTAAATATAGTTTCTACTATTTTATATATAGCTTCTACTATTTTATATATAGCTTCTACTATTTTATATATAGCTTCTACTATTTTATATATAGCTTCTACTATTTTATATATAGCTTCTGACCATTTTTCCCTCCCAACAGACAAAGAGGGTGACGAACTCCCTAACTTATTATAGAAAGTTTCATTTGACAGTAACGCGGGAAAACATACGACCCAATCCGCGATTGGATCGCGATTGGACGGCGATTGAAACCACCCCCAGCTTGAGCAATTGTCCAATTCCGTCTCTCTTGTGTTTCCCTTTTTCTTTCCTTTGTTTTTGGAGGAGGTATGTTTAAAAAAGGTCCCGCGGTTGGAATTACTGGGACCGCGATTGGCCGGCGATTGGATTTGCTGCGGATGAAGTAATTTTGAACAACCCCAATATGAATATGAATCATGATATCCAAAATGGTATATATTCATATGTTAGAATAATTACTAAATACCATTATATACCATTATATTCACCATCTCTTCGCGTAGTTTTTTACCTGACTTTGCCTGCAGGATGCCCAAGTGGTACCAAGACGAGCAGAAGGAGCTGCATGCGGGCAAGGGAACCCACCGAAGCGCGGGCGCCCAGGGAGCTGAGCGAGACCTGGGTTGACTGCTCAATGGTCTTACCATTTTCAATGGTTAAAACGATAGTGAAACTAGTGGTTAAACTGAACTGTTGATTATCAATGGCTAAACCAATGGTTAATCCAATGGTTAATCCAATGGTTTGTCAATGGTTATTATCGGTTTGTCAATGGTTTATTAATTGTTTTCAACTGTTAACCAATGCTTACTGAGAATTAATTTGACAATTCATTGTCAATGGTCATTATTCAACTGCTTTAGTATAATCAAGTGTTAGTGCTTAATCAATGGCTTAATCAATGGTCTTCCATTATCAATGGTGAATCAATGGTTATTGGTTGACTATGGTTAGTTAGTAGCCAGTCATATCCATTGAGGTAATGGATCGACCTGAGTTTATCATCAGTCGTTATCAACGGTTATCATCATCAATGGTTTATCAATGGTCAGCCACTGATTATCAACTCTCAATAGGTTAATCAATGGTTTCTATTCTCAATGGTTACTGGTTGCTACTATCAATGGATAGATGATTGAGTTTATTGATCAATGGTCGTTACAATCACTGGTTGAACAATGGTTGATTATGAATGGTTATCAATGCTTGTTCGACTATTAACCAACTATTGGTAGTTGACTAGTTCACCAACTGAGTTACCCTACCAGGTGAGTAGTTAATCAATGCTGTCAAACCACTATCAATGTTTAATGCGATTGATTTACCATTGACAACGGTTTGTTAACAGACGGTTGATAGTCGGTTTATAGTACAACACCGATTTACCAATGATCAATGATAGCCATTACGCAATGATCATTGCCAATTGTTAAATCAATTGTCATTGACCAGCAATAATAGACATTTTCGACCCATCATTAGTTAAGCCCATGTTTGATTGTAGGACTTGTGAATCGTTGATAGTTGGTGCATGGTTGTTGAACATTTGGTTCAGGGTGGTTCATATTTGGACATGACAGCCAGTACTCATTGGTTGATGATCCATTTTACCTTGTGTCCGAACCCCCTGAAATCCTCGCCGCGGCTTTGCCAATGTTGTCGTCACGGCCCCGTCCTTCTACTAGAACAAAAACAAAGTCTATGTTGATACATGTTTCACCGCACGTGGGGTAAGGGCATGGTGATGTCCGAAATCAAAAACCGGATCTTCTGTCCAGTATCAACCATCATTCAACCATAAACTCATCATCATATACTATCATGGACAACGATTCCCCTCAACCACCATCAACCACTATTAACAATCGCTAATCATTTGGTCAGAAATCAACCTTGAATCAGCTACCAATCAACCATCATTCAGCCATCAATCAAACATGATTCGACCACCATTGAGCCATCAATTCAACATCAGTTCAACCTCATTGAACCACCAGCTTTACCCATCAGGCCCATCAGTTCACCACCATTCACCATCACGAACAACTGCCAGATGCTGTGCCTGAGCACTTCGAACTCTACCGCGGCTTGCAGCAGGAGGGCGCTGCTGCTGCTGCTTTGTGGTGAAGCCGGCAAAACAAAGAAGCATCGAAACAAACATCGAAACAAAGAAGCCAGTGGCCCTTATGGGCTCTTTGGGAATGAACTTGCCGAAAGCCCTGCGAGCCATTGCTCTTGAGCTGAGGGCATTCCGCGAAAAGTCAAGAGCAGCAGGTGCTCCTCCATCAACTCAGGAGATTGCGTACGCTAATCGTTTCAGGCAGGTCCATGGCATTGAACCGCCAGAAGATGGCTTCGGCCTGATCGGCTGTGAAGGAGCATTCAGACTGAACGAGAGCAAAACTGCTCTGCGCAATGAGGATGAGTGTCGACATATGGTGACCATGTTCAGCATGGCACTTGACATCCCATCTGGACCAACGCGTCAAGAGCTGGACGACATCTCAAGCTTCACGGAGGGAAAAATCAAAACAAGCGCTGCGGCCCAAGAGAGAAGCTGGACTGTCATGGTCAGCCAAGTGGAAGGAGTGCTGATCCAGGTCAACAATTTCATGAGGGCCAACGGGTTCCAGACAGGCGAGGGAAACATGGCGGCCATTCAAGAAATGTTCACTGTCGATGACAGCTCTGATGGCGAAGGTCTTCGTGAGCTCCTTGCCAATGTAGGCGGCATCAATCTTTTGTAAGTGACCTGACCAAAGACAACATCTCGGGAATGTTCCCAGAAGTTCTCAGGATTTGAGACTTCTCTTTGATTCTCCGAAACCCCATAAGGTTCGCACACCGAGAGGTCTGAGCAACTCCCTCTCTTCAAAAATCAAAAAAACATGAAACGGTCTAGTTGGCTATGAACATGTAAGTTCTAGTTCTAGTGATTAACCACCATGAATTGTGATTAACCATTATCAATCACTGTTAACTACCGAATATCCCAAAGCACATGATTTCAACCGGTTCTTTGAACTATATCTGATTTGTTGGGTTACCACACTGGGACCGACAAAACTTGGTGTCCAAACGAGCCGCCATGTCAGATTGTCATTCCCCTGGGTACATGGCGAACCCAAGACTGCATCAGCTCGAGTATTGTCGGTGACTGTCCCCTGTGGGTAACCATTAGTCAACCACCATTAACCAATCATCATCATCATCATCATCATCATCATCATCATCATCATCATCATCATCCTCATCATCCTCATCCTCCTCCTCCTCCTCCTCATCATCATCATCATCATCATCATCATCATCATCATCCTTATCATCCTCCTCCTCCTCCTCATCCTCCTCCTCCTCCTCATCCTCATCCTCATCACCCTCCATCATCATCATCATCATCATCATCATCATCATCATCCTTATCATCCTCCTCCTCCTCCTCATCCTCCTCCTCCTCCTCATCCTCATCCTCATCATCATCATCATCATCATCCTCCTCATCATCATCATCCTCATCATCATCATCATCATCATCATCATCATCATCCTCCTCCTCCTCCTCATCCCCATCCTCATCATCATCATCATCATCATCATCCTCATCATCATCATCATCCTCCTCCTCCTCCTCATCATCATCATCATCATCATAATCATCGCATTCGACTGATGCTTAGAAAGGAGTGCTTCGGATATGGGTCCAGTGTTTTGCCTTCAGCAGCCAAGGGTTTATTGTTACGGAAAGACATGCGATGGTATTACACTATCAACTACTACCATCGGATTGATATTGCACTATCAATCATCACCATAGTTTTGGTTGCTGGAAAATATCCCGGTTCCAGTGGTTGATTTACAGTCATTTGTAGTGGTTTCCTACGATTTCCTGAATTTTTTCCTGTAGGCCACTTGGTTGATATCACCATGAGCCTGACTCGGGGTTGAGGGTGCCACCCAAGTTGAAGCCAACGGCTGGCGACAGCGGAAATGGATAACCAGGTTGATCACCTGATTAGGTTCGTTGACTGCCGGGATGATCAGCTGCGGATCCAACTGCTTCTGTAGATCATTTGTACTTGGATGTGCATCTGAGGTTATGACATGGAAATATCCATGGTAAGCAACCATGGTAAATAACCATGTTGAATAACCATGGTAGACAACCATAGTACAAAAACCATGGTAAATAATCAAATAATCATGGCAATCGTTCATTGTTGCCAAGCATACTTGGATGTGCAGCTGGGATATGACCCTGGCAGAGAGAGCTGTAAGGTGGCCATAGGAACCCGGCTACGAAGTGGGGGCATCCAAGGCTATGGCTCCTGGGGGACCACGTAACGTTTGCTCGCGGAAACTGCTGGGCTGACGGTTGCTGGCAATGCTGGCTGAAGCTTCGTGCGTTTTCACGGAGGTTTCGAAGGAAATGCAGGTGGTTGAGGTGCGGAACATGTTGCTTGCTGTTCTTTTCAGATATGAAACTGCTTGTTTCCATGGGTTAGCAGAATCCAGGGGCCGTTTCGCGGGACTGCATGGTGGTTCAAAGCATGTTCTATCATGTTCTATTTTTTCTTGTATGATTAGAATGGTTGGTTGATTGCCTCATATGTTTCTGAGCCACCTACCAGGGCATCATGTGCCGGTCAGCCCTGGCTGCATCAGCCGTGGCATCTCCGCAGGAATGGGCGGTGCACGACTGCTACGCTCGCATTGGCATCCTCTACTTCTTCTCTCACTGGATGACATCAGTGGCTTGGCGTGGAATCGACACCTCGGTGTTTTGGAGCCCTGGGTTTGAGACGGAAGTCCTCTGAATTGTTACGTTTCCAAAACTCAAATGGTGTGGAACATTGTGGAACACTTAAATGGTTGGCTTGGTGAACTGCGGCAAATTGTGAGGTGTCCGAATCTTGAATGCTGAGAAGGAACAAGTCATAACTTTCGGAGGGTTTACCCCCATGGCCAGTTGGGTGGATGAAATCATGCACACTTGGATGACCATGGAGCTGCACCTTGTAGTTGTCATGGAAGCTGCGCATGTTTGAGTACACCGTTCTTGGATAGACCACCTCTATGGCTGCAGGTGGCCCCTGTACCCCTGGCCGTGAATCAATCCCACAAAAAAGGGAATCGTTCAACGGTTGGGATGTTCACCTTGCTATTTTTGGATGGTTGCTTCTGACCTATTCGGATCCATAGCCATACGTAAGATGCACGTAGGGATCTCATTGAACGCTGGGGTGCAGCTTGATGGCTACTAGTAGATTGCGTCAGCACCGGCTGTGTTCGAGATTTCCAACAGGGCTGTGATATAGTGGTCGCATATAGAGTGATAGCAGTTGATTTTGGAATATTTTGGATATGGTTGATGTGTCTTGATATGCCTTGAACAACCTGTCATCATACTGCAAATGGTGGCGTCCCAGTTCGAAAGCTGTTCTGTACACCAAGGAGAAGCGGGCTTACTTACGAATGAGGGAATGATCCACAACCATGCATTGAACATCATCAACAATCACTAATCATCAGCAACTCATCATCAAGTACCATCATCAACCATCACAAGCCATCATCAACCATCACTAACCATCACTAACCATCACTAAGCATCGTCAATCATCAAATCATCATCATTACCATCATCAACCATCAGTTTCCACCATGAACCATCGTCACCCAGCATCCCCACCGGTTGATCCTGAAAGCTGGGTGGTGTCACCATGCACAGTGGCATCGCAGTGGGCACTGTCAGGTTTCGCTCTACTCCCAGTGCCATTGCTTTGGTGAGTTGCGCGGAGCCGGGAAACCCGGTGTTTTTTTGCGCCTGGCGTGGGGTGGCATGCATGGTCACCGGTGATATGGCGGCCATGTGCAGTGACGAGATTGGGATGATGACTTGAAGATACTATACATGGGGATATCTAGAAGTGCGGTAAAACTTTGCACTATCATTGGTGATAGTTGCTTGAAGGTTGGTGATCATGTCAAGAAAATAGGTCGATATGTCCACGGTACACCTGAAATTGTGTGGTTTTTGTACTCATGTATCCCCCACAAATCATCCCAGCATAAAGGGGGGGCTGTCGCAAAGCACGTCCTAGTCGCGTGCTTGGAAGTCACGGATACACCCTCAAAAGCTTTCGGGTCTAATGACGGAAGCAGATCATCCATGGTATGTCCAAGCTGTTTCAATGGATACCCGGCATGGTTATTCAATGTGAAGTATTCGCTAGGAACCGGCGGGTGATACTGGTGATATTAATTGATAGACGCTAATCACCAACTAAGCATCGGAGTTGAGAACATCTGAGAACATTCTTAAGAAAAAGTATCAACTAATCATAGTGATTGAGTAGATCTATGTAGATCCAGTATCCGTTATTTGAAGTAGATCTTACCAATCAACTAGATCCGGTATCCACTACGAACAGCGCTTGGATAATCCCCGGGGATCTCAGCTGTTCCATCCCTTGATCCCGCGACCCACCAGCTGCACCGAGATCTGGCCCGCCTGGAGTGTAACGTTGATCTTCACAACGGCGCATTGGTGTTTGCTGAAGCTGGATATCCTGGAGGCCGGTGGCTGTCACCGTTGTGGCTGCTGGAGATGGAACGCTGCGCTGAACTTTGGTGGGATGATCTTGGAGGCTTTAAATTTTTGAAGTTGGTGAATGTGTCAATTTCCCCAAGGGTTAGTCGTTTAGTTTGCAAGTTGAGTATGCAGTTAGTCATGTGGGTGTTTCTCAAGATAGGGGCACCCCCAAAATGGATGGTTTATTATTATAAATGACTAATGATGGATGATTTGTGGGCACCCCTATGACTTGAGAAACCAGCATGTAATCATCACCATAGTTTTATCAAAACCATGAATCATCATAACTAAGCATACTTTCACCATAGTTTCATCATCACTAACCAAAGTTTCATCATCATAGTCATAGTCATTCAGGAAGTTCACTAGTTACTGATTTTTGTTGATTGGTTGATTGATAGTCAAAACCGGTGCTGTTGGCTACTGGTTGTTTATTGGTTTGTTGCTTGGTTGGTAAGTAAGTTACTGACTGTTTGTAGCAACTTACTGTTGGTTTATAGTAACTTACTGTTGGTTACTTACTGTTTCAGTTGGTTGGTTACTTACTGGTTGATAGTTTATTGGTTTGTTGCTTACTCACTAGTTACTAACTCACTATTAGTAACCATTAAAACTTACTGGTAGTTCTTGCTTACTGGTTACCATTAGTATCTTATTTGTTGCTTGGTTGGTTGGTTACTTCCTCACTCGTCCTGGTGCTCGCAGCTCACTTGGCTTGACCCCTTTTGCACTACACCAGGAGTCTGAGAGTCGCTTCCTGGCCATGATTCCGATCGAGCACATGGTGCCTTTCACACCGGTGCCCTGGCGCTGACGTGGTGTGGCGGGGTGGTGCCGAAACGTGGTGATGAGTTCACTGGGACCCATGGTAGGTTATCCCTACAAGGATGACTACAACCATGGTAAATTGCTCGAAAGGTGGGGTATGATCCTGGTTAAGGATGACTTTTTTGGGGTATAACCATGGGAACTTGCATGAAAAAGTAGGGTATGACCATGGCAAAGAGCCCTGCAGGGTGGCTGAACTAACCCCAAGTTACCATGGTGATTGTAACCAGTTACTTGCGCAGACAATGGAACATCCCAATACGCAGTAGTCAATGATGCTTCACAATGAGTACTGGTGGTTGATGATGGTTGATGATGGATGATAGTTGATGATGGTTGATGATGGATGATCGTTGGATAGTTGATGATGGTTGATTAGTACCAGTGGTGGCTGGAGATTCAGTGAGTAATATGAACAACCATTGATGAATTGATGATGGTTGATGCACTCAGCCGCTGCAAACGATGCCCCACGGGGTTCACACACCATCCACCAACCACCCCCTCAAAGGTGCTGGGATCCACCTTTTGCCTCCAACGACTGATGCTGATCACTTCCCACTACGGAAGCCTGCTGGGCCCAATGCTGACCAAACATTGTTGCCATAAAGGAAAGTCCTGGATGGAACTCTTCCTTGCCAAACCATTCTTTTCCATTTGTTGGTGGTTTGCCATGTAGGTAGTCCTCACCAATAACGAAACATGGGAGAAGCACTTCGTTTACCATGGTACTTGTAACCGTTCAATCAACGACAAGACGGTTTGTTGGACCTAATGCCAGTGCTTCATGCCAAACTTGAGTTGCCAGATCTCTGTGTCACACTTGGTTGGTTGTTTATGTAGGTAATCCCTGGGATAACATCCATGGTTGATATGGATTACCATGGCAATCCAAACAAGCTATGAATAATTGCTTGCTCACCAGGATAATGCATACTAGTGTATCAGGATTATCCATGCAGATGAGTGGCAAAAACGGTACTCCTTGGTCAGTTAGTTTGTAAGTCAGTTGGTTTACTTAATTGTACTTTGATTACTTGGTTACGTTGGTTACTTGGTTAGTTGATTACTTAGTCAGTCATTTAGCTGCTTGGTGCTTTCAAACATTTTCTATATTCCCCTGTGAATATTAACAAATGGTTGGTCGACAAACATATTTTTCATGACAGGGCGGTTCAACCACCAACCAGTTAGTTTTCTTGGTCAGTTAGTTTACCTAGCTAGTTTGATTCCTTCGTTTAGTCATTTACTTCCGTAGTTACTTAGTAAATGGTCCAAGTTACCAAGAATATTACCAAGTTACTTCCGTAGTTACCAAGTTTGGAATGTTACTCACCATCCATTCCACCGCAGGTTAGTTACATAGTGAAGCTTAGTTGGTGGTTTCTCAAAATAGGGGACCCCCAAAAATGGTTGGTTTATTACTATAAACGACTATAAATGGATGATTTAGGGGTACCCCTATGACTTGAGAAACCACCACTTAGTTACTCAGTGAGTTGGTCCAATCCCTTCCCACAGCCTTTCACCACGTCAAGGGGACCGGCTTGGTCGCACATAAGCGCGTCGCGCGCCGCAGCTTCTGACGGTGCTGGCCATGAGTCTGGACTACAGCGTCCTGCGCCCGGGCGACGGCACGGGAAGCCCAGGATGGGGAAGCGCCGCACCGCGGCAGGGAGGTGACCATGGCTGGTGGAATGGCCATGGCTGATGGTGGTAACCATGGGTGGGTGGTTAGACATAGGTAGTGGTTAACAGCAGTGGTTACTAGGCATGGTTATGATTTTTGTTTATAGTGGCTAGTGGTTGATAGAAGTAAGTTGATAGTGGTTGATACCCGTGGCTTGGCTGTAAAGTTGGTGATTACAAAGGTGGTTCCCGGAAGGGTGGGTTGTTGCATGTTGTTGGTTGTTGTTGTTTGGTTGGCAGCGGTTGGTTGTCTACAAGGCTTCCCGTGACAGCTTGATCCTCCGGTTTTGATGAGTTTCCTATGGCCATTTGGGAGGGTCCAACTGAATGATGCTTGGCATAAGGTTGGTTACAAGAAAGGTTGGTAGGTTGTTGTCCACGTTCTAAACAAATGTTGTCACCTTAGGACCTTGGTCAGGCTGGATGGCTAACCATTGACTATAGGATACCTAGGTATGATGAGCTCGTGAAATAGTGATGCAGTAAGTTGAAGCCCTGACGAAAAAAGTGAGATAATCTAAACAAGCAGTTTTACAGGCTCATTGGCTGGTGATACACCAGCTCTAGTGATTTGATGGGAGTTTGATTGGAACCCAGCTAGCTATAGTTGGTATCATGATCAACAAAGTTATCCAACTGGCTCTGGAATGACCCGCTCCCAAGACTTAGTAATCAGTTGTTTATGATCAGTCTCTACCCTTCCAGTTACCACAAAATAGTAGGTAACCAACCCCAAACAACAATAGTAGAAACCACCTGGTTCCCGACTTTTTCATGTCTCTGTTTTGCAGACATGATTACCTATGAACTGCTCCAGCAAGCTCGTAGTTGGTGTTGAAACCGTATGCTGACGGTTTCAGTGTTGGAATCCCAAAGTGTGTCATCAACAAAATAGCCAACATATCCGACCATAGCCAAGCATAGCAAACCATATTGTCGCACTGGTCTTAGACCAGGGTCTCCAAGGAACTTATGGGGAACTATTGCTAGGGAAAAGTGCGCTTCAAAGCTATGTAACATTCTTATTTGCATCTAGCATGGTGTGGCCATTGCACCCCAAGTTGATCCAACATGATTCGATGGTTCATAGTTCTTCCATTGCTGTTGTTCTTTGGGATTATTGTGACCATTTATGATCATGCATGCCTCATGTGTGACGATTTTTTATGACCACTGTTACATTCATTCCCATGATCTACAACTACAATTTGTTTGTTTTTCATCTTCATCATCGTACTCATCACGATATCCATCATTAAATCATACATTCATTCCATTGATCTCCACCACCCATTTCTGACCACAAATGGTTTCCAACCAAACCTCCAACAGAAATCGCACTCTACCAAGGCCACCATGGCCACCATGGCCACCATGGCACCATGGCACCATGGCACTCCCAGCGCCTTCGTGGCGCCCAGGTTGGGTGGCGGTGATCTACATCATCAGTTGGGCCGCCTATGCCATCCACTTCCTCTGGGCCTTGAGGCGAGCAGCTGGTTACCAAACGCTGAGAACTGGATGGAGTTGTGAGTCATTTTTTTGTAAGGTGTCGATTGATGAGTGGTATAAACATTTGTATAAAGCCAAAGGTGGCCTTTAGTGGTATAAATATGTGTATAAAGCCTGGTTTGGCCTTGATGTTGCGCTTAACCATCGGATGAATCAGTGTTGATGAATCATGATGATGGCCAACAAAACAGTGATCTGATCGTGGTTGACAATGCTTGGCCATTGGTTTGTTGGACGGTGCTCATGGTCCAGGTCGGTCGATCATGGTTGGATATTCGGGGGAGCCATGTGGGATGGTGTAGGATTTTTCCACTGTCAACAGATGTGAGGTACCTTTTGTGTTTCTTAAACTGCAGGGTTTTATCCTCAGATGGGCCTGGTTGTCATTTTCATTTGAGGGAAGAATGGGTTCCCGTTATCTATATTCAAGGTGTCACAGCATTTGTGAGTCCTTTGCACCACTTAGCTGTGAATCATGACGCTGTTGAGGGAATCCTGCACTCCTGCACTGGTTCTTGTCGTTGATTTCCTGTCTTATGAACAGCATCCATGGTTGATGAGGAACCGCATACATTTCTAATAGGTGATTAGTAGATCGTTAGCAGATGACTGGTACGCGGTAGATAGATGGTTGGTGGATTGGTGGATTGGTGGATGGCCCGTAGTTGCTTCACGGATGCTGTTCATAGATGGTCTACGGATGATCGCTCCCTGTTCCACCACCACCATGTCAGCAGCAGCAGCAGCAGCA
>VSDK01027717.1:247947-258134 GCA_009767595.1 Symbiodinium kawagutii | reverse complement strand
GAAGCAGCTGCAGCAGCAGCGGTTAACCCATCGTTCGAACGGTCTGGAAACCATGTCGTGAAACTGGTAGCGGTAGTGGTGCTAAGGTGAGGGCATCTTGGACCATGCATGACATTGGCATTTGATGGGTTTTCAAAAAGGATTTGTCAACCAACAGTGGGATTCATGTTGACCAAGACCAGTAGAAGAGGATGAGCATCTACACCTCGGTTGCATCGATTTTTTCACTAGTTTTTCAGGGATTCTGCCAATATCCGCAGCAAGCAATGTATGAACATCCATGAATATCCATGAAAATCCGTGCAACCAAACTTGGGAAATGATGAACCTGAGAATTCCTGTTGACCCGCAGACCTCTTCCACCCTGCAATCGTTTTTAACACAGCATCATTCAATGGTCGGTGGAGCAGTGTAACCAGCTGCTTGGTTCAAAAAACTTTTGGGGGGGGGCGCTGGAATCCATTTCGGCATAAGGAACCCGCAAGCAGCATCTGGCTGGTTTATAGGGGATTATATTGGTAAATAATAGGAATACTAACCAACAAGAATCGTTAAACGACTGCCAGTTGGTGGTTTGATTGACATTCTTGTTTTCACCTAACCTTTGGGATGTTGATTGATGAATATTTTAGCAATGGTTTGAAACCACCAACCAGTCCCCATCCAGGGTTAGCCATGATTATGAAAAACTACTGAAACAGCTGTCGAGCATTACTATGCATAGCTCTTCGCCAATCCAATTAACGGCAATTGACCAGTTATTTAACCACAGGTTTGACGATTAATTACTATTGTGATTTTTAATTCCGCACATTAACTAAGCATATGTCATAGACGCCAGTAATCATAATTGGCAATTATTGGTGATCTCGACCACTTGTCCAGCCACGATTATAGATCACAATTAATTGTTACTGACCTCCATGACAACGATAAAGCTAATTATCCATCGTGAAACATTATGAAAAACATCGGTGGCAATCATGTAAGCATCGTTTAACCATCTTTAAGCATGATTGGCCATGAATAAACATCATTCAAACCATCATTAAGCATCATCAACCATCATTTCACCATGATACGCATCATCAAACCTGTCACCAAACCATTGTCACCAAACCATAAGCATCATCAAACCTATTACCAAATCATGAGCATCATCAAAACTATTACCAAATCATGAGCATCATCAAACCTATCACCAAACCATAAGCATCATCAAACCTATCACCAAACCATAAGCATCATCAAACCTATCACCACCATTCCGAACAATTTGTTTGAAAGTACTGAAGCGATTGAAGTTCGCTGCGAAACCGCGAAACTGCGTGAGGCTCTTTGAGTTGGCCATGCCCCACGCACAGGCGGAAGTTCGCTAACTCCAAACCGGGGAGGGTTGCACAACCCGTTGAGGTTTGGCCAAGCACGAAGGAGTAATTGGTTAGTGATGGTTAGTACTGATTAGTGATGATTAATGGTGGTTTGTGGTTAGTGGTTCGTGATGGTTGATTTTCGACTTTCCGCTTTGATGCCTCGTACTGGCTATAAGGATGATCGGCTGGTGCGTATCATCCTCATAAAAGTGTCAAGCCCTACGGCCAAGTGATCTTGAACGAATGGGGATATAAAGGTGATGACAAGTTAATGATGGTTCATGCTTGATGATGGCTCACGTTGAGGCAAGCGTAGTAGCTGAGTATTGGTTAGTGATGGTCAATGATGGCACTTGTTGCTGGTTAACTAACCAAAGCTAGTCAGCCATTAGTGATGGTTAACAATGTATTGATGGTGAATGGTACTTAGTTAACCTAGTGACGGTAGTGAACTTTGAAGGGTTTACCAACCCCGAACTAGCATAGTGAAAGGGAACGATAGTAAGTAATTATATGGTGGTTTCTCAAAATAGGGGTGCCCCCAAATCATCCATTATTAATCATTTATAGTGATAAACTGGCCATTTTTGGGGCTCCCTATGGCTTGAGAAACCCCCCATATAGTGGCTCATAAAATTTTACTGATTGGCAATGTTATATAGTGGCTTATAGATAAAGTTTTAATTATAGCAGTTATATAGTGGCTTATATAGTGGCTTATAGGGAATGATAGCAGTATGATATTGGTAATGATGATTGATGTTGGCGTGTCAGGTTGATGTTACCAGGTGATGCTGGTGGGTTGAGTTGGGTGGCCAATCACCAATGGATGATATGGTCGGCTAGATGTGATGGCAGTGATTGATAGTGATTCTTGATGACCAACTAACAATGGTGAGTAATCATTGTATGGACTGATCGCTAATGTAATGGTCGTTGAATTTTTCGCAAAAAGTACTGGTTCCTTCTTCGCCTACGAAGAAACGGGGGACCAGGATTTCACTTGCTTTGCGATGGCTCTTCAAGGGCTGCACAGAGCGGCAGCAACTTGTCTTCAAGACCTATGTGCATGTTTGCAGCTCCATGGTGACTGCTGAAGTGATATGTGGCAGCCGTGTAACCTTGTTTCTGACTTTTTCCTTGGCCATCTCAGGGTATGCCAAGCAATTTCTTCCGAATTGCAAACTTTGCCTGGAAGACTGCAAATTAGTGCCTGGGCGCGTTTGAAGTAATGGACTTTCTGTGAGCTGACTTTCTGTGAGCCGAGGTGATGACGAGATCCTGATCTCATTTTGCAAATTCTCATAGGAATTCTGGCCTCGACAAGAGGCCTGAACAATTGGCGAACGCAACCAGTTCTCCACAAAGA
The DNA here is from genome assembly GCA_009767595.1 of Symbiodinium kawagutii. Taxonomy (NCBI): domain Eukaryota; class Dinophyceae; order Suessiales; family Symbiodiniaceae; genus Symbiodinium; species Symbiodinium kawagutii. The sequence continues at coordinate 255,392 of VSDK01027717.1, read as the reverse complement.
GTTCCGCGAGTTTTCGCAGGAGGGCTACAAGGAGGCAAGCGGAATGTTTCTCCAACTGGATTCATCTTGATCCCCGCGTTGGAAAGCAATGCCCAAGCCAGTGCCAAGTGAAAAACAACAAGAGTGTAACAATTTGAGCTTCACCCGAAGACTCAAAGATTTGGAGCTTCAGAGCTTCACCTGACGCGAAGGCTCTGAGCTTCAGAGCTTTAGAGCTTCAGGAAGATTCGCAACACGCGCGGGCAGAGCTACCATTTTTATTGTTGCAGCAACAATTACGATTATTTCTAATGCTCTTTTTCCGCCTATGGTTTTTTTAGTTTTATTGGAATTATTTGTTTTTATTCATTATTACCATCATTGATTTTATCATTTTACTATTACTTTCTAATATTACCAATATTTTGATCATTTTATTTTCTATTGTTATTACTTCTCTGATTTTTACTATTAATCTTTTTATTATTGCTATTACTTTTTATTGTTGTTATCATTTTCATGTCCATTACTATTTTTTGAATTATTACAATTGTCATTATGATGATTATTATCTTGATTTTTAAAACATTTTTTTAATGTTATTTTTACGGCTACTACCTGTATTATTTTCACCGTTACTACTACTACTACTACTATTATTATTATTATTACTACTACTACTACTACTACCACTACTACTACTACTACTACCACTACTACTACTACTACTACTACTACTACTACTTCTACTACTACTACTCCTCCTCCTGCTGCTGCTGCTGCTACTACGATTATTGCTGCTACTACTACTGGTATTACTGATATTTTTTTTAATATTTTGATATTACCATTGTTACCATTGCTAATACTATTATTTTATTTCTACATCCATTTCTATTTCTATTATTGCTATTCTAATTCTTATTGCTATTACAATATTAACATTGGTAGACCCATAACCATAATATTTCAGAACCCATTTTATTTGTTGTTGAGCCCGCCAACCCAAAAGTATTTCATTACCTAATCCACTTCAGTTAGCCATGTGGTCGCCAAATCATCCCATGGTCGTCGTTTACAGTCAATCAACCATGTTTGGGGGTCCCCCCCATTTTTATGACACCACCATGTGAACCTAAAGCATGTACATATTTCCTCCAGCGGCTCAGCCCGGCATTCAAAGTCTAAAAACTCCCCATGCCCAGTTGCTATCAACCACTAGCCACTAACCCATTTGAATTAACCACATGTTGGTTGATTAATAGTGACCCATAGCCATACATTGCTGGTATATCATAGCCATATGCTTGGCATATATCCCCTATAGTTTCTAGTTATCATCCCCTATTATTAACCATTATAACCAGCCATTGGTTGATTATTAATAGTGACATGGGTCATGGCTTAACTAGCCACTAGCCATTAATTTGCCACCAACCACTAGCCACTAACCACTAGCCATGTTGGTTGATTAATAGTGACCCATAGCCATATGTCATTCCATGACCCCATACCACGAACCCATCGCTATCGCCTTGGCAGGCGGATCCGCCCGAGATTCCCGGAAAGCCATGGACGCCTGGGGAATGGTGCGGGTCCACACAGCAACCATGGGCTGGGAATGGAAGGTGAAACTGGGGGTGGAAAATCACCATGTGGTGGTTTCTCAAAATAGGGAGCCCAAAAAATGGTTGGTTTATTACTATAAATGACTAGTAATGGATGATTTGGGGGGTCCCCTATTTTGAGAAACCGCCATGTCAATCAATGATCAACACTGCTGATACATTTTGTTGTAAGGATCCGTTGCCTGTGGGTCAAAACCTTGTACCCCTGGTTCCCCACCATTAACCATAGTTTTCCCTGTTATTGGTTGGTCGTTATCCCCCATATTGGTTGGTTAACATTGACTCATAGCTAGTTGGTTAAGGTTGGTTGAAAATGATGGTTAACCATCATTATGTTGGGATGAAGGAGCGTCCCGGAGGCGATCGTCAGCGCCTGCAATGGTGCATTCGTAACGCGATTGTGCAAGGAGCTGATGAGGATGTCCTTTAGAAACGCCTCAACATGTGCCCGTCAGAGACTATGGAGTCCCAATCTGTTGAAGGCGAATATGATTTCTACCAGGTCTCTGCACAGCTGCGGGAAAACCCAGGCATTGAGTTTGATGCCATTCGACATTCAGCTTTGCAGCGAATCTTGGACATTTCAATTTGCCATGCGTTTTGGCTTGAAGGATGAGAAGAAGATATCGCAGGCCTACAGTGAGTCAAACCCTTGTCTGACTTGGACGGTGAGTTCGGGGTGAATTCGCCTTTGGCCGGTGACTTGTAGTGGTCGAATTTCTTCAGGCACGGCTCACCCTCCTCATCGTCATCAAAATTGGAATCCACACCACGGCTGGGTCACCCGCGGTCACCCTCAATTCCACAAGCAACCAAACCAGGATGTCTTCATGGAAAGCAAAAATCACCATTTCTGACAGGTGAAATCACTATGAATGGTGGATTTTCCACTTCCAGGTTAGTTTGTCCCAGTGTATCAGCCATGAATGTGACAACCTTTCTGTTCAGACCTCAAAAGCGGAACACCACACGTGCCTTGGTTGGGAAACTACATACTGGCCAGGTACTTAAGTTGGTGACCGTAGCACCGCCACTTCTGGTACTAATGTACGTCTTGGTGTGTTTGCAATTGCTTTTGCAAATAATTAGTTAAATGGTTGATTAACCAACTTAAGATCATGGTTTCATCCACCACTAGTTAAATGGTTTATCGACCAACTTATGATCACTTTTAAGCTCAATTATTAAACATGACTTACCCATTAGATCTCATTAGTTCAATGGCCGATCATTCAGTAGTGAAATTGGTTAATCCACCATTTGTCAAACATAATTTGCCCATTATGATGGCTCTAACATTAAACATAAATTTATCAACCAACAAATGGTTTATCAACGAACTTATGATCTTTATTGTCTATTATCTAACACAATTTACCCATTGTCACCCAACAAAGTATCAGCGACAAGTGGTTGAACTATGTTGAACTCATAATTAAATGGTTTTGATCAACGCACTTATGATCCTTATTGAGTCTATGATCAAACAATTTATGGGTTTATCACCATAATAAGTTCAACCACTGAGTTCAACCATAATAAATAAACAACAGTTGGGTCAGTTGGGTTGTCTATCACCATAATAAATGGTTTATCACCCAATTTTCACTCAGTGAGTTCAACCACAAATTGCTCGCGGCTCGCTGGTTTTTCGGCGGCTCTCAGGTGGCTGCCTCGTGCGTGGGGGGCCCTGGCCCTGGCAGCCGGGTCAAGGTTGAAGGAGCGAGATGATGGGGTGATAGTTGGTCAATGATAAGGGTTATAAACCCTGGTTGATAGTTGATAGTTGGTTAGTGGTTGATAGTTGGTTGATATTCTTTTGCTCAGTGGTTGATAATTGGTGAATGATAAGGGTTGACAATGACAGATGTTAAGAACGGATTGATTATGGTTGATGATCTATCATTGATATTGGGTGATAGTTGGTTCATAATGGTTATGATAAAAGTCGACAATGAACATGGCTAATAGTTGATGAATTATTATGGGCAATAATGGTGGATCATGGTGAATAGTTGGTTGATCATGGTTCAGAATATAGGATGACAACCAACCATGTGGGATCCATGGCCGTGCGATTGGGTCATCCAAGCCACCGGCGTACATGCTTCTGGAGCAGGAGTATCAAAACTCAGACCATCAGAGAATGGCTCCAAGATCATGGAGCTCAACGAGCAGATCACTGATCTTGAGGATATACGCTCGTTCCTCACGCAATTTGAGCAATTCTCGAAGGACGAATCGACACCTCAAACAATTCGCGATGCCTACGAGGAGCTCAAGACGTTCTCAGACACCTGCAGCCACTAAGGGAAGTTTTTTGATTTTTCCAGGTGGATCTACACTGCTAGTTGCGACGGGTCATGCCATGCCCTCCACAAAGGACACTCTGAGTGGCACCTCTAAAGGATCCCAGGCGCCATGCTGCTTAGGGAAAGCAACCTGCGTCCGGGGGGTGGCCATGGAGTGGGACTGGTGGGTGTGAACAGCCGGGGTGTGCCCACAGCCATGTCTGAGAGAGGTTGACACGTCCACACCTCGCAGTCTTTGATATATGGCTATGGGTCAATATGAACCAACCAATAATGGGGGATAATAACCAACAATAATGGTTAACTAGCTGGTTAAGGGCTGATACTAGGGGATGATAGCCAACAACAGTAGTGGATCTATGGCGAGCTGGGTCAATACTAGCCAACCAATTTCATGAGGGATAATAACCAACAAAACTACAGGGAAAACAATGGTTAGGGGAACCAGGGGTACTGGGTTTTGACCCACAGCCATATCCCTCACAGTAGTTGATGTATTCGTGGTTATGCCATCACCGCTGTAAGACTGCTGTTTGATCATCAGCTACTGGTATGAAAGAACCACCCACGCCTATGTACGCGGTTCTTCCTGCACCATTGTTAGTTACACTGTCGTGAACTAACATGGCAATAGAGAATCCACCATAGAAATAGCTGGTTTACCTGTTGAAAATGGAAATATGTATCTGGGTGTCACCATTGATAGCTGGTTGATCTGCGGAAAATGATGATTTTTAACTGAGAGTCACCATGGAACTAGTTGGTTTACCCGGCGAAATTGGTCATTTTTTGCTTGAGAGGCACCATAGAAATAGCTGGAAACGACCTGTGGAAAATGGTGACCTCAACTTCCAGGTTCGTTGCAGCTCCGTAGCTCCGCTGAGGTTCCATCAGACCGTGTACATCGTTGCGCCTCCCAAACAGCTGGAGCCTGGGAACACCTGCTTGCAGCAGGACGGCTTGGACGTTGGCGCGTCGTGGGGTGCCATGTTGGCGCAGGTGGCGCCAACGTAGGCGGTTGGGGTAACGATTGGGCAGCGCACCTGAGGCCAGTCATGGACGACTTGAGGCGTATCATGAGCCACGATGAATAAATCAAGAACCAGCCAGAAGCCACAGACCCTGCATTCTTACACCCTGATTACTTTGATTGATCATGTATGATCGATCATTTGTTGTACATTGCGGTTCTTGCTCACCTGTTCGTGATTTGATCGATTCACAAGAAAGAGATACAACAAGTTGATTTGCACACTGGTTACCTGGTTGCTTAAAGAGGGTGATGTATCTCCTCCTGTGGAGGGCCACCTGAAACCCAGGGAATGATCAAAGTAGGGCTAGAAACTAATTGCCGTAAATCAGGTAGCTATTATCAGTGACTGAAAAAACACATAGCAAGATTTTTGAGCTATAGCTATACGCCCGCATAAACTATAACCAACCGTCACAAATTATCTACCATCAGTTGTTCTTGAGTTTGCAAGTAGTTCATAATAAATATTCATCAACCAACTAATATGGATCCGCTTCAGGTGCAATGAACCGATACACAAGTCTATCGCCATATTGCGCTTTTCACTATTGTGATCAACAAGCTGGTCATAGTGGAGATGAACTATAGCTTCCAACATTTTACAACTAAAGCTCATCAACATAAAGATTCATGAGCCAACATCAGCTGCTCATAAACCAACAAACCAAACATTCAGAAACCAACCTAAGCTCCCCCTAAACCAACATAAGCTACCCATGAACATTCCTAAACCAACGTGTGACTAAGCCACTCATAAGTAGCAACTCTCCCAGGAGATGAAGGCCTCCAAGGGAAACAAGGGCGTGAACGTGCCCCAGAAGAAGTCACGCGAGGCGTGCTGGCGGGGTGTCCGGGAGGTGGGGGCGCCGTTAGGTTGGTTGCTTGCTTCTTAATATGGCTATGGGTCAATATTAACCAACCAATAATGGGGGATAGTAACCAACGAACTATAGGGAAAACAATGGTTAATGATAGGGGAACTAGGGGTACAGGGTTTTGACCCACTGCCGTATCCATGAAGCAACGCTAGTAGTGATTCATGGATGTTCATGGCTATGCCCAGCAAGACTTTGCGGAGATATGATATACCAGCTATGGAATGCTGGTCTGGCAAGGGCGTGAACTTTCGGAAAGATGAACCAGCAACCCCTGGGCTCAATAGTTGGTGAAACCCTCGGTCACAGTAGGCTTTGCACATCATGGACTCCCCTCCGCCCGGGTGCGCTCCACAGCTATGCCGTGGCCGTCGCGGTGGTGTCGGGCCCGCTCAGACCGCGCCGATGCTCTACCCCTGGAAGCTCTTTAGAGGAGCGATCCTCACCAACATTTGTCCGAGACCTGAGGGGCAAGGAGATCCGTGGTGGAAGTCATCAAGCATCACCATGGTTTACCTCGTAGGTTTTCAGCATGGCTGGTGATTTACCCGAGCTGGTGATTGACATTCTTTGAAGATTCAGCCATCGACCATCTTAAGAGTTTTGAAAATCTTTGAAGTGAGAACCATTGACTGGGAGTTCTGGGACCCTTCGGCTCGACGATGGAAAGCCGTCCTGCGAAAAATGGTGGTTGCCCTGTGATATCATTTGATACATTGGGACATCCTACCTATGGGATAGCCATGGCTCTGAATCCTGATGATGGGGGTAGCTGCTGCACATACATGATTCCCTACTGATACCAAGCCAGCAGCAACATGAGCAGTTTATTGTTAGACGATGAAGCAAGTTGATGGTCTGAAACTGATGGTAGCTGATACATATAACCGCTGCTGCCATGATCAGCAGTTGGAAACCTGCTACAAACCCTGAAATGCGGGCAGTTTCCAGCAAGCTATAGGCTATATCAAAGTGCCAGAGTCCACATGGTTGGCATTTTCTATTCCAAAACACATCTAGACGACATCGATTTGTATCGTTCCAGGGGTCAAGAAATCAACATCTCTCGCTGCTTGCACACGGGACAGGCCCAACACCTCACCCTATCCGAGGTTCATGACACCAGCATGTTTTTGGTGTACATGATGCCCCGAGATTACCATCATTCAAAAATGCTTGCCAATCAGCAATAATTCACAATTATCAAGCATGGTTAAAGCATCATTTGACCGGCAGTTAAGCGTCAGTCAACTTACACTTAAGCTCGATCAGCCATCCATCAACCTTCATTTCACCCACCGTAACCATTATTTAGCCATCATGCACCATCAGACCCAACTAGCCATTGGCCAACCTGCAGTTGAGGCTTGTGGATCTTCATCATGTTCGGTCGAGTTTTCGACCAGGCCCAAGCAAAACAGTTTGATGGTTGGATGCTGGTTGCTGGTGGTTGGTTGCTGGAGATGATTCATGTTTTTGTCCTTTAGTTGGGTGGTTGGTTAATGGTGCAGCTATTGTTTGTTGTGGTTGTGGTTGTGGTTGTGGTTATGGTTGTGGTTGTGGTTGTGGTTGTGGTTGTGGTTGTGGTTGTGGTTGTTGTGGTTGTGGTTGTTGTTGT
>VSDK01027717.1:208907-247785 GCA_009767595.1 Symbiodinium kawagutii | reverse complement strand
TGTTTGTTTGTTTGTTTGTTTGTTTGTTTGTTTGTTTGTTTGTTTGTTTGTTTGTTTGTTTGTTTGTTTGTTTGTTTGTTTGTTGTTGTTGTTGTTGTTTTTTGTTATTGTTTTTTGTTGTTTTTTTTGTTGTTGTTGTTGTTGTTGTTGTTGTTGTTGTTGTTGTTGTTGTTGTTGTTGTTGTTGTTGTTTTAATTTGTCAGGCGGCTACCGCTGATGTGGTATCAAGTTGGAAAAAGCAAATTGGGGGTCACTGAAGGGGACAAGTAGCAAGCCAACCAACGATTTTCATCACGCCGTTTTTTTTAATGGCATCATAGCCACCGTGCCAAAAGACTGGAAGTTGAACATCCCAACAGTTCGACTAGTGACTGGTCATTTGGGGATGTTCACCAGGGCTACAAGGTGTTGACCCACAGCCATACGGTGGTTTCTCAAGCCATAGGGGACCCTCAAAGTTATGGATGGTTTTATTACCATAAATTGTTGATATTGGATGATTTGGGGGGTCGCCTATTTTGAGAAACACCCATAAATCGGGGATTATTGATGGGTTCTACCTTGGTACATTTGAGTTGCTGATAGAGTTTGTTGTACACCGACCCTGAAAAACCTTGAAGATACCTGATGCCTGTTGTCCCACATCAATGCGCGATCCTCAAGCATCAGTAACATAGATGGTTCATGATGAATCACGGTCAATGACCAACTAGCCAACGAATTCGTGATTAATCATGATATGTGGTGATTAATCATGCTCATAGATCATTCTAATCGTGATTAATCATAGATCATTCTAATCATATAATTCATAGATCATTCTCCATTCATTCTAATCACAAGCACCGTTGTGAGTCAACCGTTGAGACTGAGATGGCTCCAGGTGCATGGAGAACGACAGCTGCTGAAGCAGGAGGGTCGTGTGATGCAGGGAATCTCAGGGGGTGCCACAGGAGCTGTCGAGGATCAGGGGTGAACATGGTGGGTAAAGTAACCTGGTGGCGTGGAAAATCCACCATAGAAATAGCTGCTTTACCTGTTGAAAATTGTTTTTTCTGTAATTGAGAGTGACCATTTATAGCAGTTTTACTTGTTAGCTTCTAGGTTAGTCTGCAGGTAACTGTTTGGTAGCTACCAGGGATGGCATATAACAATTGCTTGCTAAATGGCCAATCTGAATCAAGAGGCAGCTGTAGTGGTGAATCACTGATGAAGAAGCTTGCAAGCCGACTGATTAAATTCTTCGGGTTGGGCCGGTTCTTGAACAAGTATTGAGCAAGTATAAACCATTATATACCAACAGGGTTCGCCAGATGGTAACCATTCTGGATCATGCGAATAGTTAGCAGTGCTTAAACATCAGTGACCGGTATCGCCAACCTTAACAGCGCTTCACAAACAGTTTTTTCAACGATCAGTGAACCACTACCGTCATCACTGACCGGGATTTTTCGATCCATCGTTTCACCAGCCCTGAGCGGTTCACAACCATGATCAACAAGCGTCCTCAACAGCCAATTGCCAACCATTAAGTTTCTTACAACTTTCATGAACCAATCCTTCGACCAACCTTCAACCAACCGCTTACCAACCCTTAACCAACCCAAACCCAAGCATGTTTTTTTAAAACACCTGTAACCAACCTTTAACCAACCTTTTACCAACCCTCAACCAAGCCAAAACCAAGCTTCAACCAACCCATAATCAACCCCTCACGCGAAATGATCACCAAGCCGCCATCCCTGTTAGGCGTTGGCCGAGCCACATGCAGCCCTGGATGACACCCTGGACCCGCAATGGAACACGCGACTTGGAAAGGCAGTTGGTCCCTCAATTTTCCAACCTTAGTGGGTTATGACCATTAACAATAGTTAATCATAGGGATTAACAAGCAACTATAGTGGCTAAACAACTAGTGGTTGGTGGTTTCAAACATATTTTATTTTCCCTGGTAATTCCTAGCAAATGGTTGGTTGACTAATCTTTTTTTAGGGGTTGAAACCACCAACCAGTATAGATAGAAATGCTACAGGGTGAATCCTACAATGCATACAGGTTTTTCAGGGTAAAGAAATTGCGGTAAAAATAATGAGGTGAAATGATGAGATGAAACCTACTCATTGAGGGTTTATAGTTAAAGTATTCATTGAGGGTTTCACCCATAGATTAAACATGTCATTTTTTATCAATTGGTAGGTGGTAAGTTGAAAATCCTCAATATCTTTATACTATATAGGCATGCCATAATCAATGATGGGTTTTCCATTTCCTAGTTATTCCAGCAGAGTGCAATGGTGGACATATATGTAGTACGAATAACCAACAATTATTTGACTATATTCATACTAGATTTCAGCATTACTTTTTAACATAATGCAAACTGGCAATCCTTTGACTACCAGTATATTCTACTTGTTGTTGATAGCGTAATGGTGAGATGGTAGGTTAGTACATAAGAAAGATGCATAGACAAAAATCATCTTATGATATAATTAGTTGATGACAACAATCAATGGTTGATGAAGATAGATAGCGGCACATTTATTGCCACTAATTGATGCTTGGTTTACAATCTGATGATGATTAGCACGAACGACTGATGGTTGATGTCGTCAACTTCCCAGTTGATCATGGTGGAAAAGCGGCAGTACAAGCGCAATTTTGAAGGTGCCATGATTTGATGATGGTCCCTTGCCATCCTGGTTTGGACAAGGAAACCATTCCCAACAAAACCTTTTTCAATCAACAATGAGTAAACCATCCCACTATTGGTTGTTGTATCCTGTCATGTTCAAGAAACATGATCCCTGAACATTGCGTGCTGCGACTGAACATATCCGCAGCGCTTGCCTGAACATCTCAACCAAGGTGGCTTCGATCGGTAATCGGTGGGAGGTGATCAGCCACGGTTGTTGGTGCCATTGAAGGGTTGGTCATACCAGAAGATCTGGCTAGGCAGGTCCATAGCCTGGTGCCCATGAATTACACCTCGCAGAAACCGTGGTTGATATATGGCCATGGGTCAATATTAACCACCCAATAATGGGGGATGATAACCAACCATTTTAAAGGGAAACCAATGGTTAATGATGGGGAACCAGGGGTACAGGGTTTTGACCCACAGCCGTATTATTCTGGGTGTTTCTCAAAATATGGGTACGCTCAAATCATCCGGTTTTGTTTAAGCCATTTTCAGGTAATGAACCAACCATTTTTGGGGTCCCCTCTTTGGAGAAACCACCAGATGGTTGTTCAATCGCTAGTTAACAGCAGGGGTCAACAACCAACTGGAAGCATCAACTGGTGAGATTGGTGTGTAAACCACCTAGACCTAGGCATAGGTAAAGAAGCATCCGCCATGAGCGCCAACAAAGCTATACACCTAGCAATCTCCTGAAGGCACCAGTGGATTCGCACCCCTGATCACGCTGTACTGGCGCTATAGACCATAAATGGTTGACCATTGGTAATGATTATCAATCATTAATAATTTAACCATCCATAGTAAGGGTTATATAATGGTCTCTTGATGATTATTGTTTGTCAACGGTTCTATAACCATCCATTATCAATGAGAGACCACAAGCGTTATATATTGGCTATATATCATTATTGTATTTGATGGTCTCTAAATGACCAGCAATGGTCATCATTGACTGCTCTGAAGGCTGTTCTTCAGTTCGGTGAGCCGAGGCAACGAGTACAGCCACACCGGTGGTTCGGACCGACGTTTGATGGTCGACCAGCCCAGCGGGGCGAGGGAAGGGGAAGCCGCTGAGTAAGCATAGGACATCCTCTATTTATTTGGGGGCCTGATGTTGGTTGATGAACCAATGACAAGCAAGGGTGAGATCAGGTGAATGTTTGGATGTCATTGCTTATTAGAATGTATGATCCGTAGTTGTGAATTAGTGAGCTCTGAACCATAGTTCTTTGACGTTTATCAGCCAAAATCATTTACTTAGATGGATGTTTCTCAAAATAGGGGTACCCCTAAATCGTCCTTCATGAACCATTTGCAGTAATAAACCAACCGTTTTGGGGTTATCCTTATTTGCAGAAACCACCAGATGTATGAACGAACTTACTCTTCAACAGCTACAGTTGCTCCACTTTGTACCGATTTTTTGTTGACGTAGTGCCAATAGTCACACGTTGACCATAGCTTGGCACATGTAAATCGTTACACTCTGGTAAACCAACCTGGCACTGGAAAATCACTTTTTTTGGGAAACCCTGGGAAATCAGCTATGGTGGATATTCTATTGGCAGGTTAGTTTACCAAAGAGTAATCATAATTCACTGACCATAGAAAGCCAGTAATAGTGACATGTTTGTTGACCATAGTGACATATAGTGACCATAGTGACATATAGTGACCATAGTTGACCATAGTCATGTGTAGTGGGTTAAGATGACTATCACTTGCACTTGTAGAGGATCAAAATGATAATCATATATAATCATATCATTATTATTAGTTGATAGTTGATAGCCACAATTGCCATAGGCACATGTAACTTTCTCGAGTCCGATCACTTTCACCAGTCGGCTCAGTGCGGGAAATCCCGTTGGACCTCTTTTGTTGACTCACTGTAGGTTATGAAGGGAAGTGGTTAGCCACGCCTGACTATCACCCGTGGTAATCCCCTGAAGTGCAAGTATAGTAGTAAGTTGGTCAGGTGGTTATCCACTTCTATCTATGATCATTTTTGTTAGTTAAATAACATAATAACACCATTGAGCATCTTTGACTCGGATGAGTTATCCATGTAGCCAACTGAATCAAACTGCCAACAATACTGGCTATTCACGGTCGTTTTCAAGGGCAAAGCCGGCTAAGCCACAGCAAACAGTACATACTGGAATGATTCCTATTGGTGAGCAAACGCAGATTCTGAATTATCGTCATAGTAGAATCAGTGGAGTCTTGGAGGATTTCACCCTTATGTTTCGCTCGAACACCATACGATGTCGTACGTTGGGTGGTACCCCGCGCCAACAAATCTAACAGTTGGGGGCATGGCTCGTATCACCCTCATGCTGCCTCCCGAAGAGGATGGTCAGCCAAGGGTGTTCATCAAGAGATGTCACACGAAGGCGCGATGCGCCCATTCTTAGTTAGTTTTCTCAACGTGAACATGCCACTAGCTAGTTTCGACCAGCAGATTTACTACAAAAGTACCAGGAAAGCACCATGAACAATGGCAATCAAATGCAAATGGATCAATTTTGTGTAACCAAATCTTCTGAATAGTTTGGTCATTTAGGTCTTTCTGAAAATAGGGAACCCCAAAAATGGGTTGCTAAGGACAAGAAATTAATAATAATGGATGCTTTGGGCGTACCCAATCAACAGCCCTTTATGGGGTTCTCCCGGGTAACTCGGGTATTGACAGCCATCCCACAGCCAGCTTAAGCCCGGCCGCTTGCCATGGGTCCTGAGGAACACCACTTGGAGTTGTTGCGAGAAGAGAAGGCTGTGGGGCTGGATAAAGATCATTATGGCCATGGGGTGGTTGATCATTCGGAATTATCAATCAGATATGTTTACCAAAATAATGTGTTTAAGTTCAAATAAGTTGTAAATCAAGTTCCATCAGGGGGTCGTTTTTGATACATAATGATAGATATAAATGTGAGAAGGGGAAATTAGTTTATGAGGGGCACATGTGATGAGTGATATCATTCTAGGTTGAGTTATGATAAATCATACATAAACAAGTTTCAGAGCCAAGAGCTGCACGACTCTTCAGTCGTGGCAAATGTATATGGAGTGAGTTCTGCCAGGCTGCCAACCAATGTGTGGCAAGGTAATCTGCCTGCAAATCAAGGATCTCAACAGCAATGAGCCAATACATCCGCCAATGGTGGCAGAGCTTCAGACTTCGCAAGACCAAGCAGTTCGTATTTGGACGATGGTGAACCTCGCAGTCTATAGTAATGCGTGCGATGTATGATAGCGATCACAAAACAACAACTCAACAGGCGAAGAATTCCGTTCTGAGGCTCATGACTCAAAGAATTGGTCACTGTTCTCTCTCTGCGGTCATCTGCGGTCCCGGTTCAAATTGCAGTCAGCTGTGGGATCGGTCAACCTTTTTTTGCCTCGATGACGCCTGGGAACCAGGGCATTGCCCGCAACACAACAGTGGAACTTTCGCACCCAGTCCTGCTAGCTGGGCGCAACGGTCAGGCCCTGTCACTGACATCTGGTTTTAATTCCCACTGCCACATTGCGATTAGTTGAAGCCGAACTGGGCCATGTTTTGTCTCTAGGGGACAAGCCTTTATCAGCGAAAAGGCAACGCCCTTCCCACAAGGATCACAGCAAAGGCCAAAGAACTCCGGCTCTGAAATCCTATCACTGTGGTCGGCTGTTTTGGGATTGGTATTGTCTGTGGTTTTGTATCGCCTTGTTAATTTCATTTGGCCCCCAAAATCGTCATTGGTAGTACTCATGACTGGGGCAGTGATGCTTCTACAGCACGGTGTTGCTGGCATGTGACTGGGATGATCAGAGGAAGTGCGTCGGGCACAAGATTTGATCAAAAGTTGAAGCGCTTAGAATCAGGGAAGCATCAACTGGGGGACCAGATGCACAAGATGTCATGCGCATAGTAATAGTGAATACCATTGCCTTAACCTCAAAAGTTGCTGCCCTATGCTCCTTAGATTGCCAAGTTTGTGCCTCTCGGAAACTAGTGCAGCAACACGGTTGTGCAGATCTGTGCGGCCTCATTCATGAGACAACATGCCATTCGCGATGGGCATCAATGCCATCGTGGCACTCCCCCTCCCACCATCATGCCAAGATGGCACGTATCCAGACCACACTTGTTCATGGCAACTTGTTAACTGCCTCACATCTGCGCAGGTAGGACCCCAAAAGCTCTTCCACGATCATCATCCCATTTGCCTGGATTTTATTTTCCCAGACAATTGACCAATGATTAGCAGAAAGACCATGCCAAAGTCGTGGATCAAGTCATCCCCACGAATCATGTGCGAACCGTTCTTGTACACGGCACCCACCAGCAGGGCCCAGCAAGGCGAAAAGGCAGTGGACAATGCCCTCCCCGGACTTTTTGTGCATTAACCATTAGCAACTGCTTGATTTCAGCTCTTGAATCCTCATTTCTCCTGTTTTATTCTTGTGAAAATCATGGTCAGTCCATCAAAACAAGTACCAACCAGTTGCAACCATTCATGCACCGTTAACATGAAAAACCACAAGGATGCCTTCATGAACCATGATGACGTTCACTCTACGCATAAAGTTGCGTTTATATTCACCATTTCCAATGAACATATTGGCCACTTGTATGAATCAATAGTATGAACCATTTTAAGCCAAGAGTAACTTCCTGATCACTAATAGGTTATGAATGGTTCAAACCATCAATATCAACCATTGCCATTCACAAAGTTGGAGCCATCAACAATGTTGGTATCGTCAATCAGAAACATTTGCTAAGAACAAGCAGTAACGGTCTAGCATTAACCATATTGCCAATCATTACTCATTAGTTGTTGTTTGAAGTGGTTTCAATCAGTAACAACACATTAGCTAAGAACAACCATTAAGCATTCTGGTTTGGAGCATTATTTGCATCGTCCCGTATAGCTAACAGTTGGACCAATACCATTACATACCATTGCCTGATAATAATTTTTCCCTTAATCATTGTCACAATGCCTTTTCACACTCCACCACTATTGGTTCCTGATTGCTTGACCAGCCTATTAGCGAACAACAAGCATTGACCATGAAACATTGACCTGATTGCGAATCATTAATCATTGTCTATTGATCATTATTGGTATCAATCATTGACCACCAATCATGAATCTGACTGTGGATAATTCGTCATGAATGATCAATCACCAACCGGATCTAAAATAGCCAAAAGTTACAAATTGCCCATCATTACCATCAGTCGTTAATAATCATTACCATCAGTCGTTAAAAATCATTATGATGATGACGATATTTTTAAAACCACTATCAGATTCATGATCAACCATGAATCATTGTCCTCACCAGTAGCGAAGTACAGCCAGTTGCTATTTGCAGCCGTTGACCATTATTGGCGTCAATCAGCAATCATGTTAATGTATTGGTTTGCACTGATCCGACCGTAAGCTAATTACAGCCATTGTTCAACCCAATCAGAACTGTCAGTCAAGAATTGTTTGAGCCTTATCAACCATTGGTTGCTGAATACCTATCATCCGTAGTCCGTTGATCATGTTACTGTGAACCATGGGTACTGTAATTTAGAAATTGATCATTGAACTAACGATCGTAACTAATTTTAGTTACTATGACCCATGGGTTTCATAATCAATGAGCATTACGTAACAAATGGTTATGAAACCAATGACTACTTGTCACCAACCATACAGCTAATGTGCCTCAGCTACCGATGGCTATCATGGTTTATAACCACTGATAACCGAAGCCATTATCATTATCACTATTTCATCATGACTAATTGTGAATGAATCAATGTATCAATCAGTTCCACCATGATTGTTGGTTGGTTAGCCAACCTACCATTGTCGCAATCGCTAACAACCATCAACAATCAAACACACCATTAAACTAAACATTAACATAACCATCAACCATCAACCCAACCATTAATCAGATTACAAACTAACTTGAATAGTTAACCTACAATTATAACAAGCATTTCCAACCCATACCATTCACCTACCTATCAACCTACCCATTCACCTAACCATTGACCTAACCATTAAATGGTTGATCACCTAACCATCAACCATTCACCTAACCATCAACCTACCCATCAACCTACCCATTCACCTCACCGTTCACCAGATTCATCCCTTCCAAGCCACGGGTTGATCACCCAACGTCCGCAGGTCCCCAACGTGGCGGAACGTCTGGCAGCAACTCTGGGATCTCTGGCGGAGGCGCTCGGCAGGGGAATGGCTGGGTGTCACGGCGGCGATGCGTTCACCGTGGTGGTTCACCGTGGTGAGTCGTGATGAGTCGTGATGAGTGATGGCTAAGGTGGGTTAAGGATGGTTAATGATGGTTGATGATGGTCGATTTGTTGGTTGATTTGTTGGTGAAAACAATGGTTGAGGATGGTTGAACGTACATACGATTGCAAAAAACAATGAATTAGTAGGAATAAAAATACATTCCTGTGGTGCTACTCGTGTCATTCCCACTACTTCAAGTTTCGAACTTGAGATCATCGCGAAAGTAGTACTGGCTGGATCCAGGTGCACGAGAGCAATGCTCACCTCGTAGGAAGATCAGTCGACAATCCTTGAACCTGAGGAGGTCATAGGATGTCTATGTGGATGTCTTATTCAGGCTCAATCAGGAAGGCACGGCCTTGCCAGCTCTGTACACTGTGCGCCTGGTGCTGGTACTCATGGAGACATTGACACCGTGGTCCTTGCAAGCCGAGGTGCCACTGGAAAGCTGAACTGCCAAAAAGACATTGGAGATCCTATCAACCAGCAAGTCTATGTCAAGGCAGAGTAATTAATGGCGTCGGAACGTCACAGCATGTCGACAGCATTTGCCTTGAATTCAGTTGGAAGCAGTGCCTACCTGAATCAGTTTTAGCATCTACCCCAAACATGTCTTTTAAAAGAACCCTATGTTGGGTAATATTTGTCGGGATTTCTGAATCGTTCTATGGTTACCTACTCAATATGATCAAACTTGTGTAGTATACGTAGGTGATGTTTGAAACCCAGAGTGTTCCTGCGTACCAATGATGCTGATTAGGACGAGGACCACCAAACATAGTGGCCAACCGCTCAAGTGAACGGACAAAAGAGCTCATAGTTCACCTACGGACATCCACCAATAGATCAGGTGTTGCTACCAGCTGTCGCCTGGGTCTTTATTCGGGTTGGTTGTCTTTGCCAAAGCATCAGATTTTACTTATTGACCATCGATGAGGGATCCGTATTGAAATTAACAGACCAACCATCAACCATATTTCGTAAACTGTCAGCAATTTATGGAAAAACTGACGGCTGTTTCTTTTCGTACCTCTTGCGCGAGTAAGCACGATTGATCCTTACTTGCTTATTGTGTTGCCAAGCGCTATTCACCGTGACCAGTTTGTCAACGAGTTTGCTTATGACTATCAGGTTTGAATGATCATTGTTAGCCATGATGGACAATGATTAATCAATCATTATCCATTATTAAGCATGGTGCACCATTTAAACCATTGTAAAACAATGGTCATCCTGTAAGCAACGCATTCTGACGACCAGTTGATAAGTTAATGAACGTCCACAATTCGCCGATATAATCCAATCATATAATCGATTATTGCCAAGTACTAGTCATTACAAAAAACACATCACAAATGACAAACCAGTATTTTATTGGTATTTGCCAGTGCTTAAATTCATCAAATATAGGTTTCCAAGTACTGGTCGTAACTAATACAGTAATTAGGCGCTAAAATGACAACTATGAACCGATACTGGTTCCTAACTAAGATATTAATTAACCTTACTTTTTGAAATATTAGTGGAACCATCAATGGAGCCATTGATGAACCATTAATGAAGCACTTAATGTCAATCGTTCCTAACATTTATGACCCATGAAATTAGTATTGGGAATTCCGACCGGAACCATTCAACCACAAGGATCGGTATTTCTCAAGATTGGGGTACCCCCAAATCATCCACTATTAACCATTTAGAGTAATGAACCAACCTTTTTGGGGGCTCACTATGGCTTGAGAAACCACCGGATACCCAGCGAAATCCCCAGGCATTGGAGCAGCTGGATTCCGACTCGGTGCGGAGCCCAAAGGAAAGGGGACGTGCCGACGACCAGGCGATGAGGTGACTTGTTGGGTGATGGGCATAGCTCAGTAGTCGGCATCAAGCATTGATATGGCCATGGGTCAATATGAATCAACCAACTAATGGGGGATTTCCACCAACAACCTATAGGAAAAACAATGGTTAACTGGGGAGAACCAGGGGGACTAAGGGTTTTGACCCACTGCCATATACATCAAGCATAGGCATCATGCTTCTTTTACATAATTTGTATTTTGGCATAGATCGTTGGTATATTATTTCCATTGTTCAATTCTGCACTTAAAAGTGCCAGTAGATGGCATGACCATCAGCCATTCTATCAGCAGTTTGTATGGGTAGCTGGTCAATGATGGTCCAGACCTGATGAATTGACGGTATAGAGAGAGCTAAGCCCTACCCCAGAAATGGCCAGCTTCGGCATATTTGATGGTTCACCTTGAAGTATACCCAAACAATTTTTGGGATTCAACCAAATATGATGGGATTCACAATTGGGATGAAAATATACACCACAATTGATGAAACAGACCCAAATAGCCGCTGGAAAACCATGATTTTCCCCGTCATGGACATTTTCTATCTTTGACTACAAACCATGGCCATGTCTCATGGCTTGTTCCAACAAACCATCTGGGCCAACAGCGGTTCGAACCAGCTGCGATGCTATGCTAGGGTCAGTGTGAACGGTGGATGGTGGTGAATGATGGTGAATGATTGGCTGAGTCAGCAACATCGGTGGCTCGTCATAGCGGGATAGAGATCATCACAGGAATAACTTTCACAACGAAATAATTGATATGATGATGGGAGATGATAGCCACCAAGATAATTCATAATGATCTCCATGATTTCGTTGTGATGGGTACTGTTACCATCCTTCCCCTATGATATGGTTGATCCATCAATCATAGCAATGGGAGGAGGATGGCAACAGTAGCCATCAAAACAGACAGTCCATAGTCATATTGAGCCCCCAAGGTTGGTGCTTTCCAACATATTGCAACACTAAACTTGTTCATGATCTTGCACAGGAGCTGTGTTATGCCGTGTTTATTATTGTTTCTTAGTAAATATCATTGAAGATATGGATAAACATATGTTTTTTGAGATAAATAAATAGATAAATATATATATATATATTCATATATTTAATATACATACAGATGTATACTGCGTACTTGACTGTCCACCCATTGGCTTTTTCAGGGGAAATCATGAAGTCATGTCTTGGCGGTTCACCCTCTTCGGGTGGGTGATTTTTACGTTGATGTACCTGTGAACCAGCCTTCACCGTAATTACCAAGGACGATTTACCACTGCCGAGCATGATTAACCACCAAGAATTTAACCAATGATTTGAATCATGATTGAACATGATAAAGCATTATCAACCATACTCTCGACTACTATCAGCCATCATCAAACGCTTTATTAAGCATGATTTACTGTTAAGCATTACTAACCATTATTAACCACTATTATCCATCATTAAGCATGGTTAATTAGCCATTTCGCTCAATCTCATTGTCAATTGTGGTATGCATACACCTTGGGCTGATGTGTATCATAGCTCCCGAGAGCAAGCAGCGGCGAAAGCGAAAACCATGATGAGCCAATCATAACCATTCTTATCATGGTTGACAGAATGAGCATTGTCAACCACTATAGTGGTTATTGTCAACAATAACCGACAGTGGTTAATTAATAATTATAGTGGCTAATCATGGTTAACCATTATTGACAAGTTTATCTTCGGTTATGGTCAACGATGGTCAACCACTATTAGCCATTATTATCCATTATTCTGGTCAACCACTATATCTTCGCAACCAATTCTCAAACACCAGCCGGTCTTCCCCTCGGTCCCCATGCCTGGTTCTGCGAAGGAGAGGACGCCCGGTTCCAGCGGGGTATCCGAGTCGGGTTGGTTCACCAGGGTCTGCCAGGTTTGAAGATGGTTTACATAGGATTAGAGTGGTTTATGTTGGTTTATAGGGGATTATAGTGGGTAATGCTGGAAGAATGATGGGTTTAATGATGCTTAATGATGGTGAAAACATGGTTTAAAGAGGATTATAGGTGTTACTACATGTTACGGCTGCGGGATACTATCCAACAATCGTCGTTAACAATGGGAGATCAATGGCTTTTGTTTTTTTGGTTGATGATGGGCTTCCAATGGCCAAATGTTAGTAAGTACGATGGTTAAATGTTTGTTACTCGATGTACCAATGGTAAAATGTTGACAATACGTAAATGTTTGTTACTGATTTATTAATGTTACCATTAATGTTCCCATTGATGTACCAATGGTTTCATTCTTGCTTCGTTATGCAAAAATCATTGCTTTAAGAAGTTTAGTGGTTCGAGGCCATGGTTTGAGATCGGTTCATCATAGCAACCACTTGAGTGATAGGGAGCCTAATCCTGCTCGGACCTTGTGTTTGGTGGTGGGTAAAGGTCATGGCATGGTTGACCGCTGAAAAGCCACGATGGTAGCACCAGTGAACTCTCGAGGGTCGCCCAAGATGATAGCATTGATGAACCATACAGTATTTGGTATTCGCCCATCCCCAAAGATCTACACTATGGAAGCCATTCATGTTGAACATCAGCGCATGCATGTATCAATGGGTTCATATATTTGCAAATTACGAATATGAGTATAAATATATGATAATATATGTGTAGATTTGAAAACGTGCAAAATCAATAGAAACATAGATATAAACATATGCATCCGTAAATGCATCGAGATACAAAATTGGGAACCTTAAAAATGATTGTTTAATTAAATACCGAAAGATGATTAAGATTGGATGTTCGGGGGTACCCCTATTCTAATAGACCACCATATAAACTTCTCTACACGCAAAACCTAGGACAACATGGGGCTGTCCATAGCCATGTTGTGCCCTCATGGCTGGTTGGTTTCCTATCGATACTGGTTATGAACTTGGTTTCATCACTCTTTGTTAACCACAGCCACATTATACCAAGCTGGTCGGTTTCCCTGTCAATACATGGCTAACACTGGTGTACCAACCAGCTATTAACTAACCATGTATTAATACATGTTTCCTTTTCAATACTGGTAGGTATTCCATAACCATGGTTCCACCATAGCTGGTTGGTATACCCTGTTAGTACTGGCCACGGTCAAACCCATGTTGTTTCATCCCTCATGGCTGTCTTCTAAGGTGCTCCAGCCTCCAATCTCCCTGTCGCCTATGGAGAGGAGAGCGATGGGACCGAACCGGGGATATGTCACCAAGGAGGTTTGTGAAATCTGGGGATACCCACTGGTAGTTTAGCCACCTACGAGATTCAGGTTGGTTTAAAGAAGTTAGGTATCTTGAGATTGGTCTTCAAGTCTTGGATACTATAGGTTTACATGCTTGTTCGATCCACCTTGAAGTGTGTTCAGCTGCGCTTGGTTTACGACAGTTGGTTGTCTTCGCTTTTTCGCTTAGTCACACACCGACAAAAAAATCAATAGCAAAATTGTGCCTGCATTGCGGGATTCATCCATTGATATGAACCGTCCCGGATTGAACTGACTCTCCGCAGATACTGTAGTTGGTTGTTGCCGGTTCTTCTCCTCTGTTTTTAACCAATTTAATGACCCTCACAAAGCAATCATCGCTTGGTTGATAGTCGCTATGTTTATACAATCATATCTGAGAGCTTGTTTGGCCAATCGACCAGGAAACAAAGATATCAATAGACGCTAATAGAATATAGTCATCAAAACATTGGCTATTGCCCCTTGTCATCACCATAAATCACTCATGATGCTTATGACTGCAGTTGACCGATGGCCAATAGCACCGTTGAACCTTTGTTATTAGCAATACTTGCAGATTTATCCTCACTCGGTGATCCTACTTGTTGATGATTCACCAATGTGTACAGCTACTATCATTTCAATGGATCTCACTGACTATTGGTCTACCTAACAACTACCAATGCACCAACCTCATCATGGTCCACCACTGGAAATTGCTCTCCGGCTACCCTTGGCGAATGATGGCACCACAACTCCAACAGGAAACCTCACTAGTTTCATCAGCTATTAGCCAGTCCATGGTCATGATTAAGCATATCAAACCAGTATCAACCTGGATTAACAATTCTGAACCACGATTTGCTGTTCCGAACCATTTCCAACAACCACTAGATCCACTAGATCATCATCAATCCTCACATGACCCTAAAAGTAAACCATGATTATTCAATTATTCTCTGGCAAACTAATCTAGAAGCTGAACATTGCCATTTTTTACAGGTAAACCCATTGCAAACAGCGGATTTTTAGGTTCCAGAGTACTTTGCCGGAGTGTAACTTAATTGGTGGTTTCTCAAAATCCGGTAACCTCCAAATCATCCAATGTTGATTGTTCATAGCCACAAACCAACCGATTCTTGGGGGTCCCCTATTTTGAGAAAGCACCATACTTAGTAGTTGTTTAATCATAGTTGTTATCCTGGTTGGTGATTTCAAACATTTTTTGTTTTCCCCTGATAATTATTCGCAAATGGTTGGTTGACTAATTTTTCTCAGAGGGGTGTTTGAACCACCGACCAGTGTTTGTATCTGTTTTGATTCTCCCCATTTTGGCGCCGCTGCACACGTTGGTAGGACTTGCTGAGAACTTTGTCTGATGAAGGACGGCGGGTCGCTGGGGAGTGGTGGCTTCCCCTCGCATAAACCATCCAACTAAAGTTTATAGTAATCCACTTGGTGGTCTATGATGGTTCTTTGAAATGGTTTAACTGCAGGATGGTTATTGAATCCAATAGTAATCTACAGTTTGTAGTAATCCACTACTTGGTGGTTTTGAATATTTCTCATTTTCCCCAATGACTTTGGAATCGTTGATTGGCAAGCATAATTTTTCAGAAGGGAGGTTCAAGCGCCACCGATTTCCCCCAGAAATCGATGGTTAAGTTGCGCCCTTATTAAGGAGGGGTCTCTCATTATTAATAACCTAACTAGCAAACCCTGTTAACCACAAGTTGCGCACCTTATTAACTCAATTTGTTCACTAATAATAAGTTGCCCAACCTTAATAACCTAATTAATTTGATTGCTCAATAAATAATAGATGTTACTAACCTTATCAATAAATCGATGTTATGAACGTTTGATGGTGGTTCCCTTCACTCAATCAGCAGTTCAATTTCGTTCCAGCTCTGAGGGGCAGGAATTCACCACTGATTGAGCTGGGAAAAGTGATGTTTGTTACATGGCTATGGGTCAATATTAACCAACCAATTTCATTTGGTTAACAACCAACATTAATAGGGAAACCAATGGTTAATGATAGGGGAACCAGGGGTACAGGATTTTGACACATAATGCTTGTTACATACTGAAAATAATTGATGGAAAGAACACTGATGGTGTTGCCCAAAAAAACATCTACAAAAAGCAGATGGAAAAAAAACAGATGGAAAACAACTTTTAGATACTTTAATTTACATACTTACAAAACACCTGCTGTCGGAAAATCAGCAGCTTTTGCCCAGCTCAATTAGTTTGTCCATCAACTGGTTGATGGAAGAGCAGCAAGTTGGAAACCCAGCGGTTGTAACCAACAGTTTAGGAGTTTCCCAGGTCTATGTCCGACCATTTCTGGCATCAACTGATGGTGGTTGGTCAATATTGGGGTTTCTCATGCCCTTGGGAATACCACAAAGGTTGGTTTATAAATCCATTGTAGATGGTTTAGTGGTAAATGGACGGTTTACTATTAAATAGTGGCAATATTCTAACCATAAATGGTTGTTGTTCATTATTATAGATGGTTCACAATGGATGATTTAGGGGCACCCCGTTTTGAGAAACCACTATATGCATCTCATGAATGATGCTCTTGGTCGATTGGTTTGATCTGCATCTGCCACTTATGGCCAATCTACCATTAAGAGACAATGTACCATCAACAATAATTAAAACATATCATAATGATGATGGTGATATGGCTATTGTGCATGATACATACACATCCGTTCTCTTTACTATATTTGAATGTGCATTAGACATGTATAGAGGATACATATAGATACAAATTCTACATATTTTTTCTACATATTTAGAGGTATACATTTTCATTTCCATATATCATAGAGATATGGCCATGGGTCAAGGCTTCAACCATCAATAGAACAACCACTTCAAAATGGAATACTGTACTGATGGTTGAAAATATGGCTTCAACTTTACTGATACTTGCCATAATCAAGTTATCATATTCCAACTGGCCAACATCATGATAACCATGAACTGGAGTATCTATAACTTCAATATATGGCTACCACTAAAAATACTTAACAAATACACGGTCTCAAAATATGGAACAATACTTGAACCATGGCTTCAACTTCATCAATATATGAGGCCATTGGAATAACTTGATGACCAGAAGTATAATGGTAAATTACTTGATACCATATATAAATATCAAAATCAAATACTTGATTTTGGAATACTCAACTTTTTTGATACAGATTATTTAAATTATCCATCTATCAACATATTCCAATATCCATCACTTAGTATAGGCCTTGAACTTGGACTACGACTGATGGCCAGTCACCAAAGGTCGCGGCGGGACCGCCGTTGGTCGCTGATGGAACCAGGCCATGGAGCATTGGTCGCATTGTCCAAGGAGGTGGGACCCAGGTGGTCGCGGTGGGACCACCCGGCGGTGGAGGTTTCTGTTAAGGGGGATAAGCGGGTGAATGGTTGGTGAATGGTTGGTGTATGGTTGGTGAATGGTGGTTGAATGGTTGGTGAATGGTGGTTGAATGGTTGGTGAATGGTGGTTGAATAGTTGGAACTTGTTGGCTTAGAATGTTGTCAACATTAGTAGTTGATTATGGTTAATAGTTGATGAAGTTGTTCTAGATAGTTTGGTTGATATTTGGCTGATTGTGGTTCTTAGGTGGGTCATAGGTGTTTCATAGTTATAGTTGGATAGTATCCGGTTGATTATGGTTTATAGGTGATTCATAGGTGGTTCATAGTTGGAAATAGTTGGACAGTATCTGGTTGAGTATGGTTAATAGGTGGTTGAATGTTGGTTAAGTAGATGGTCACTAGTAGTTGATTAGTGTTAATAGCTGGTCGATAGCTGGTTGATAGTCGCTAGTCATAGTTTCTATGTGGTTACAGTAATGGAAACGAAAAACTGATAAGGTGGTTAACGGCTGGTTGTGGGCTGGTGAAGCAAGAGGTCAATCGGCTGATTAATAGCTGCTGAATATCAACCACAGATTGATAAACTGACCAATAAAAGGTTCAAAAGTAATTAGTGCATAATGACCGAAGGTTGAAAAATTGGGTCAATATTTCGTTGACGATTAGGCAAGACTTGTTAATATGTGATCAATACTATGGAATTGTAGCTAACAAGTGATGAAGAATTGGTTGAGTAGTGAATTATGGTCAGTACAAGTGGTTACCAGGAGTACGCTGTGAATAGCTGGTGAAAAATTGCTTAAGAGTCTTCAGAGAATTATGGTCGATATACATGGTTACTTGTAGTTGACTCTGGCTTTGCTGCTTCATATCTGGTGAATAATAAGAAAAAAGAGTGATAAAGTGTTCAAACAACTGCTTAGGGACGGGGGTTCATGGATGGTTAAGAGCCAAAAGGTTGATAGCTGTTAATAAAAGTGGTTGACAACTGGTCAATAGCAGTCGTTGAGCTGGCTACTATGTGGTTAGTGAGTCATTTTCGGTGAATGATGGTTTCACAGCTGCTTGATGGTGGTTACTAATGGTCAACAATAGTGAAGTAAAAACAGTCAACATTAGTTCTGCCTCATTTTACGCCAAGCAACCCAAGTACGGGGCATGTTACAAATAAATATTCGTGACATCCAGAATGATAGGTACCATAGGTTCAACGCACAAAGTGATGACAACACACAGCTCGGTTATGAAATTCCCCGCTGGGATAGCAGTTTCGCCGCTTGCAACCTCAACAACTCGGACCTGGCGAAGGTCGCGGCGCCCAAAGTGTTGACTGCCTGTGGAGTGCGCCGATGCCGTGTGGAGGGGCTGACTGTGATGACAGGCCCCGTGCGCGACTTGAAAGAGAACCTGAAAAAAATCCAAAAAAAAAAGGCCGTCGCCCCGCGAGACCGCGTCCAACGGACGCATCTTTCATGAGTCGAAGATTCGGATCTCATTTGCAGATCTGCAGACGCGTCAATGCACTGGCTCTACACCATTCCTGTCTCGCAGTTTTTGCGAATGCCGGATCTGAGATGACTGAAAGGCATCCCCCAAGCACCCCCCGAAAAGGATAATAATTCAGTGCAAGATGGTTGCAAAGCGTTGCCTCCTATTCAGACAAGCTGGTGAACATAGCTAAGCATAAGATGGGATAACTAGGGTGACTAATTGCCAGGTACATGGTGCATATAACCGATGTCGCTGCTGGCTTCATGGACCAACACATCTACTTAGTTGAAGGTTATCTAGATTAGCCAGGACGGGCCTGTATTAACAATGATCATTATTGTTCATCTCGTAGTAACATTCATGTAAGTAACTGCTACTTTAACTTGTATTGTTATGGCCAACAAGTAACACTCAGCTGGCTATCATACTAATAACCAGTCTATATCCGGCCAACGAATGATCAGCCGTGGCAGATACAAGTTTGGATGTCCAAAGCGGCCAACCCAAACTGGGGGCCACCACGGAGGCACCGACAGTCGTGCGCTCCATGGGGCTCCGTGGATGATCATCTCATAGCTGCCATAGCTGGTGGTTAGCAGCCATGGGCCATGGTTATAAGCTACCAGTTACCAACTGTGGGTTGATCAGTAGAAGCACGGAATGTATGTACTACAGTTGTTCTACTTGCAAGCTACCCTTTGATCAACCTTGCAATAGAAAAGCACGTCTTTACAGATGATTTCCTGAGGTTTCCCTATGTAGTGATTTTCATGTGCCATGTTAATCTACCAGATGGTATAATATCAATCTATATCAATCATCCTTGAATGCTTGTGGAAAGGGTTGAATAAACAACAGTGACAAATTTTAGTACTTGGCACTTGGCTACGGGTTGGTCGTTGTTGTTTATCGCCACATCCCATATCATCCACCATTCTTGGTTACTCTTTTCATCAGCTTTGAATTAACCATCAAGTTGATTAAATTCGGGCTAATCGATCATAAACTCACCAACAATCTAGTTGCCCTAGAGTAAACACAAAATCTCTAAAAACAAATTAAATGACCATTTGTTCGCCATTTAATAGCTATTCATGTTTGTTCACCATCAAATAAGCATCAAGTGACAATCCAATTACCATTCATGCTTGTTTTCCATCACTCATCAACTAGCTAGCTTTTCAAACTCATAGATTTTCATGCTTACTTACCATTCATGAACTTTTCAAAGCAGCTGGATTTTCCATCACTCCTCAATTTCTGCTCCGGCATTTGGTCACTTGTCGCAGTCTAAAACAGCAGGTGTCAATGAACTTGGCGGCGAAGATTCCTGGCAAGTTCGTATTTGAAGGCGTGGGGGACATCAATTCTTGGCAAAACTGAAGGGGCTCTTGAGGTAGTCACCTTAGAAGTTGGTTTCTTCAATGGTTCACCCATTCTGGGCTCGGCTTATGACGTAGAATTCGGGGGGGGGGTTATCAACATATTATATTTATTGTAACCCTAGCACTGTCTTCATTCTAATCCATTGGCCATATTGGTGTGCATGGGTTGCCATTACTATTTGTACGTAGCGACCACCCAGTATCAATCAGTATCGACAGTAAGACACCCTAATCAACCAGCATGAATCACTACGGAAGACCAAGCTAGTTAGCCATGGTATTTCTTATTATCAACAATTCTTAGCATCCGGTTCACTCCTGATCATCATGATACCATCATTTCTGAGCATTAACAATTGTAGACAATTCTTATCCATCATCAGCCATTATCATATCCAAGGGTCATCAAATATAAACCGCATTAGGAGTTATCCCTAGGGAGATAGGATAAGCAATGATGCTTGAGAATCAATTATGATCATCAATCTTAGCATAATCATGATTTATTTTATATGGTGATTAATTTGGGCGGGGACATGCTAGGATAGACTATCATACCCCTCCATCATTGTGGGCCCTGGTCACTTTATTCCAACTTGATCGACCATCAGGAGTCTAACATGTGTCTCATGGGATGCGCCAGAAATAGGCAATCAGCCCTTATTCTTCGGAGGTACACCCTTGGGGGTATCACCATCACCAAGCCCAATTATCATGATAGTTGGGAGCCGGCATTTGCCATGATCCCAAGGGATTCTCCCTTCATGATTTGACTGCACTTTGAACCTATGCACCATTGATGTGCACAATAGCCTCAACTTCACCGTCATTCACCATCATGATTCACCAGCATGCAAACCATCACATTGTTACAATTGACCATTAGTCACCAACATTCTCAAGGATCATCCATCATCATGGTTAATCAGTATGCTGATCAATCGGTATCAACAATAAACATTGACTATCATTGTTCATCATTATCCATGCTTTTACCACTATTGTTGAGTATTTATCAGCCGAGTCACGATTCGTTATCCATGACTATCCATCAATGCACTCTCACAGACCGCTGGTTGTCACCATAAGCAACTGTCGTATAGTTCAACCATTCTTTAACCACAGTCTAACCATAGTTCGACCACTAATCATCCTTAGCCATCATCAGCCAGTTGATTAACCATCATTCAACCACGACTTAACCATCCTTCATCATTTCAACCATCATTCAACCACCACTTAACCATCATTTTCCCTAGGGTCAACCATCATTTAAGCACCACTTAACCATCATTTTCCCTAGGGTCAACCATCATTTAAGCACCACTCAACCATCATTTTCCCTAGGGTCAACCATCATTTAACCACCACTTAACCATCATTTTCCCTAGGGTCAACCATCATTTAAGCACCACTTAACCATCATTTTCCCTAGGGTCAACCATCATTTAAGCACCACTTAACCATCATTCTCCCTAGCTTTAACCCCATAAACCACCAAAAAACCCCTGGAGCTGTCACCATGACGACTTCACCCATGGCTGGTAGCGGCAGGCCTGGAGCAACTGGGCGAGGTCCTTGGTGCCTCCTACAGCCCCAAGTCGGGCCTCATGGCCCCCTGGCCTCAGCGATGTGATGAAATTGACGTGTCGGATATGGCCGTGGGTCAAGCACTTAACCAACCAATAACTAAGCTGGTTTAATGGTTAATGATAAGGGATAACAACTAGCAACTATGGGGGATATACCAGCTACATATGGGGGATATATCAACAGTAGCTGGTTTAGCTGGTTAATCAACTAATCAAGCAGTTCAGCAATAAGCTAGTTGATGGTTAATTATATGGGATGATAAATGATAACTAACGACTATAGGGGATATATACCAAGCATATGGCTATGGGTCAATATTCATCAACCAATACGAGACTATGAACGGCCATGGGTCAAGCAGTTAACCAACCAATGGCTGGTTATAATGGTTAATAATAGGGGATAACAACAAGCAACTATAGGGGACATAGCAGCTATTGGTTGAAATCTTGGTGGTTAGCGGTGGTTGATGGTGCTTAATGGTGGTAGTTGATGGTGGGTGCGAGAAAAGGTGGTAGTTGATGGTGGTTAGTGGTAGTTGATGGTGGTGAATGGTGGCCAAATCTAGGGAAAATGATGGTTAATGGTAGAATGATGGTCGAAATGATGGTGAAGGATGGTTGAGGGTGATATGATGCTGGACAGATTGGTGAATTGATGCTTGATATGAGGGGGGAATGAGGCCTGATATGATGGTGAACGACGGGTGGTGGTGATACATTGAATGATGGTTGGTGTCGGATGCTGAGGGATGCTTGATGAAGTTAAGTAATCCACTGTCAATATTTTCCTGGCTTATATTGATTACCGGTTGTCCGCCGATTCTGATATGGAGTGTGGGCATTCGGCTGCATCTTGACTGTTGACGCGCCATTGTTCACGTCTGGTGAACCTGTCAGAGACACTGGATCCCCTAATGGAAACACCCTGCTGCCAAGGGGGGAGGATTGGTTTCCTGTTGAAACAGGCTGTCTCCTATGTCTCTGGCAGTTTCGGAGAGATGAGTCATATTGGCTATCAACAATTTGGCTCTTATCCTTTAGCATTACAAATCCTCTATTATAGATTCTATTCGCTGTCATGGTTGGTTAGGATTAACATTAATAACAGCTACCAAAATGTAGAAGATGAACTTGATCAGCCAATAGTCAAATTACTAGTAGTTCATACTGTTTCATGATATTATATAAGTAATTAGTTCAATAGAGTAATAAGGAGATAATAGTTTCACGACAGTTCAATATAATTACTTCAAAGTCAATATAGAATCATATTGAGTTAGTATTGTTTTATGCTATTGTTTTGAGCCCCCAGTGGTGGACTAGCTGACTAGCATTTTTCATAGGGGTTCAACCACCAACCAGATGGTCTTACCGCCTCCATGGCCGGCACCCGTTCATGTGGTTTTCCCATGTTGGGTCTAGCGGTGTGTACTCAGCAGCAAGCATGATTGCTATAGCTAAAAGCTATGTGGACAACGGTTGAAATAGGTTAAACACAGAATCAGTTGATAACGGTTGATAGTAGCTTCATAGTGGTTGACGATGGTTATGATTAGTTTCATGTTAGGATATTAATAGGTTCACAGTAGCTTAATAGCGGTTGACAATGGTTGATAGTGGTTTCTCTGAATGATGCTTCACGATGATTGGTCAACCGTGGTGACAAATCGGTGAAAAGTAGCAAATAGTAGGTTCATAATTGATCAGGGATGATCAAGAATCAAATGATGCGAGTTTGTTAGTTTGTTGATAGCTAACGACCATTAGGTCTTCAGCAATGATAGGTTAAGAAGTGATCATTAGGTTATTGATAACCAACGGTTACTCGTGCTTCAGCATAAACATCGTCACGACCAATTCATTATTGTTAAGACCTCGTAGCGGCCGCCAAAATATCCACCTGCAGTGTCCCCAAAAGATCAAACTGTGTGTAATCCCTGCGGTAGAAAACCGATCAGGGAAACTTTGGCCCTGCATGTGACTACCATTCTAAAAAGATCTCCCATAGGTTTGTCCGGTTCATTGGTGGTACCACTTAACAATCAAGGTTAATTAACCACTGTTACTGGTGGCTGGTTTCAAACATTTTTTATTTTCCCCAGTAATCATTAAGAAATGGTTGGTTGACTAATATTTTTAAAGGGCTTCAAACCACCAACCAGATTAATATGGAAACCGCGAGTGACTTGGGGGTACACCATGGCTAGGGACAGCTTGCCATATTTTTCCACCGCTGAGATTTTTTAAAGTCCAGCTGTTGAAGGCATACTGAAGCAGGGGACAGCAGGCTGTCTTGAACAAAGCATGTGCATCGTGCTCTTGGCCATCAAAACCCTGGAGAAGAAACAAGAGCTACCAGGGTCTCTCTTGAAAAACCCTTGGTCGATTCGGGAATTCCCGTGGTGGAATTGCTGATCCTCTGAAAAATCCATCCATCCAAATTCATTGATTTACCGGTGGAATTTCCTGGAAAATTGCCGGGGATACAGCAGTTGGTTGGGTTTCCCTGTCCATTTCTATGGTGCTCACCTCTTTGGCTGGTAAAACACCATATCGACCATGGGGAACCCCCGGGTTTCACGACCTTTAAATGGCTGATTTTCCAGGACCCCCGGTGCACCAGGGTGAATAATTGGGTAATGATTCATTTTGTAGTAAACCATGAGAATTGTAGTGGATCCCTTCCCAGTCCCAGGGAATCCATTTTGGTAATTACTATTCATCATTTCTACTGGTAGTAATTCCAACCATAGCTTTGGGCTGAAGCTATTCTGAGAACCCATATCTTTCTATCCTGTCTTCATGTATTCATTCACTTCTGCATGTGATCATTTATTCTATTTATTGATTGATTCATTAGGGTTTTTTCTAGTCTTAATTTCAACACTTTAGTTATTCATTCATTCATTCATCTATGGGTCTTCCTATCCATGTATCTATCTGTTGCATTTCTCTATGTTTCAGTTTGTTCGTGTAAATATGGCCAAGTCGGGGTTCGTCAATCGTCACCAGCCAAACAGTGAAATGGGTGGGGTGACCGGGGATAATGTTGCACCTTGTTTCGTGTTCTAATCATATAACAAAGGCACCTGTTGGCAAAATCTTCCAGAATTCGTTTCCAATCTACAAGGACTCTTGTTGGAAGTTGGCTATGGGTCAAAACCCTGTACCCCTGGTTCCACCATCATTAACCATTGTTTTCCCAGTCTTATTCTTGGGAATCATCCTCCATTATTGGTGCTTAATATTGACCCATAGCCATATATAGCTGGTATATCCCCTATAGTTTCTAGTTATCATCCCCTATTATTAACCATTATAACCAGCCATAGGGAGTTGTTGGTCATTACGGCGCTCCTCCTCGTTGATGCTGGCCCTTGGCAGTTCATACCCCGTCCGGATTGAAGAAACTCTGCCCCAGATGAAGCCGGAAAGGCGGTGGAAGAAACCACCGAGCACTTTTACATAAGGTGGTTGCTCAGTATAGGGGTACACCCAAGGGGTACACCGAAGGGGTACACCCAAGGGGTACACCCAAGGGGTACGCCCAAGGGGTACACCCAAGGGGTACACCCAAGGGGTACACCCAAATCGCGTAGTTGATTGACTATGTTTTAGTAATAAACCAACCATTTTTCGAGGTTCCCTATTAAACCACCACATGAGGCCAAGATTGTTCGTGCGGATATTTGGAGGGGGTGGTTGGTCAGGAGAGTCGAAAGATTTGTTGAAGATTCGCTCCAATACTTAGCGTAGCCTATCCTTATGTCTGCAAGACCTCACCCACCATCGAGTGCGATTTTTGAAACTCACGGTTCTGCATAATGGCTGACAATGTGGTTTTGATGGTGCTCCGGTTGGGTCACCTGGAAAGCGTTGGAACACCTTCTCCACGAGCAATCTGCGATTGAAAAACATGGCCGGCGCTTGCTTTGGCGCCGTTTCTTTGATTTTGTGCTTGTTAAAGCGCAGTTCGCAAGACACGGCGGTCGGTTGAAAGATTGCCTAACCGCTCTCAACCCGCCATTCCTTCAGCTGCGCAAGTTTTTGTTCGCTCGCCGCGCGCCTCCGTGAACCTCCCGTGCTGACGTTGAATGCCCCAGTGGTTGGTTCGATTTCGCCCCAAGGTAGCGATGAAGACTGGAGCAGTGGCTCATTGCAGGGACCTGCCCGTTGGTGGTCGCTGGCCCTGCCAGAAGGCAGGGGAGGGGCAGCGGCGTATGGAACGTGTTGGTCTGGTTGGGAACTTGGGCGCTTGGCAGCACGGGGGAATGCACAGCAAGGGCGTTTGACAAGCGCGTGTTCTTGGCTTGGTA
The DNA here is from genome assembly GCA_009767595.1 of Symbiodinium kawagutii. Classification (NCBI taxonomy): domain Eukaryota; class Dinophyceae; order Suessiales; family Symbiodiniaceae; genus Symbiodinium; species Symbiodinium kawagutii. Next base: position 221,447 of record VSDK01027717.1, on the reverse strand, counting down.
TGGGAAACTTGACTCTAAACACAACGGGTTTTGTCGGAACATATCCAGCGTCATGATAGATTGCAGCGGCGTTTCTCAGCACAGACACGGATCCTCGGCGCCCTGGTCTCATTCTCTGAAAGGCCGCCGTGTTGTCCAAAGCTTACCGTATCCGAATCTTCCACAACCCGGGGCCATCATGGCTTTTCATTTTTTTTGCACAAATGATTCCCAAACACGCGTTCCTATTTTCACACACGGCCCACGAGAACAAGATGGGGATGTTTTAGATGAAGGCACCCTGGGCCACCAAGACATGATGATTTCTAACGTTGACCTCGCACAGTTAGGCGCGCCCTCCGATGTTATGTTTTTTTGTGGTTGCTGCTATTCCTGTTTCCAAACAAAGGCTCGAACTACTGTTGTTTGTATTTGTCATTGGGCGCTATCGATTCATTAGCGATTATTCCCCCTCATTTAGAAACCAAAACAATCAAAAACGACCATCAATCAAACACTATAAAGCACGAATTGCCATTCGATTTCTTATTTCCACGTTGCGGGGCGTCCGTGTGGGTGGACACTGTGCCGTAGCCACGAACACAGCCCCACCTATTTTTTGCAAAATGAGTCCGGATTTTGATTTAGGTCCAAAATTAGCGCTGCCCGCGGGCATGGTAGGAACATCATGGTTAATTAGTGATTATGTATTTGTTACCTGTCATATGCTACATCCTTTTGATGGTCGGACATATTATGATCGTTTTGTTTCATGATTGATTATCATGTCGAAGTCTGGGGGCACCTGCATGTTGTACCTTGTACCCTTGTTGTTGATCATTTTGGGTTGTCACTTTGGGTTTCCAACACAAAAATCAGGACATGTTTTTTGATATACATATTACCCGTGAAATAATGCGCTGTGGTTTACCATTGGCGGATGATACCATTGTAGAGCAGAACGCCGATCGTTGAAATTCCATACGAACAACGATATGTTTGAATTTTAAAAATACCAACCAATACGATGCATGGCGAATCCATATATTTATAAACACCATGCACGATGGTAAATTCCTAACCACGGTGAAAGTGAAGGTGGTCTATGAACAGTTCGATTTGCCATTGATGATCAGCATCAAACATTTTTCGCAGCCATTGCTGTCAACCATTCAAGCGCTATCAACGGCCATTTACCGGCATTAACCGGCCATGAAACATCAATACTCAGCCGCTGTTGAACCGTCATCAAACCATTGGACAACCACTTTTGGCCATGACCAAATAGACTTTATCCAGGCGACCATTGAACCATTGCTATTCAGTACCAGACCATGTTAATGGTTGATTGTTAACATTTGTTGATCATTAGCATTGTGCATGCAACCACTACAAATCAGTAATCAACGAGAAATCAGCACTTCTCACCAACTATGGTGATGACTATTGTTTTTGGTTCTGAATCATAGTCTGATCATCATTAACCATTATCAATCATAGTTAAGCAATATTTTAACCAAAACCGAACCACAGTTCCATAACCACTGACCATCAAAGACCATGATCTTGACCAAACTAAAACCATAGTTTAACTAACCATCATTGATCATCATCTACCATGGATTTACAATAGTTCAACCGCCACAAACCATCATGAACAATGATTTGACCAAATCAAAACCATAGTTTAACCACAAATTAATCGTCATAGACAATCGATTAAAATTAATTTAACCACCATTAACCATCATGAACCAAATTGTGGACCAAATTCAAACTATTGTTTGACCACTGTTAACCGTCATCAACTATCGATTAACAATAGTTCAACCCCCATTAACCATCATGAACCATATTGTCACCAACGAAAAATAGAAGAAACATATTTTTACCATGACAAACCAGTGATCTAACCAAGATAAATGAACCATATTCTAACCAAACTAAAAACTGTTGAACCAAAGACCATGATGCGCCGTATTTCAACCAACCAAAAAAAGAACTGTTTCATTGGCTGATTGGTTGATTAGACAAAATCCAATCATTTTCCCAACCAACCATCATGGACCATATTCCCAAGCAAACTAAAACCATAGTTTAGCCACCACTAACCATCATGAACCATATTTTTACCAACGAAAACTAGATGAACCATATTTTTACCATGACAAACCATCAACCCAACTTCATTTATCACCATAAACCTCAGATTTTAAACACACCATTAGCCATATTTTTACAAACTTTTCCATAGTTTAAGCACCATCAACCTCACTAAAACCATAGTTTAACCGCTTTTTCCATAGTTTAACCATCATGAACCCATTCATCAACCCAACAATTATCCTCACTCAAACCACCGTTTCAGCACCATAAACCTCACTCAAACCATAGTTTCACCATCATTAACCTCACTCAAACCATAGTTTCACCACTATTAACCTCACTAAAACCATGGTTTTTCCATAGTTTCACCATCATTTCCCTCACTTTTTTCCTCATCCAGGGCGGGTGGTTTGCCTCACCGCCGCAGGTGGCGGAGCTGCTTCCCAGCCCAGCTCCCTTGCGCGCGGCCTGCGCAGTGCGGTTGCCAGGAGGCGCAGCATGTGCCACTCCGTGGATCAATATTAACGAACCGATAACGGGGGGATAACCAACAGGACTATAGGGAAAACAATGGTTTACGATAGGGGAAGCAGGGGTACAGGGTTTTGACCCACAGCCATATGATGGGTCAAGCAGTTAACCAAGCAATACTAGACTATGAACAGCTATGGGTCAAGCAGTTAACCAACCAATGGCTGGTTATAATGGTTAATAATAGGGGATAACAACAAGCAACTATAGGGGACATACCAGCTATTTATGGCTATGGGTCGATACTAATCAACAATAGCTGGTTTAGCTGGTTAATATTGGTTAATAGCAGGGGATGATAACTAACAACTATAGGGGATATATACCAAGCATATGGCTATGGGTCAAGCAGTTAATCAACCAATTTCATGGGGGATAATAACCAACAAAACCATAGGGAAAACAATGGTTTATCAATCATTATCGGGGATGATAACTAAGAATTTGATGGTTTATTATGGTTTTGTTTTTATTACTATTGTTGAACCTATTGGTTTATCAATCATTATCATTATTTGATGGTTAATACTCGAGGATGATAAGTAACAATGATAGATTTAATTTTGGTTATCCCATTATCGGGGATGATAACTAACAATTTGATGCTTTATTATGGTTTAGTTTTCATTACTAGTGTTTAACCTATTGGTTTATCAATCAGTATCATTATTTGATTTAATGGTTAATACTAGCGGACCCAGGGGATGATAACTAACTATTCTAGGGGCATTATAGGGGATGTATACCAACTATATGGCGAACTGGGTCAATATGAACCAACGAATTGTGGGGGATAATAGCCAACCATTCTATAGGGAAAACATGATGATCAGGGGTACCACTAATAAACTAATCAAGCAGTTCAGCAATAGTCATGGCTAGTTAATGGTTCATGATATGGGATGATAACTAACTATTATAGGGGATGTATACCAACTACATGGCGAGCTGAATCAATATTGACCATCCAACTTTCATGGGGACTAATCACCAACAAGTTCATAGGGAAAACAATGATGAGTGAACGGGGAACCACGGGGACTAAGGGTTTTGACTCACAGCCACTTATCAACTAGTAACTAGTCATGGACTCAATCAAACAATCAATCAATATCAATGAATCATTAACCAAGACATCAATTTATCAACAATCAAATTAATATGAATTAATCAATTAATCAGTAGTCATGATCATTTATCATGAATCATTAGCCATTGATTAACAGCACAGCCACTTACCAATCAATCAATAAGTCATTAATCAAGAACCACTAGCGAACCAATAGCATCAGCGCTAGGTTTGACACATCAATCATTAAAGCATATACTGTATACTGACTAACCATTAACGAATAATTCTTCAATCAACCCATTGGCGCAATCCACTGGCTACATAATCATAACCTATCGTCAATCATTGACAGTTCATAAATTGTTCATAAATTGGAGGTTTCTCAAGTCATAGGGGTACAACCATCATGAAGTTTTTTCATAACCACTTGTAGAAATAAAGCAACCACTTTTTGGGTGCCCTATTTTGGACAACCATCATTTAGTAGTTGGTCAACCATTGTTGTTGGTGATTCTCCCCTATCAATCCATATTTGTTAAACAATTATAATCCCCTCGAACACCATTGACTGTTCATCAACTAGGGAATTATCAACCATTGATCTTAACTATTATCCCCTTAAACCCCAGAAAACCATTGACTATCCCCTAGCAAACTATGGTTAATCATTCATCCAAAACAATGATTAATCATGAACCATCAACAAAACTATGGTTAATCATTCATTTAAACTATGGTCCCCTAGAAAATCATTGGCTATCCCCTAGAAATTGTCCCCCAAAACCCCAGAAAACCATTGACTATCCCCTAGAAAACTATGGTTACTCATTCATTTAAACTATGGTCCCCTAGAAAATCATTCATCCACCACGAACCATCACCAAAATGTCCTCGTTAGGTGCACTGCGAGCCGCCGTGACCTTCGAATCTGAGGATGGCGTTGGGAAACTCAGACGGCCGGACCAGGCTGTGGTCAGGGGTCATGGTTGATGGTCGATGGCTAGTGATGTTGATGATGGTTGAGTAGTGGTAAAAGCAAGGGAAAATTATGCTTAAGTGATAGTAAAACCTAGGGAAGATGATGGTTAAGTAGTGGTTGATGTTGGTGATGGTTAATGGTGGTTGATGATCATTGGTTATGATCAATGATGATCATCACTGGTTATGATGATTGAGAAGGATGATCATGAATGGATGGTGGACATGGTTAGTTGAAAGAATGGTTCTGCTGGTTTATGATGACGAACATGACTGAAATAATGATGGTTATGATGGCTAATGATGATTATTAATGATACCATGGTTTGCTGGTCGACAGCAGTCAATATCAACAGCGGGGATTATTTTTCAGATGAAGACGCAAACGGAGAATCTAATGGTAGGGCATGACCAGTTGAATGGTTCACCTTATATGGGTGTTTCTCAAAATAGGGATACCCCTAAATCATCCCATATCAATCATTGATAGCAATGAACCAAGCATTTTTTGGGTACCCTATTTTGAGAAATCACCTTATATGGGTCGGTATCGTTATTCCCATGAAGTTCGGCAGATGGTGAAAGGCAGGCTTGGGGCCTCTACAAAAACGAAGGGTGCGAACGGTTGGTACGCCACGTAGATGTTGTTAGGATCAACTGGTAGTTCGGTCTGGTGAATCCCTACTTCATCATCTAAACGATCTAATTCCTGTTACTAACAGTTACTAGCACTTACTGCTATTCATCTAAACTATCTTACTGCGGAGATTTAATCCAAGTCATTGGGTGATCACCTGGTCCCCCGCCATTTGCCGAGCAACACAATGGTGTTTGCCAAGGCATTCCCCAACCCCCGGGGGGGGGGGGGGGTTTTCAATCCTATGAGGAAAGTTTGGTTTTATTGAAAACAACGAAAGTTTAATCAGGATCCACAGTTCTTCCGAATTGTACTGGCTTGTATACATATTATATGAATATATGAATATATGATCAGCTACATGACGCCAAGTAATGTCTACCCAGGATTAATAAACCCTGGGTTGATTAATAGGGGGTATCCCCTCAAAGCCTTGGTTTTTCATTAAAAAAGGTAACCCTCCTACTTAATCAACCAGCGTTTTATTAATCCTGGGTTAACATTAACAGCCAATGCTGGGATATAAGCAGCAAGACATCCTCCAAGTCAGATGCCAGGGCCCCCACGAGGTCCTTCTGATGCACGCTGGCCTGGATGGCAAGTGGCAGCCTGTGGGTGAGGCAGGGCCGCGACTGATCCATGGAATCAACAGACAACTTGATGGACGAACCATTTTGACTGGAATTCTTGTAGTTTGAACATGAACTGTATTATTTTTGGACGATCCATTCAACTTTAGAATCCCTTCCATTTGGCCATGGGTCAAGCAGTTAACCAACCAACTAATGGAGGATTTACCAACAATACTAGGCAAAAGAACGGTTAATGATGGGGAACTAGAGGTACAGGGTTTTGACACACAGCCATTTTGACTGTACTTCTCCATGAACTCCATTCTTTTGAACACCTGGAATTATTGTAGTTCGTTGCCCATACCGGTGGTGATACCCGCGGGCCAATCACAACGGGGTAGCCGGTATCCTATCATCTATCAATAGTATACAAACCCTTGAGTTGCAACATGTTACAACCACTGTTTAGTTGGTATAGTACATGATACCTTGTTGGTGACCCACCCAACATCATCCAAGTATATAGTTGCAACTTACAATTAGTCAAACAACCAGAACTAGTACATACACATCCAACCTAGACTGGTTCTTGTTGCCCTAGTTACCAATCTGGAGCAACATGGGGCCTCGTGACATCAGACCCTTCAACTGTTCATCAGTTCCCGCTGGTAAAGGTGGTGAAAGTGGGGGGCCCATGGTCACCCAACCGCAGATCCTGCGATCCGCTGCAAGGTCTCTCTGCCTCACCATTCCCATCATCGATTCTCATTTGACCGTGAAGGCTCAGAGGGACGACTTGGATCTGGGGTTGGTTCACCAGGGTTACTTACGCCCTATACTATAGCCGGTAGCTGAACTAACTAAACCAACCCCGTTCCGAAACCATGTGGGGGTGCACATCCAAGCAGGGTAGCCTGTGGTTCACCGTTGGGCCCAGGCAGTGAGCCGTGTGCAGGTCCTGGTGAGTATTGGTGGTGGTTGAGTGGTCAATGTTGGTGAATGATTGGTCAATGATTCGTGAATGGTTGGGAATGGTTGGTAGTTATTGGTTCATTAATGATGGTCATTCTGACTTATTCTGGTTACAAATCTTAGTACTAATCAACCAATGGTTGCCAAGCAGCTGCGTTGATTTCCAATGGTTAAAGGTAATGATGTTTATTACCAGTCTTAGTTGGTTACCAAGCTGCGGATTGATGCCATTGGAAAGCTGTTGGTCGATTCATGTTGCGGTTGCTGGGCGAGACAGCCTGGTTGAAACAGTAACTTGGTTGGTGGATTTCATCCCAAGGAAAAGCCATGGAGAAGGGGTCCGTTCCTATGGAAACTGAGTGGATGAGTAGCGAGTAGCGACATCATTTGGTTGGTGGTTTGATTGACTTTTTTTCCCCCAGTATTAATAAATGAAGCTGCAAGAAGGCCAAAAGAAGCTTGAGGAAAGGCAAGGCCAATCGAAAGCACGCTTGGCCGCTGCAGAGCGTGCTATCGTCCTCAAAATCTTCAACATGTGGGTGTAAGTCATTCAATGTGGATGAACAGAAACGGCAATTTCTCGCAAATTGTCCCAAAAATCACCATACGCATGGCGATGGAGAGAAAGAGAGAGAGAGGCGTAGTTGCGCCTTCCGCAGTTGGATAAACGCACACGACGTCTTGAAAGCAAGCGCGAAGACAACGACGCGATGGAGATGCTGCTTCTCTCAAAACCAATGGTAGAGTCCATCCATCCGGCTACGTGGTAGGGGCATGGCCTGATATGCCCATTTGCATCCTTCGTCACTTAGCTGTTGACTTTGCTGGTGGGAGGAACCAGAATCTCAATTGTTGGAAGTTTTTGTTCAGCTGACTTGCACGTTTCTTTTGAGGGCAACACGCCCACATCCAAAGACGGTCCGCCATGCAGCATGCGTGGCAGACTCGGGAGGGTTGGAGCGCTTCCGACAGGATGGCAATAATGGTTGACTAATATTTTTCATAGGGGTTGAAGCCACCAACCAGTCACCCACGGAGTTTTCATGAACGCTGGTCTATGCACCCTTTTATCATTTCGAAAGTCAATATACCATTGCAGTAGCAGTATCTTGTGATAAAGTTGGTTCGTAGTGGTTCGAAAAACTTCAACTAGATGATACTGTGTAACGGATAAGAAACTGCGAGAATTGATCAACACCATGAGCCATCATTCAACGCCATTCGTCGTGACATCATAAACCATCGTTGAACGGAACCCCGTGAAGTTGTCAAATTTCTTTGCCATTTCTGTGGTGCTACCAAACGGCATGAAACAACACTCCACAGCTGAGGACACGGTAACCGCTGGTAGGTTTGTTATCATCAACGGACATGCTTTGCGTATATGGTTCAAATTTTAGAATGGTGGGACCTACTAACCTTGCAATAGTAGCTATTACCTATTAATAAGGAAACTGCCGTGGGCAAATCCATGTGTTGATTGCTTTTGACAAACATAATTTGAACATATCTATCCAACGATCCACGTATGTTTTTGAAGTTTTTCAATTGATGTATCGAACCATGCTGAGTCTACCAATCCGAGCATCCGCGCAATTTTGCCTCGGAGAAACACTCAGGCTGATACTTAGCCATAACGGTGAAGTATATTGAGTTTTTGTTAGGGTGAACCAGCGGTTTTGTATAGTCTTGTTGAGGCTGACACCATTTGTGAGCCGCCATTGTTAACCAATCATCATCATAAGCCATCGATCCAATAATCATCCATCTATTGACCATCAATGACCAAGCAGTAAACATTATCCAACCGCTGCTGTAACCATCATTGACCGTTCCTAGCCATCATGATCCATCATTGACCAGTTTACAAGCCATAGCTAACCATCATTAAGCATCAAAAACCAATGTTTTTGACCATTTTGAACCATTATGTAGCTATTAACATCATTTACCATTATTCTCCTTCATTGGCCAAGTATTAAGTAACCAGCACTATCCATTATTAACCATCACGAGCCGGTCATCACAGCACCGTTATTACTTAACCATTGCGAATCATTTGACCATCAAAAAGCCGTCATTCAAACCATCATGAGCTATTTCGAAGCATGGTTAAGCATTTTTAACCATCATTAAGTATCGTTAAATATCATAGAATCATCATTGTAGAACCACTCTATAAGTGCACAAACCAGTTTAACATCATAAATCAGAAATCATAACCATAATAAAATAACCATCCTTAGCCATCAAATCTTTGCTAAAGATCATTGTGCCATTTACCATCATACTAAAACAGTGTCCAAGGTTTATCATTTTTACAATTATATCATGACAATTGCGAAATCATACACTATGTCACCATTGTATACTTTGATTATTATGCATCATTTATGTAAAATGTTAATCATCATTTTGTGAATTATTAAGTTAAAATTTATACCATGATAACCATGGTGCCCAACTGTTAAGTAATATATACCATGGTTATCATTGTTGTGTTGGGCCCTCGGTACGCTATGTGAGGTGACGAGCTCTTGATTTCTTCGCAGCATGGCGCTTTGAAGTGGCCAGTGGCAGACATTTTTTAGGCGCGGGTGGTGGTGGTGATGCACACTGCAAGGGGACAGGCCATTGATGGCTGGCTTGAACATGGTTAATGACATGGTAGTGGTTCACATGATGCTGGTTAGCGATGGCTAAATGATGGTTAGTGCTTATTGGTAATGGTTTATGATGGCGAATGGATGCTTCATGATGGTTAATGGTTGACCAATTGGTGGTTGATGATAGTTGAGAAGGGACAAAGATTCATAAACTGATGAAGAATGGTCAATAGCAGCTAGTGGTCGGTGAGGAGTAGGTCACTTAACAGTTCACTGTACATCCATGGTTTGCAGCGTAATTGCTTGAATACTTTATTACATTACCTTACGTCATGTTCTATGTTGTTATTTTGCATCATCTACTGTTTTTGATATATACCATTCATGAATGGATTGACCTGATTCATTGATTGATTCATTCGCAGCAAATTCCTGTTTCTGAAACAACTTATTGATAATCATGTGACTGTTGGTCAAAACCCTGTACCCCTGGTTCCCCCATCACTAACAATTGTTTTACTACTAGTGTTGGTGGTGAACTTATCCCCATTATTGTTGGTTAATATTGACCCATAGCCATGCAGCGTCGTCTATGTTTACGTAGAGATACGCAGGTTGCCATAGGTAGTGCCAGGTTGGTCCCAGATAATGGATGAGCCACTGCTGGCGAGAAGATTCCATGGCGGGCTGGGCCAGTTCATGGTCAATGGTTGACAAAAGGGGATGAGCAATGATAATAAGGTTATTTACAGGGTGACCATGGGATTTATAAGGTGTTTTTCTATAGGATTGATAGGGGATTTATAGGGATTCAAAAGGGATTATATGGGATAATAAGGGATATACTCGGATCTAGAGGGTGACCATGGGATTGATAGGGGGTTATAGTGGCTTGGTATGATCAACTATAGGGATATGGGAGTTTCTCAAAATAGGGGATCCCCTCTTATCATGCAGCTGATTCACCACTTCTTTCGTAGTAAACAAAGCATTTTTTGGGGTTCCCTATTCTGAGAAACCCCCGTATACCAACAATACTACCAACAATAACATGAACATACCAACTACCGTATATGGCTATTGCTCAATGTTACCTCACCAAAGTATAGATCCTTTACGCCATGCTTCAGTTTGGCTAAGACCAAGCGTTGCTTACTCTGCAATCGCGGGGGTGAGCATTTGACGTGCCGTGTGCATGACCGCAGGAGGGACCAAAGAAAGGGTAGGTGAACACCCCAATAGCCAGTCTACTTTGCCACATCTACGGGACATGTTGGTGAACGCTGATTTGTTTCTGGTGCATGTTTCTGAATTTCATAAACACTAGTTGAACAAGTTTTTGGAAAAAACAAACCAAAAGCATCATGGATGCTTGAAAGTGTTGGCGAACAGGAACAAGATGCAATTCACCAACGTTCAGCAACACATAGCAAGAATTGGGGCCCTGGGCCGTCAATAAGGCACCCTGGCTTTTGAAACGAATCAGGTTCCCCCATGGCAGCAAGCAACCCGCCTTTTTGTGACCGCTGGTTTTTTTACCGTATTTGCAGACTCCACCAGCGGCTAATCCCCAACATGTGCAGGTCTGAGTCGGCAACAAGCAGGCTAGTTTGCCACGCTTATTACCAGCTTGATGTAAGCATCAAGATCAGAAACCAGCTATCACCAGGTCCTCGTTTTGACAAACCAGTGATCAGTTTCATGGCCCTCCCACGTGGCCCAACAGCGTGAAGGGTGCGAGTCGATGATCCCCAAGCTATGCCAACTCCCAGTGGTGGGCTGAAACCGGAAGCAGGAAGAACCACTTCCATCTACCTCAACGTCACTAGAATTCATGTAGATAGAATGATTTAGTCTTGTAGATGGAATTCATGTAGATGGAACCTCTTGAACATTTTTTGATTTCATTTCTTCTTCACCAAGACATGGATGGGACGCATTTTTCAACAAACAACACCTGACAATTTAAACCAACCACGTGCAGAAGTATCCCCAGAGAGTTGTCTCCTACATCGGTTGGTTGCTTCCCGGGTGTCCGTCCGTTGTCTGAGACAGCTCACAGGTGATGTTCCTGTTGTGAAAAGCAGCTGAAATCTGCGTCTGCAGCGCGGTTTGCACGACACTTCAGTAAAAGCTTCGATGCTGAGAGAGGGGTGATACCCACCGAAACATTTTCTCAAACGATGGTAATGTATAAACCAGGTTTTTAGCCACTGTGGATGTGCTTGATATCATCCTGAAATGGAAATCCATGAATGAACACATAGTCCAAACTATCAATGTTGCACTTTGATGGATTTTGGTCAGAACTTCGCGGTTAAGAAGCACCCTTTATCAGAAACCTGCTGAGGTATTCTGCGATGTGGCACACACCCAAGAGTAGTAAACAGCAGCGACAACAAGGAACAGCAACAGCAACAGCAATAACAACAACAACAACAACAACAACAACAACAACAACAACAACAACAACAAGAACAAGAACAAGAACAAGAACAATAACAAGAAGAAGAACAACAGCAAAAGCCAGAATGGCAACAGTGACAAAAACAACAGGATCAGCAGCGACAGCAACTGGATGGTTATGAATACCCAAACTGACATACGATGCATCCGCTAGCTGATGGCTATTCATATGTATCAGGCGCGTCACTGCGCAGCAGGAAATAGAGCTGTCACTATGTCATACTGGTGATATTCCCACTATTTCCCACTCATGTCATCCCAAAACCGTGATGTTCCCACTCATGTCATCCGAAAGCCACCAAGGGGTGTTGACTGTTGGAAATCAAGTACACCCGGTCAAATATAGAAAAGATCCTCGTAAGTGCCTCAGTGAACGTAGTTTTGCCCACGAGTCGACTGCTTGTTTGCCCCACAAGTCATGTTCGATATACATGCGGAACTCTTTGAAATTCATTCAACACATGGTTAACTGTGGGGAGGCTACCTCGCAGCTGCCTTTGACAACCTCCAACTCGATCGAACATGATCATTCATGGCAACCAACGACTTGGGAGACCACCATTTTCAGCTTCACCCTGGATGCCTTGCTCTTGGACCATCTGATTTACTGCCGCTGAACCG
>VSDK01027717.1:184878-208897 GCA_009767595.1 Symbiodinium kawagutii | reverse complement strand
GCTGTTCTCGATGCGCTGACCGGCGCAAAAGGTTTCCGTCGTTCCGCGAATGCTGAACGGCGACAGATCTCAGGATGCAACCCGGAAAGTGTGAGTGTTACCGCATGGTTAATAATGTTCAGTACTTACCACTACTGGTAAATTGGCACAATGATGCCATCAACTAGTGGCAAAACTATGTGAATGCTCAGTAATCAGTGACAAACAATCCGTAGTCATGCCAAAATTTGTTCAGAGAAGGTGGTTTCTCAGAATAGGGGACCTCCAAAAATGGTTGGTTTAAGGATGATTGCTAATGGATGATTCGGAGGTCCCCTATGACTTGAGAAACCCCCGCAGTAGCTGGCTTTCATTGGCGCTGCGTAGCTCCATTCTTTCAAGCATGGATCAGCCATGCCTGGCGAACTGATCACCACCCGCCAGGGGTTGCGGCTGTTGCGTTTTTTTTTCAGCATTGTTGAAAGGAAATTTTACTGATTGATAGGATTTAAGAGTGTTTACAGTGGATTGTGCTGATTATTCTGTAATTCAATAGGGATACTGAGTATTAGGATTCAATAGGGGATTAGACTAGTTGATTGCGAGGTTTTGAGCGTGTTTCATGATGCGATTGTAATCAACAACAATGATCAACAGTATATTTGGCATTATTTTATTGGGATTATAATGGCTTACTGTTGTTGAATCTTCTATAGTGGCAAATATATTATCAGTAGTGGTTAATGATAGGGGATAATCATCAACACATCAACAGTAATGGCTAAACAACCGGTGGTTTGATTGACATCTTTATGTTCCCAATGCTCGGGATGGTGGATTAAGAAGCATATTTTTGGGATGGATCAGACCCACTTGAAACAGCTTCGTGGATTGTTGAGTTTCTGTGTTGATGCCTCTTTAGCCAATGGAATGAGAAAATCCTAATGGCTACCCAGGATTAATAAACCCCTGGTTGATTAAAATAGGGGGTATCCCCTAAAAGCCTTGGTTTTCCATTAAAATGGGAACCCCCCTAGTTAATCAACCAGGGGTTTATTAATCCTGGGTAGCCATTAGCATAGATTCTCACCGATGAAAAACTATCATTTCTCACTTCCAGGTTTGTTTGCCAGCAGGTGCTGCTATTATTCCCCGTTGCTGCTACTTCTATACTGACTAGTGGATATGAGCTGATGCTCATTGACAAATTACTAGTATCAAGTGCCAATGCAAGTACTAGTACTACTTCTATAGCTACACCAACAACTATTACCACCACCATTTTGGAGATCATGGGATTGCTAGGAAACACCTTTTTGATGGCCACGACTGCTAGTAAGACCAACTTCATGAAATGAAATAGAAACAACGTGCGTACACTGGCTTTCCAACAAACGCAAAGCTTTGATGCTCGTGAAACACCCTGAAGTTTACGTGATATTGAAACAATCCACAGTTTATTGAACAAATCTGGCAGATGTTTTCAATACACTGCACGCCAGAAGTCCATACATAGAGATACTGTAGGCGGATTCATTTTCACTGCTTGAGATTTGCTAAGTTTTTCCTGGGCAGATCCTGAGAACTTTGAGAAAGGTTGCCCTGCAACTGACAGATGCGAACGCTCAGCTGAGGCTGTCTATGAATTGTTGTGATCCCCCAGTCATGGTTCTTAGGCGGTCTTAGGCCATTAGGATTAGGATGTATTATGTATCATTGTACCTGGATATAACTTGGGTGCATTACTTTCTACAACTGGATATGATGTAACTGGGCTGTATTGACGATCGATGGTTTTTATCACTATTTGTTTTACCAATAAATCCTGGTGATGGTTCGGCTTCGAACCATGGCTATCACCAATGGCTAGCTTCGAAGATTTCCCAATTGAATGGTTTGCAGCTGTGGCAGTTCCATGCTGTGGGGGTACGCAGTTGATACGCAGCCTCAGATGTGCGCAAGCCGCAAACTTTCAAAATTCAATTGAGGAACCGCAACTTTGCAAACGTATTCAAGACATGATTCAAGATGATCCCTTCATCACTTGATATCACATGTTTCTTGGAATGACATGCCAAGATATGCCAAGTATCCTGAAACAAGAATGACATGCAATGCCAAGATATGCCAAGTATCTTTAAACAATACATATTAATATTGATATACTCCATGGTATATGCACGGCCTCTCGTGAGTGCCATGGTCCAAAGTGACAGCTGGGCAACTATGGATGACTTGCCATCTTCTTGAAACAGATTAGCTTCCAAAATGCATCAGGAACCTATATGGCTATGGGTCAATATTAACCAACACATTTTCTAGGGATAATAACCAACCATCAAAGGGAAAACATTGGTGAATGATAGGGGAAACAGGGGTTTTGACCCACAGCCATATCCTGCACCGTGGCTTTTGAACAATTTCGTTCGTAGATCCTAATAAAAAAAAACATCACCATATAGTTTGTAGGAATCCTATCATCTTTTGAACCATCCGAATATTTGTAAAGAATCACTATAAGACTAGTTTGACCATATTTTTGATCCGCCAATGTGGACCTCCCCTTGTAGGGCCATGTGCCTTCAAACGGATCAGACATTGTCATTAGCTGCTTGGGGAAAGCACGGACAATCCTATAGTTTTTTCGCCTATATAAGTTTTCAGTTGGTACGAGTTCAGCACTCTGACTATGGCACTCTAGATGCTTGCAGCAAGAGGGGCTACTGCGTTTTTTTCGATTCGTGGGTACGGCAACCACAAGAAGCCAACCGCGACGACTGTGTCACTACTGCTGACGAGACAATAGCTTTATCCATCTGGAAGTGAACCGCAAGTTGAAAAAGTTGTGCAGCGTACCAGGCCTTGTTGAATGTGAATGATAGTTTCGCGGAGTTTGAGGTGGTTGGAATGCTTGTTGGTTGGGTTAGTATTTCAACTTGTTACTGGACTAGCTATATTGTAAATCTCAGCCGAAATCATCAAAAGATCTCAAGAGTCTCATTGGAATATGGAACTCTCACGGCAAAACATGCCTTCGACACCGTGGGTTAGCTGTTGCGATTTCTTTCCGGCGCCGCCACGTGGCAGTCACGATTCGCCAGTAGCAACTGCGAGGACGATCACAGGAGTGTAATATGTAATGACGTTCCAATAATGTGGTAACCGATGGTTGATTTAATGGCCATGTGGTAAATGGTATCAGATCATGACAATGGTTGAACGAAGAAAAGACGCAAAAGAAGGAAAGTAAGAACAACAAGAGGTAGCAAGCACCACCAGCACCGGCGCCACTAGCAACCGCGATTATGTCTACTCCCCAGGCAGCTCTGAAATATACTTCCGCACCTTACCAATAAAGTTGCTGACGACACTGCTGACACAAGAAGCCCATCAATGCGATGGCGCAACTGTTAACCACCATTCATATTGACTATGGGTCTGATCACCTTGTACCCCAGGTTCCAACCATCATCAATTATTGTTTCTTTTTTATTCTTGGCCCCCATGAAAGTTGGTAGATTCAGATTGATCCAACTCGCCATATCCATTCATCACCTGGTGCATCATCCAGTACCCGGCTATGCCCAAAAGGGGCGCCATGGAGTTGGCTTAGATTTTGCTGACGGCTCGTCATCCTATTGATGGTAGATGGTTGATACGGCATCGTCAGTTGACCCAGCGCTGGTGATATACCATCGAACTGGTGGGCCTTTGTTAAGATGGATCTGCCATTGCTGCTTCTTGTTGGCCAGCTTGTTGACCATAGTCAAGCAGCCATCATTGTCAGAAGACCAGTCTTGATCAAGCTTATTTGCCATGATTAATCCGCGTGGGTCAGCCAGTACCAACCACAATACCAACACTAGTATACGCATCGCAGCAACTGACCATCATGGAGGGTATGGTTGGGATCATGGCCATGACCTACCAGCTCATCGACCCTTTATATCCTTTTGTTCACCAAATTTAACCACTATACTTAATCACGGTATAATCAACCTGTAGCCATTACTAATCAGCCCAACGTAGAGTTGAGTAGCACGCGACAAGGACAGCGAAATCATCACTTTCATCAGGCCTTTTTCACACGACTTGCGTGAACAAAATGCAGTTTGCCCAGCAACGACGCCCAATGAGTCGAGACGCGCACGCAATGACGCGCCTGGAAGGTTGCCGTTCCACTCTGTCGAACACTTTGGATAAACTCGCGCGAAGTATCCGCAACGGAAAGTTGGACGACCGCAGTCAGCTGATGTTCTTCAACTCGACGGTCATGGAACCCGTGCTGTTCTCTCGTCAGCTGAGTTCCCGCAATATGTCGCAACACCATGGAAACAATTAAATTCACAATAATTAAGCAACTTTAATTGACTTAAATGTGTTGTAAAGATTTTATGCCGGCGATGGCTCGAAACTGAGTGCACTGTTCAAGTTTTCTTCGCCAGCCTTGGGAAAATGCTTTGACACCATGTTTGTGTTCTGACCGCGAGCGAAGAAAGAGTGGTTGAACAAAATCCACAAAGGCAGTCTGATATACCACAAACTTTGTATACCAGACATCACCACATAAATGTGCCACAAAGACATCAAAAAATCGTGTGGTGATGTCTGGTTCGTGACAACTCTGCCACCAAACCGCGTTGATCAGCCGCTTTGCCACCAAACCGCGCTGATCAGCCGCTTTGAGACAACACACGGCTGCAACTATGTGACCGGTGGAAAAGTGCCATGGTCCAAAGTGCAACAGTTGGATGGAAGCGGTGCAACGGTGCAGCGGTGCGTTTCATTTCGTAATGAAAAATCACATGCAATTCCCACGGCAGTTATTTGTTGTGGAATTGCTTTGTGTCCTTTCAGGGACTGTAGTTTCGAACCCGCACGGGTGCAAAGCAAACCAAATCTAGAAACTGGTCGTTATGGAAGCATTTCGCGCAGACTAGACTTAGACTATCTTTGGCTCTTGTGGCAAAACGCGGTGTGGCGGGGTTTCAACACATGACATTAACATCCTCATTCCAAATTCCTCTACAGAAGGGTTTAAGTCCAATATAAAGACTGAAGTGAACATATTTGCTGGGTTGGTACCTGACATTTTGTAGCGGTGGTACTTTGCTTGAACGAAGGATCGTGGACGCCCTGCTTGTTGTAAGTTGTTTTCCTTTTTTTGTTCGGACATAGGTCCCAGGGTTCCCTTTTGTATAGGGAACATTTCTTCAGGTAATTTTTAATCACGTTCGTCCATCAAAGGTTGAAAAAAATCTTTGAAGGATGTTTTTTTTCAGAAAAACATGCGCAGACTCCGCTGACAGGGTGTGACAGGAACAATGATCCGGGTTGCAATGAAACCTACAAAGTATAGGAACTTGTGAATCCAAAAAAACAAACATACGGTGTTTTGCAGTCGTCGCACACATCAAAGTTATCATGATTTTACTCCTTAATGAATTAATCATTTTGAAGGCTTCGAATGCTTTGGTTACCAGATCGCTTTGTAGGCTAAATTTTGCTTCAGCACATGGGGTGATCCAGCCAGCCACAGGCCAGCTTTGTAGGCGTGAGTTTGCTTGACCGTGTGGGGTGATCGAGCCAAAAGCTGACAAACTTTGTAGGTTTCCTTTTTGCTACATCGGGGTTTCTGAAAATAGGGGTGCCCCTAGATCAACCATTTATCGTAGTAAACCAACCATTTTTTTGGGTCCCCCATTTTAAGAAACCACCACATGATTGGAAAAACATGGAAGAATATGTTTCATTCCTGTATGTCAGAAGGGTCGTGAGGGTCGTCATGGAGCTGTGTGGCACTGGGGGCGGCTGGATTGGTTGGTTTCTAGTTGTCATTTTTGTTCAAGGTACACGGTACACGTGGATGTTTTCATGACCGTCCGTTGCTTCCGATGTGTCAGATTTTGATGGCTGTTCGATGGTGACAGGATTAACGCTGCGAGTTTCGTTCGTTTTGGACCCATTGAAAGGGCCATTGAATGGGAAAACCATCGAGATATTTGCACTGCCAATGTTGCAATTTCGTGCGAGCATTGGGAACGAAATCCATTTCGTGGTGAATAATGCGTCCTCATCATTTTGTAGTGTGCATTATACAACTGGATGGGCAAACCTTAGGACTATATAACATTGCTATGCCTAGATTGTTTTGCCGGGCCCGTGTTTGGACACTGGTGAGATGGGCAGACAGTGAGTGCACATACCATGTGCTGTGCCACATCGTTAGGCTGTGCGCATGTTGAACGCTGTTGGGATGGGCAGACCGTGTGTGCTCTGAAATTGCGGTCTTCAATCTGTTGTGCTGGGCCCATGTTGGACATTGCTGGGACGGACAAACGGTCGATACTTTTGAATTGCTGTGCCTAGATTGCTTCGCTGGGTTCTTGTTGCCCATGGAGCTAAACTTGCCAAGTCTGGCGGTGGACCGAATGCTACTCTCTACACAATTTGTCGGGTGAGAAAGTGATCTTTTTGGCAGTTGGGCGCACCGGATTTGGGGAGAAATTTTCTACAAAAGCGAGGCCCTTCCAAGAGTAGCACCCACATGTTCAATCCATTGGCAAGTCAATGATAGCTGACTCCAAACTTTGATGTCCCGAAATCATCTCATGGTTCCGTGTTTAGTGTCGTTGTACGATTTTTTTGCAGTAAACAAGTCTTTTGAGTTCGCCCTTGCTCTTGTAATGTTGATAACGCTTGCCTCCTCGTACTGCAACTGCAATATCTGGCACCAACATACCACACCCGGAAGACAGGAAAATACACAAACAATAAATTAATCAACTTCAATTCCGGTTGTCTATGCGCATTGCCGGTCATGCCGCCCAGTGTTGGTCACGCCGCCCTTCACGGCGTTACGTGTCACAGTCATTTTGGTGAACTTGGGTGCCCGCAAAGAAACATCGATGACATTCCTTGGTCATTTTCCCCATTTTGTCCGCCAAGGTCAGTATTAAGAGTTTGTGACAATTTTTCCACCTGCACTCAACAGCACGCTTGGTCCAGTCAATCTACCCAGTTGGTTTAAAAACAACTATTATATCGTGTACTGCGCGCGGTGAACGCATCCGCAAATTTTGGAAAAACAAATCGAACAAATTGTTGCGAAATTGCCAGACACCCCACTTATAATACCGCACTAGATGATGGAAAAGGTTTTCGGGATTTATCCGAGGCGCATTTTTTTTTGAAATGACCCCGTTGACTAAGCAAAATCGATTTCAATAGAAAATATTCACCTTTCAATGGCTCATCCAGACAAAACTTTCCATTTGAACCGGATCCTGGTGTGTTTTCCGTTTTTTCCAACATTTCCATTTTCAAAACAAGATGATCCCATATAGGAAAAATGGTTTTGCTTTGCGCCCGCTCGAGTCAAAGTGTGAAACCATTTGGCCACGATCCTTTCAGGGCACTGGGATGGACAAAATTTACATGTTCGTGGACTGTTGTACGAAATTCTGTCGGAAAATTGCCGAACATGGCCAGGACTCCAGCTCCACGCTGCCAACCCTTGGGGCAAAAATGTTTTCGCAAACATGTTGAATCTACCGTCCGGCAGGACTTTGCAGGGAGTCAAAAAACAGCATCTGTCCAAATAGAAAAAATGCGCACCAAAACTTCCGAGTCTGAGCTTGCATGCCTGTAGGCGGCCCCAGTTTAGGGCGCAAGAGGCCTTGAAACGAAACTACGGTTGATCAGGGCAAACAAAAGCGGTCGAAATCATATCAATCAAAAACATCCATGTCAAGGTGTCCTTTGCGGCTCCGGACCACTTAATTACCCAAGTTCCCTTAACAGCGGGACAATTGAAATTTTGACGTCGACATGTGACGCGGCCGACCAGCGGATGCATGACCTGAAGGCATCCAGTGAACCAAACGTTGGGCCCAACGGCGCAGCAACCACGTGCATAGCAAATTTCCATAAATTTCCAATGCTGGTGTGGACAGACATGAGGCCACATGCAAATACCACCTTGTTGCAAATGAGCAGGCGCCCGGCCATGCCAAGTATGAAGTGTTCGCGAAAAAATCGTGCCAGGGCCGATTCCAATCCAACGCTGGACATCCCACAGCAATCCTTCACAATGAGCGATGTTCAACATTTAATTTCACCAAGTCCGGTTTTTAGATACTTCGATGCCCCGCTCAAAAACAAGCCACCGAGGTGACAACAAATTAAGGAAAATATATATTTCGGCCATTGTTTGATGGATAAGTTGCACACACAACATGTGTCGAAACAAAAAAAAATTGTATTTTGAAGCAAATGGCCCGGGTGCATTCTCACCATACAAGGTTCCAGAACTTCATCCATCGATGTGGGACACCATTTTCAACATGCAATCAAGTGCTATTTTGTTTCGAAACATGTTTTTGCGATCGAAACATTTCTATCAAAGACCGTCTGAAATTTTTTGAATCTGTTGTCACCCCGGCGGCTTGTTTTGGAGCTGGGCATCGGACAATCCACAAACCGGACTTAACGAAACTGGACATTGAGTGTCGCAAACTGCTACGCATTGATGTGGGACGCCGTGTGGTGGATTGGGGCCAACGCTGGCGCAAAATTCTGCATGTCTGGAATGACCGGGTGCGAATTCATTTGCAACTATCTGGCATTTCGTTGTGGCCTCATGCTTGTTTACGTCAGCGCTGGAAATCTGCTACGCGCGATGCCAATCTTTCCGACGAACCTTGGGCCAAACGTTTAGTTCAATAGATGCCTTCTGGTCATGCACCCGCTGGTCGACCACATCACCTTCGGAGTTCGAAATTTGAACCTTTTGTTGATGCACAAACTATCACAAACTTGGGTCATTGGTTTTCAGCCGCGAGGGACACTTCAATGTGGATGTCCCTGCTTGAGGCCTTTGTTGGATTCTGTGTGTCTTGATGATTTGTGGGCCTTATTTTGTTTCACGGCGTCCTGCGCGCTAAACAAGGCCGCCTACGGGCACGCAGGCGCAGACTCAAACTCAGACTCGGACACATGAGTGGATGAAACTGTAAAACGTTGTGTGGCAAGGATGTAACCAAGCTTTTCGCGCACGTACGCTAGTTGGTCCGAGGACCCTTTGCAACCAATAGGTGCTCAGGTGGTTGCGGGCCCGGTTTCAAAACAATTGGACTATTTGGTTTCAATTTTTTCCGCCCCATAAACGACCAGAGAATCCAACAATGGATGTCATCGGCAAAAGGTACACATAAAATAAACTAAAACCGGCCGCAAGCTGTCCTTTAAACTAAAGCTTGTTTTGGCCACGTGCCCACCCTCTACTCAGGCATTGCCCCTTACACCAACGCACGAAACATTTGAGGGCTTAAGACACAGGCTGGTCGCGCGCCACAGTGAATTGCAAAGGTGTCATTTGCATCACTCTGACCGTGAACTTGTCCAATTTGATCGCGAGGCAAAGCGCCGCCAGGGGAAAAAACGTCGTGCTTGCAAAATTGGCCATGGTGTTGAGCCATCAAGGTGGTCCAGGGCCTGAAACCCCACTGGCTATAATACGAGCAAACGATTAATGAATTAATGTACAAACATGTTTGGAAACGGTCAAAGATGCTTGGACAATCAATTTCCGCAAATTGGCGCAAATTGCCCAGCCAAATCAAAACATGCAGCGTTTGCCTTTGAAAAACAAAAATCACTCCACCTGCCGATTTTGATGCAGCACATGCCCCTTACTATGGTCAATCCAACGTCCATTTGGCAGACCTGTTGTTTTGAGCTATGCGATGAGCATTTTTGTTCCCAAGTGATTACTTATCAAATTTGCAACGCGAAACAGAGCGTTTAAATTTTTGGCGTGCACGCGCTTCAAACAACGGATGGGGTTTAAGATGGTTTCAGTGTGCCTGGCTCCGCGGCGCACAGAATTTGCCCCAGAAATTCAAAAGTCTTTCTCAATTTTTTGTTTGTCAATATTTCTTTGCCACCTTTCTGCTTGCCACATGCGCCCCTCCAAGCATCTTCACGACTTTTTAACACACCGCCAACCAAGCATTTGCACAACATGGACAGTGCTACCAATAAGCGTAGCGGGCTTGCCGTAGGAAAAAAATTGGACCGTAGTTGCATGGTGCCGCTATTGCTGCGTGTGGTCCTTTTTGCCACCCAACTTTTTCGGCCGGCCCAACCACAAGACGCCCATTCTGGCCAGCTCGGTTTGATCAATTGGCCCAGGGCGAGAATATGCAGGGCGTTGTTTTCTATACGTGGCTTGGAATTTCCCCCGTGGGCACACAGCCCCGCTATGCTTGATCACTTCCTAGTTGCCGGACAATGCGGTACTCCTTATTATGTAAGGTCTGGCCGATTGTGCTCGACGTCCGGTTGCAAGCTGTCGGAATGGGGAGGGTTTTCCGTCACTAATTCCCTCACTCACGCGTAGGTCGTGGCTGTGTGGCGCAGCTTCCTGCTGCAGCGACGTGCGGAGTGTAGTGCGCAGTCGTGAATTAACATGACCACGAGTTGGTGATGGCTTTGCAGATTGCGCCCTCCTTTTCCAGGAAACCGGGTTCTGACGCCGCAAACTGTGTTTTTGTCCGGATGTGTGCATAGTCAATGATCACAAAAAGGCTCGCGTGCAGTCACGCGCCGTTGTTTCGAAGTTGTTTTTCGGAAATTAATTTGCTGAGAGCGAGGGAACGAATGAAGTAATTCATTCCACATCCATGGAATAAGAAATGTGTCTTTGTGGATGTAACCTTAGTAAAAAAAATATTGACCTGCGTTCAAATAAAATGACAAGCTTTGCATGCCATGATGAAATGACATGCATGTGTGTGTGTGTGTGTGTTCCACTGTTCTACACATGACACATGAACCGTGGTTTTTACATTTTACAATGGTTTTGTATGGTTTGGTTTCGTCTAGACATTTGCTTCAATTTGGAGGGCGCTCGACGATGGAAAAAAAAACATCATGCCACGAGAATCGGCCGTGGCAAACCCAAAATTGCCAATTCCAATGGTTGAGCATGCAGTAGGTGTCAGGTGACAGCGGGCTGGGATGCGAAGCTGCTCGTATCATTTAGGGTGGAAAATTGCCGTGTGCCCGGCCAGGCTCCCGGTGGCACTGGGATAGTTCCCAGTATTAGTCATGCCATCACCTACAAACTTCGAATTTTGATACCCTTTAGAAGTTTCGTTCCAATTTTTTTTACTCTTTTTGTCGACGTACGTGTGAATTTCCGCTGAGGCCACCTTCCCAAAACACTTGGTTTGAGGTCAGGCACGCTTCTTGAACGAAGAAATCAACATTCTTTTAACATGGTAGGCAAAAGAACACGGGCCGCACAATGTTTCGCTGTCACAACAAAAGGGCATGGCGAAAAAATGCATCACGACACGTGCATCATGGTTAACAGTTCGTTGGATGGTGAAATTTTTGCACAGCGACACCGGCTGAATGCTCTCCGACGATCGCGCCACATTCACGAAACAATCAACCCAGACAACCCATTGTGAATACGAGGACAAAATTTTGAAGAACCACGGGATTGCCCATGTATGGTTTCCAATCCTTGAAACAAATGTTTTGTTGCCCCGGGCACCGGTGCTCATACCAACCCGGCGTCGGCCAAATTTCTTCTGCAAATTTTCATCGACCCCGCACTTTGGAAACATCTACCTGCTGCTTTGCAATGCGCGACCCTTCCACCAAACATCACCAAACCCAACTGCAGTGAGCACAGCTCATGAACATTCCACTACGGGCAACTCCATGAAGGCAACTCCACGTTCGTTTTTTCATCCCATGCCATGCGCTCAAAGATCTTGACCCCCCCACACGTCCAGGAGAAGGCTGATGCAAACAGTCAAATCACCACATGCCAGCACATTTTTTCCATCACGCACGGCGGGTTGCAACAAGAGACTCTGCAACTCAACCGGTTTCAGCTTCAGAAACCCATGGTGTTGGAAAACGTCATGGCAAAAAAAACATCCTGTAGCGCACATCTTTGAACCATACTGGACCATAACAAATTCGGGTAATGAACAACGCCACACTGACGTGAAAAAAATACAATGTTTATCGAAAACCAAACGAAATCAAACAGCAGAGAACGCCGGAATGGCCAACATCACAAGAACATACACGAATCAATATACGATAATTATACAAAATTGTTGATTTTTTACTCTTGCAACCCTCAGGTCTGATGTTGTTGAATGAAGGGATAGCTGGCCCATCAGCCATGTTGTGGAATGTCGGGGTTGCCCGCACACTATTTTTTTGATCGCATATTCAAAATGCATACTGATGTCCGAGTTTTTATTCCCCATCATTATCAATCGGTATCAAAGTTTGTGATTGTCAGCCCGTTTCGCAACAAAAAACGGCCCAGGTTGAGGTTTTTCGTCGAATATTTTGTTTGCGTTTGGCGCCATGTTCCCTGTCCATCACCTTCGCCAATGCCTTGTTGCATGGGTCGTTTCGCATCAAGATTCAGTGCGCCTCCAGATTTATTGGGGGATAGCGGTTTTCGGTGTTTCGATCAACTAGGTGGCCTCATGGGGGATTGTGAGCCCGCTTCACAACACCGTTGCGTTTGGCTCATCTAGCCCGTCGAACTTTCCAAAGCGCCCGTTGTTTCTCGAGTTACGGTTCTTGCGATGGCTTGGGTGAGGCAGCTTGTCACCTTGCTGCTGCTTGTGCCGCTTCAGGCTGTGCGGCCCGGCAGCGAAACAGCTTGGAACTCAGTTCCCAACCCAGGTAAAACTGAGGTAAAAGGAGTCGAATTTAAGTCATCAACGCAACAGCTGGCTGTTGGTCAATATGACTTTGAATGTACCCTAACATCGCTAACATACCTGAACAGACGTTAGCACATCTTAACATATACCTTAGTACGCCTTCAGTAATGTGGCTTAACCGCCCTTAGCATGCCTAAACGGTATCATTGTTCCGTTGACCGCGAACAATGTTTTCTTGGCACCATCATGACTGCACCCATCCCCATTGGGCAGCTAACACACCCAAGGTCCTTCACCAGAAAGATGAGATGGTGGACAGCAACGAAAATTACAAACTTTGTTGCATGTGCGAGAAGAAACCGCGTATGATCATGGGCAAAAAATTCGGATTCAAAGATGAGTGCGCCAAACCGGGTGATGGTCCAGCCAGTCAGTGTGTTTCGGGAAGAAATTGCGACAAGAAGGTGAAGGATGGTTTCATGTGCACCTTGGCATGAAGAAGGTTTTAGTATAATAAGTTGTTTTCAATTTTTATCAAAGGTATATTTATGCAATTTCATGGGGAACCATGGAGTTCAACCCCAGGTTTTTCGTAATCATGTTTTACATGGTTTTTCTGGATCCCCCCGTTGCTTGTGGAAGCCTGTCTCGATTTCTAGCATTTTGTTGCGCTCTAGGCTGGAAGAAAAAGAGTGCTGGAGATAGTTGTGATGCCCCTCCATGAGTGAGAGCAAGGATTGGAGCGGCCGTTTGCAAAGTGAGGAAAACCGAAACCAAGGATGCCAAAGCTGCAACGAGAGTCTGTTTCTTACATTTTGTCATCACTTTTGTGCAATGTTCATTCAATTCGCCCTAGTTACTCGTTCAAAATCAGATGAAAATGTATCATTAGTCTCGGATACTCTTGGAATGCAAGATTGAAACACCGGCCACAGCAACATCACACCAATCAACCAAATTTGCGTGATGCGACACCATCCATGACCGGATCAGGAACTAACATGTAGTGATCTTTGCCTGTTGAAGCCGCTGCCGCCCGTTGGGGCAGGGCCAGCATGTGTGACCGAACTCGGCATGACATGGCCATGTTTCTAACAGCTGAGGGTGTTTCTGGATTGCTCAGCTCAAACACCGGCGTGTTTGTTTTGATCATATTGTGATGCACCTTTAGGGAAGGCTTATTCAAAAAACAACGCACATAGTCGCACATTTATGACACATTATGATGATACATACTGTACTGGATACATATATATAGTTATATATATATATATGTTTGCTTTTTGGTATACATGATTATGAATCTCCGTGTGTGTCTTTGTTTGTTTTTTGGGGGTGTTTCTCTAGTGTGACAAAAGGAACAGTGAGACATGTACATCGGACATGCGTTCCAACATTTTAAAGTGCTGTATTTTGCCGTTGTCTGCTGCAAACGTAGAAGCGGGCCTGGCTCAGACATGCGCCATATTTGTTTCATTTTGTTCTCAATGCATCTCAACACAATTTATTGTTTCGAGTCCTCTTCGCGGGCAATGCGCTTGCCGCACGACTGTTTCCTCTGCGGTATGATCACGTAGGATCAAAATCCCCACCTTCTTTGGTCAAAGCAACGGTTTGATTCAGGTGTGGTCGTTTTCCGCTGTACTTACCGAGTAGGAACCATATCACGAACGACTACTCACAGTTGGAAGGAAATGCATTTCAACTATCCATTGTCAACTTGTATGTTGCCAAACATGTGCATTCAATGAGGGGAGATCCAGTGACCTTGTCATGCAGCTGTTGGTGGACACAACCAAGAAACAGAACCATGGCTAGCACCGTTGATTTTTTCGTTTGGTGGCACCCCATGCCATGTTGTCGACATTGGCAGTAGCCAACTGTAGCCAACCAAAAACGTATGACATCGTATGACATACTGACCATCATCCAAACATAGCCAAAGCTAAAGTGAAGGAATTTGTTTGCAGATCTGTAATTTCCACTTGCTGCGTGGCCGGACCAATGGCGAAACTCGTCGAATTTCCCAATGGTTTGGGATTGAATGTGCCGCTGTTCGTGCAATGCACGTGGCGTTTTACTGCTTCCGCGACTGAACCGCCAAGCAGTGATGGATCGGACCTGGTGTGCGATTTGTTGATGAGCCTTGACATGTAGCGACGTCACGATACGTCACGTGCCATTCACGGAGACTTGGGTGGTCTTTGTTCATCCGCATCAAAGCTTTCAATGCAACGAGTCTTTGGGAGGTGGAAGGAATTGGAGCTGTTGGCGTTGCGCTAAGTCGAGGCGTAGAGTCAACTCAATGGTACGGAGGCCTGTATTGATAAACGCCTATAGTTGTAGCTGGTTGGAAATCACAGCCATATTACTTCAATGTAAATGATAAAGAGATATAAAGAGTATCTCAATATGGACTCAACATCAATTCGCATTTTGCATCTTTTGCTTGTGCAATGTTTTTTGTTGATGTGGGAGTGCGGTCTTCCCGTGATATTCGCGGGTGGTTATCAGCCACTGCCTGCATTGGTTGGCATCATGACGTTCCCAATCAGCAGCTCTCAGGATCGATGGGAATCATTGCTGGGCGGGGCCTTTGCAACGGAAAGATCTTGCAGGGCCCTTGGGTGACAGTTGGAAGGACCCGTCGAACATGAAACTTCTTCACCTCGCATCTTGGCCACGGAGGCAGGGAGGTTGCGAGGCTCCAGGACCATAATTGGACAGAATGGATCAAATGTGCATTTGCAAAAATCGAGTTTGTTCAGCATAGCTGGTTATTCATGGTACGTCAGAGATGGTTCATGGTTTCACCATGTTTCGTTCCCACTTTGCAAATGGGTGCGTGAAATTGTTCATGGTTTTACACATGTTGTCTTCAAATTGTTCATGGTTTCATATTTCTGTTCAACCTTTCGGCATGGAGGATGGATAAACCAGCATATGGTTTTGGGACGGGGCAACTAACCACCAACAATGATTTTTTCGGTGCATTCCGGCGGTGTTACAAGGCCACCAGCCCTGTCACGGTCGGGGATGAGCTGCGGTAGCGGGAAAACATGCAGGACAACATAATTAAATCCAAAAAACAAGTGCTATCAACAAGTAAATCATTAAGTTTTCATTGTTCAACCGTTCACCAAAAAGTTAAACATAAATTACATGTCGCAACGTCTTGATTTCCTTGCTGGGATTGCCCACTCCACCGCTCTGAGGCGCTTGCGGGGCCCAACCCGAGCAGCCTAGCTGAGCATTTGGCCAAAGACCTGGGAAATGGTTGGGCAATTATAGGAAGATGATGATAGGGGACCAAGGGTAGTCAGTGCAATGTGTGTTTTCGTTGGGTGGGGGGGCATTGTTGGCTATTGCAACGAAATAATTGTTGGCAATCGCAAAGGCAGGCGTTTCCATTTTTTTGGAAGGGTGGCCGTTGCAAAGAAAGTATATTTTGTAATGAGTTGAACAGTTTGTGATCATATGTTTTTTTTAGGTTATTGTATCAACGTGCTGGTTGTTTCAATGACACGCTTATTTCACTGCTGTGTTTTCTGCAATGGGAAGAACACAGTACGACCATGTTGTGTTGCATGGTTATTTGATCCACTAGCTGCTATTTGTTGTTTCATTTCGGTGGCATGGCCTTCGCGTTACTAAAGCAAGGGAAGTTTCTCCTTACCAGTGGACTTTGCAAAGGTGGTTATTTCTGAATGAAGTCAAAAACGTTGCGATTTTTTGTGCGCCGTTATTTTATCCACCTGCTCACCTCTTTTTGGAAATGCGGTGAAATGTGTATTTAGTAGTGTGTTGTCAAAAAATCAAGGGCATTAATCGTAAAGATTGGCAACATGTCAATGTGGAAAGGGAAATCCCAAGTGTAACAACAAATGTTCATGTTACCATATGTTTGCTTTTGAATTTTTCTGTTTTGTTAAACTACGGCCGCGGATTGTTGCGTTTATGTGCAGCACGTTGTGAAACCAGTTTTGCATTTTCCCGAGGTTGCAAGCAATCCTAGAGGTTCCCTACGTATCCATTATGACACACGGCACAGACACCAGACCAGCAACCAATGTGAAACATTTCTCTAGTTGAGCCATTTTGGTGGCAAACGAGTTTGCTGCATCGGTGGTCAGGAGTATCTTGGCCATTCTCACAGTTGGACATAGGCTTGCCATTGGTTGGTTGTGACTTGCAGCTGCGTAGTTGTGTGTCTTTTTCGTCGTTGTTGTTGATACGGCTACATCAATTAGCGAACGGTGGTTAAGCTGGTTTCGCTGGTTATATTAAGCATTGTTGAACAATGGAACAAGTTAGTTCCATAAACCTTTATAGTCTAATGGTTGTTGAAAAATCATACGCTAATGGACTGCGGTAAGAAAAATAGACTATAGTATGAACAATGGCATATTGTAGCAATAGTAAAACTGTTTGCTACTAGAACTATTTGCTACTCACACCTATTACCACACAACAATTATAATTTCCCCTGTTTTCGCACCTGCAACCATGGACATTTCCTGGGCAAACGAGGTGCGGCCACCATGCCGCGGGCTGAAGCGTCATGGCGCATCGAAGCGGGGGAACTGCGCTTGACAGTGAGGCGCGGGGAAGCTGAGTCTAGCTGTTAAGAATGGTTGATAACGGTTAAATGGCTGGTGGTTTGATTGACTTTTTTTTTTCCCCAGTAGTCATGAGCAAATTTTTGATTAGCATATTTTTCATAGGGTTGAAACCGCTCAGTTGTTAATGATTACTGGTAAATAATCGTTAAAGGATGGCAACAGTAATGCCTAACAATCATGGTCGAACATAAGTTTCATGATAGTTAATAACTCACTATACCAGATAGTATGGCTAGCAAGCAATCTGAGGGGATACTCACCAACAATAATGTATTTCATCATGATCGAAAAACGGTTGCTTGATGGTTACAGGTGGTTACTGCTGGTTGGTAAGCTTAAGGGTAAACAATGGCGTTTTGATAGTTAATGATGTTTAATAGTGGCGCACAATATCACATAATGCTCGCTCCTGGTTGGCACTGGCGATTAATGGTGGCTTTTGGCTCCTTATCCCCAGCTAATCAGTATGTTGGTCATTGTTGTTCACTATCAGCCATCCTTCGCCCTTAAGAAACCACTACCAGCCATGGATTTTGATGGCTGCTCATGGTATTGAATCAATTTTACTGCAAGTGATCACTGTAGTTGGAAAACTGTTTGTTTATGCTGGTTTATTTGACATTTTTTTGGTACCAATTAGAGTCTAGAGAAGTAGTTTCTATTCACTTATTTGCTCAACCCGCCTCAGCAATTAGTCATATCTAGCAGTTGAACCGTTATGTTCACCCACTTGGCTGGGTGGATCTAAAACATCCGGGGCCTCCCGCTTGGCGAAAGGGGTGAAAACAATTTGATCCCGATCAGCAATTCCCAGATACACAAGGTGGTTGAGGATGGTTGACTGTTGTCTAGCTACCCTCTGGTGAACTAACATGGCAATGGAAAATCCACTAAAATTGGATGATTTCCCTGGGCCTTCCTAACAATATGGTAGATTTCCCATTACCATGTTAGTTTGCCAGAGGGTAATTGGAAGGGTAGGGGATGATAACCCAATTCTACCTGCAGAGGTCACAGGTTCTTGATTCCACCAGGTTCATCTACCGCGAGGGGCCGGTGGCAGCAATCCAAAACGCTCGATTTCCGCAAGTCGATTTGAAGGACGGGACCTGCTGGTTGCAGTTGTTGCCACATGTGGGGTTACTTGGGATGATGATGATGATGATGATGATGATGATGATGATGATGATGATGATGATGAACATGATCATCATATCATTGGCAGCCCTTTTTGATCGATGTTGCGTTACGGTCACGCACCAAAAGAGGTCAACTGTTGATGATCAATTTGGTGAGTGAACCTTGTTGGGCCGTCGCTCACTAAACCTCGATGCCCAGGACTCCTTGCAGAAAATCTGCGGCTCCGTGCGCGAGCTGCAAGAAGACCTCCGAAAGGAGAAGGAACAGGCAGCGTGGACGGCAGCGGTGATGGTCATGGTTGGTGAGTGGATCATCCACGGTCATCCGTGAACAATGAGCATCCATGAAAATCCATGAAAATCCATGAAAATCCATGAAAATCCATGAAAATGCATGAGCAACAGCAACAAGAACCATTTATGATGCATATGGATGATTCTCGCGCAACATTCGTCAATGATGGGGGTTGATCATCCACAGCACCCAGCGCCTGCGGGCTTTGTCCGCAGGGAATGGGAACTCATGCGAGCCCCCCTCAAATAGTCATCCATGGATCCCATGTGGGTCAGTGCAAATATCAGCCAGCTTTAGGTGCGAACAATTGGTCAGTTTGGAGGATACTTTGCACAGTCGAACCCCCCAGTTATTTAACTTAGGTCAATACCAAGGTCACTGCCAGGCAAAGGGTAGATATGATTATACAATTAGGTGGGTTATAAACCAACTTATGCCCGGGGGGTACAATTCTGTGGGAATCCACCTGGTGAAAGATGATGAGTGATACCCTTCACCGTTTACATGTGGCATATTTGCCATTATTTACCGCAATGAAGCGATGGGAAGCCCAGAGTAACGCTTTACGACGTAGGGAAACACGTGAACAATGCGTTGATGGCATGGCAAGGCATGGCATGGGGCTGGGTGTGAGGAACTTCGCCAAGTTTCGGAGCAAGACATTGGCAACATGGGGTGCCAGCCTTCCTGGACTATACGCTGATGATCATGATCATGAACATGCCAATTATCCAGTAACTGCAAAAAATATCAGCTAATTACTCACGACTGCATGACTATTTGCAAGCAACAATACTGCTACTACAGACCATAAACTATCAGAATCGCTACAATCAGTCGCCGAACTTAAGTATCAAACGGACGATTTACACACCGTCAACAACCGCATCAATCAATACTATGACTGGAACATGATCATTCTTTTGATCCCGGATGACCATACAGCCAAGCAGTCGAACTCAAAACATTAATGAGCTCTTTAGTAACCATGTATCAGCCAAGAAAAACAAAGAGTAATCATCAATATGCCATCATTTATCCCCAATAGATACGTGTGACAATCAATTACTTTATTGATTTACCATCAAAAACAGCCATCAATCAACCATTAATGAATGGTTATAACACTGATGATTCTCATCAATCATCATCAATCAACCGTCGAGTCACCAGCCCTGAGCCATTAGCTCACCATCCAATAACCATCAATCATCCAGTAGAGGACCTGCCAGCGAGGTGCAAGCGGAACGACTGACGTTGCAATCACGACAGGAGCTTTTGAAGAGGCGATGGGAACCTGGCAATGGAGCATCATATGGGTGTAGCCATAGGGGTACCCCAAGTTATGGTTGGTCTACTGGTATAAATGGTGAATGATGGTTCAAAAAAAGGGGATCATAAGCAACCATGATGGATGAACAACTGCTGGTGGGTGGTTTGCTTCGCATTTTTGTTTTCTTGATGATTATCAACAAATGGTTGGTAGACTCATGTTCTTCACAGGGGTTGAAATCACCAACCAGCTAGCCACAGTGGTACCAAAAGCTATGGTTTGTCTACTTGTCATAAATGGTTTATGATGGATGATAACTGGGGGTAGCCCTGGTTTACTATTATAAATGGATAATGATGGATGAGGACTCGGGGTACTCCTATTGTGAGGAACACCCATGTTTTTGAGGGAAGCCCTTGGAAATCATCCATTCGAATGGGCGATTTTCGATGGCCAAGTTTACCAGAAGGTATCCGCTTGTAAGTTTGCCAACATGTGTGATTATTTTACCATGCACACGACATTGTGCAACTATAGCTATATAATGGAAATTGGTGGTAATTTGCAAACATGCATGTATCTTGCTTCGGTCAGTCAGCAGGGCTTTGCGACATAGTACCTGCATTTTGTACAAGTATTCAGTTCTCAGTTCTTCCTCTTTCTAGATGCTTCGCTGATGATGATGATTGCCTACAGGCAAAACGATCATGTCACATCATTCTATGATATAACACTCTCGTACCTGAATGGTATGTCAGTCTGGTAGGTGCATCAGTGGTCAGTGTCATTATCAACAAGATACGATGGTGGGAGATACCCTTTGCTTGCTGGGGGATGACACTTAGGCTTACGGCTAGTCCGTTTGAACGGTGACACGATTCACGGATTAGTTGGTATAGGGTCCCAACTGCCAGACATAGAATCGATTACGGTTGATTGAACTAACCATGGTTCTAGGCTATGACCTACTTATCACTTGTATCGCCCACCTAGGATTCCAGGATAGTTGCTGCGCATGGCTACCAATCAGATACTGAGTGGGATGATCATCCAAGAATTCCTGGCCAACACAGTTGGGAGAGAATACGGTTTCCAAGTGCGTTTTTGTTCTGTCAACGTCTTCATTTGACACTTCTGCCGCTTCAATCAGCTGGTATTCCAACAGCAGCCACTTGGGGCTGCTTGAGACAAAGCATCGTTCTTGTGCCTCACTGGTATAATTTGGATAAATGCATCTGTGATTGTCATGGGAGTCCCGACGGCAACCTGTGCAGTCAGAGATCCATTCTTGTACAAGACTCTTCAGTCCACCAGGCCAAATAGCGAAGTAAAAACACCTGAATCCCCCATTAATCATCATTAACCATGAAGGAGCAGACATGAAGCAAACAATTGCCTTAACAAAAAATCAAAAATCACAATTTAAACCCAGCATGATGGTGTATAGTTGCATACCCATGGTGATCTTCCCCGTGATTTTGCGGTATAGTGCAGCCGTATTGGTTGTTATCCCCCCCGTGATTCACCAAGCAGTCGGGAGCTGGATCTGCACGACAGCGAGGCGCCTGGAGATCTTGCCCAAGGAAGTTGAAAGTCATGAAGCGCACCTGCCACTTGGCACCGTCGCGACAGGATGGGGTGATGTCCTACTGGGCAGTGACAAGGCTCGGAAAGCCACCTTTACTTACGGGCATGGGGAGATCATTGGGAGATTTATTTTGTGAAAGCTCAAGCGAACTGGGAGATGTTGGGAGGTTTTTTTTGGCACATCACGTCTCACTTCGAGGCTTTACTTCGGTGGATGGTTGGGTCTCTGTGAGACCGACCCACACCCATAAAAATTCATGTGCCATCACGTGCCGATTTACCATTCCTCGTCAACAAGTGCTTGCCGCTACCGTTGCAACAGATATGGCCTAGGAAGAGGCATCATTGATCACAATAGGGCAAATATCTTCTTTTTGAGTCCTGCGCAAAGATTGAGCATTATCATTTGGAGTAGCAAAATCAGTATGAACAACATTGAGTGCATCACGATCATTGATGTCACCATGCCAGGCATCAAACGCTTGATGTATTCATCCATGAGGTCCAACCCTTGGGTGCTGAAACAAACCAAATTCAGGTTTCTTTTGACCCAAGATTTGGTTTGTCCATGAATGATGTACCTGCAAAATTGGTGGTTTCCCTAAATCATATATAATGATTATGGCTGAATATTTAAAGAGAAGTACCACCATGGCTATACTCGTTTAACCAACTTATTGTGGGTCATTAATTATCCCCTATTATTTACTATTATTGTGGGTCATTATTTACCATTATCGTGGGTCATTATCCCCTACTGTTGATGGAGGAAATCCTGCACCACCTAGGATGATTAAACCCTATAAATCATGGGATAAACAACCAACCAGCTGGAACAGGATTTCCTCCATCAACAATATTATCAACCATTATTGGCCATGGTGGTGTTCCATGGCCGTTTCCTCCAGGTTGGCGAATTTGTGTGGCGTGCTGAACGCCCAGAAGCGCCGTTGCCGGAACCTGTGGGAGTCCACCTGTTCGCCGGCGGAGCCCGCAGAAAGCCTGCAGCATCCGCCGGTGCCCACGATGTCGTTGGAGGAATGCTTGGATCGAGAGGTGCACCTGGGATGCAGCGTGGCGTAGATCCGGCGAAGCACGAGGTCTTAGGGAGCTCAATGGCTCAGGGGTTGGCATCAGACTTGGGATTTGTTGGGGTTTATACTTTGAAATTGTTTTTGTGTGCATAAACATGCATATGTAGATGCATATCTGCTTATCTATACCTCGAGCACAAAGAAGGGCATTTTTGTTTTTCCTTCCTTTACTTCGTTTCAGCTCGCAATCAGCTCATTGGAACGCTTCATCCTTCCTGAACCCTGGCCTGCGAAAGGCTCTGAAAACACGGGGATTCTCTTTTCTACCCACTGCATGGAGAGGTAGAAGGAATTCATGGCTCCCAAGAAGGATGACAAGACGACACTTGAGGAGATGAAGCAGCAACTGAAGGGCATCATGGGATCTGGTGGCACAGCGGCAGAGAGTGAAACCGAAATCCGAACTCTGCTGGCTGACATACTCGCCAGTACAAGCTACCAGGGTGCAAACCCATGTGATGACGGCAATGTGGCAATGGTGTTAGCGACAGAGGGACATTTTCGTCCACTCTTAGCATACGAAGTTGCCTCCACGGCCACTTCTTTCCCAATGTCGGCGCTCAAGGTGGCAATGGGCCTCGGCAACG
Organism: Symbiodinium kawagutii; assembly: GCA_009767595.1. Taxonomy (NCBI): domain Eukaryota; class Dinophyceae; order Suessiales; family Symbiodiniaceae; genus Symbiodinium; species Symbiodinium kawagutii. The sequence continues at coordinate 185,611 of VSDK01027717.1, read as the reverse complement.
CTAAAGGGGCGAACAAAGTGACCAATCAGCCATGGCCGGGATGCGCAGGCGTGTGGAGATTCTTCGTGATGACCCCCGGCTCAAGGAGCGTAGGGCATTCCAGTGCACTCACAATACGCTTCGAGGCACTGTGTTCAGCTCAATCCTTTACCAAGGGATCAGCCAGGGCTGCACAACGGAGGGAGTCCTCAACACAATGTTTCCTTTTGCTGGGAGCACTTCATACCATTACATCCCCGAAACGTAAAGCTGTCATCCGGTAGTCAAACATAGCCATCGAAGATAGCCGTTTTCAATCGTAATCCATCGACCAATGGTGGAATTTTCTGATGCTATCGAACCTGACCCAGGGTACCTTGACCATCACTAGCCATCATTGTAATCAGTCAAAACTACACATGACTCACCATCACTCATCATTTTTTTAACGATACTGAACCATCAAGTTGCACCAAGACTGGATAGCTTATACCCACTAACTTAGGTTTTTAGTGTTTTTGGGATATGATTGATTGACCATATAACCACTAAAAAATATATTTTTAGCAAGGGATCTATAAGCCACCAAGAAGATGAGCACACAACCAGTAGTCAGCCTGACGCCCTCTCAGCCTACGGCAGCACAGCTGCACGCTGCGGCAGGTGCCCAACGTGGGTGCAAGGGAAGATGTTACCGCGCTGCCCTCGGTGGTCGCGCCGTCGGCGGAATCGATGCCGGCATCCATGCAACTTG
>VSDK01027717.1:96802-184864 GCA_009767595.1 Symbiodinium kawagutii | reverse complement strand
AGCGTGGGGGCCACGGGTTCGATTTACTGCGGTTGGAATCTGGACCATTTAACGGTGAGTCGAAAAAAAAACATTTGGTTGGAACTTGAACGGCTGAAGTGTGGAGAATTGATGTTGACTAGTTTAAGTAATTATGGGTTTTATCGAAACGATTAATGATGAAAGGCGCTAGCAGAGATTATCAATTGTGGAGTTCTTATGTGCTTTGCCTTTTTGCGTTAGTGTAAGGCAAATCACCCTGTCTAATGCAGTAGGGTATGCCATCATTGTTGGAACATTTCGTTGCGGTAACGGGAAAAGGCTGGGTAATTATTGCGAGGCCGTACTCTTGCGGGTAAAAATCCATGATCGATCCGTGGCTTGGGAATGTTTCACCTGCGCGGTCTCCCCTTCACCATGTATTGCTTCCCGGTTGAACCTGGCGGTGTGGAGCCGTAGGCCTTCCAGTTTCCAGGGGTTGTGAACGGGAAGGAGCTAGTGATAGGCCATTGCTCATTGCTCTACCATGATTTTTACGACCCTTGTGTGAAAGGGTCAGCTCCCAGGGTTTATTACAGCAATGGTTATTTGCCATATGCACCAACGTTTCGTTGAGGTTGTTTGCAAATGAGCCACCAGCCGGTCAACGTCGTCAAAAAGAGTATGTATAATAGCCCAGTGCATTATCCATAAGGTTGGTACAGCTACTGTGGATATACCTGTATACTGTATACTGGTGATATGCACCTACATTTACATGGGTATATACATGTTGTACTAGAAATTAGCTATATGTGTTATTATAATGGACTTGGATTTATACATGCTCACACACGCATACAAATACATGTGCAAATATATAAACGATCAATTGAGTCAATGACGAGATGAATAAATGGATATATATATATAATAGTTCTTTTAATGGATAGTCATTGACTATCCACCTATTGCAAATAGATATAGATATTGAATCCATATTGTAAATCCATCTTTGTAGATGATTATCTACTTAATTTGTAAATTTGTATCTATCCATCTATTTCTCAATTTCTAGCCATGAAAAGATGGATAGATACCTATGGATAGATCATTAGTCTATTTGTAAATAGACAAATTGTGCCCCGTTGTCCGTGGCTCCTGTAGGTTCTCCTTGTCCTACGATGCGCCTGGCCCCAGCGCTCCGAGCTTCAGCATTCCACTGACCTTGGGCATGAGCAGAGCCACGCTGGGAAGGTGACAAAAAGGGGGCAAGGCAGGGAGCAGATGAAGCAGCTGAAGAAGTGTGGCTGGTTGGTTGATGTTGGTTGATGTTGGTTGGTGTTGGTTGATGTTGGTTGATGTTGGTTGATAATGGCTTGGGATTCTGAAACTTTGTTGCTTGGTGTTGGTTGATGTTGATTGGCTTAGGGATTATGAAACTCATCGGTTTTTGTTTTGTTGGGAGCAATGTTTGGTGCGAAGCATGATTGAAGTCCAAGGAAAGCAACAAGACACAAAATGATGTCAAGTCAAGTTCATTCAATTCCAAAACACATTGTGTGTCTAATTGATAGCCACCGTGAACCCACTAAGTGATCATGGCTGATCCATGAACGTTGGGCATCATGAGGTCAACCCCATGTCATTACCGGTTGAGCTGCAGCACCTGTTGAGCTGAAGTGCCACCAAGATCGACCTTGGCCATGTCTGTGGCCGTGTGATTTTTCCAAAGTCAAGGAGGCGATTCCCCATGGGAGTATGGCTGGGGCCCACCATCATGGATTAAGGCCCCACCGTATGAACACCAGCGAGCATAGCCCGGCTGTTAGTTCTGCTGCCTGGTTTGGGAGTTGTACACTCGCTTGGGTGGCTGATGAGTGGGCGCGATGGGGTGTTCACCCACGACATCTTTTGGCTCAGGGGGAAGGGGTTCGTTGGTTGCTGAGATTGCCTATTTACATATCTCATATCACAAAATGACATAGAAGGTTTTGGATACAAGGATAGCTTCCTACCGTACTGACACTTTTTGCCATGGATTCATACAGATGGGCAGGGCTGCCGCAGTCTTGTATAATTTCCCCTCCCAAGGTGACCAATGTCGATTTCAAGGACATACAGTTCATCACCCACAGAAACCATAAACCATCAATCCACCATAAACATCCGTAAACATCCATAAACATCCATAAACGTCCATAAGCCAATAGAACAATTATCTATCCACCAGAATCCTGGTTGGATCCACCTCAAACTCCTAGTTGTGTCAAGCACGTCCTAGCTTTCACATCAACACATCACGGTGGGAGGGCACCAGCTTGCAGCATTTTCGACATTGCCGCTTGGTTTGCTTTAGTCAGGTGGTGCCGTGCTTGGGAAGGAGCGGTGAGGTATGCCGTGAAAGGGTATCCAGGTATTCCTTTAAAGATTCAAAAGGATACGAGGGGCAGCGGTTCGGACAGGAGCTATCAAAAGTGGGCCAGGTTGCCCAAATCGTCATAGATCACTTCCCTGGTTTCACCACAATGGTTGAGAACAAATCACAAACGGCACCGGATGATACATTGAGTTTTTGATGGGTTCAAAATCGCAAAGTTGGCTGGTATGAATCCTGAAACCAGCACTTGGAGCGTATGAGAAGTCAATTGCTCAACATTGCAATGTCACGGCCAGTGCATTCTGGTTTGTTGGCGAATGATTTGTCAATACCATGGTGGTGCTCCAAAGCTCCAAGATGGCGCCCCAGATGGGTGATTCAGATCAGGTTCTCAAGGTGTATCCTGACGGTAATTTAGAGAGATTGATTTGGAAGATTCGAAGACTTCCTCAGGAAGTCTGAGATGATCCCAAACCCATTCCGCAAAAAATATGACCATTGATCCACTCAGGTAATTATGAGTACTGTAATCCTGGTGACGTTATGTAAATATCACTAACGAAATAGGGCGATGGGAAAAACATCTATGTGAGCATATCTTCAGCTACACCGTGGTGATTTCGTGGGCGACCCTGCCCCCAAGGCAGGCCATGGACAGCCCACTCATGGCTGCGACAACGAACAGCTACTGGGCAGCACACCTGACGCGCTGGAAGCCCCGTGTTGCACTCTGCCCCTATGACCCTGATGGTAGACTTGATTTTAATGAATTTTCCACTAATCCAAGCACTTCTTGACTAAGTACTAATGATTGATAACTAGTAGTTTCCAACTTTGGCCACCTTATGGTAGTGTTCTATTTATATGTTCACAATTATTGTCATAGTATGTCGTATAGTGTCGTACTTGATTTTTATGATGGCTTGAAAAATAACAACTGATGGCGAATCAGAATATCTATAATGACTCTGATGAGCATTATTGCTGGTATGATTTTTGTCACACATGCACATGCAGTGGCATATACAAATGTTGATTGACGCATGCACATTGACCTATATGTACATGTGTCAATGTGACGGGGGGCGGCGTTTCCTGTGCCTAGGGTTATCCCAATTCATGATTTAAGCTCCATGAGAGATGGTGTAACCTCGGGAATGCACTGTAGGCACCCCGCGGTTTCTCGGACAGCCCAAGGTTGATCACCAAACACGAACCCATCTTCAACGCTACTGAAACACTTGTTTGAACCACGCAGCTTTGCAGTACGTTCGTTTTTTTTTTACAGTTTTTACATTTCATGCCATGTGTGTGTGGTGTCCTATATTTATTCAGCTACATGGAAGTCATGAGATCCCCCATGTGCAACAATATCATCCCTGGCAAGTTCACATGAGCTAGTGTTTCACCATAAAATACCAAGAACCGCCTGCAACATCATTTGATCCATTCATGTGAATTTGATCATTGATGTTAAAGTTAGCATTGAGCCATCATGGATCATCCCTAAAATCCATCAGTTGACCTCGTTGTGAAAGACCAGCAAGGCACTGATGTCCACGATGACTCACCCAGCGCTTCCGGGTGCTGAGGAGATGAGTCTGGTGATGGAGCCATTGCAGCCATGTTGGCCAACCGCAACGTGCACGATCGCTTGTATTCAGGCGGCGTGGGTGCGACGGAGACATTGGACCCAGAATTGCTTGGGTGAATCCTTCATGTGGGTCCGGCACCCGGAAAATGATGGAAACATGATGGATCAAAATGATAGAGAGACCATGACTGAGTACACTCCCGGATTTGAATTGGACCCTTGGAGAGTTTGGCTTTGGATGATGGTATTGAGTGTCCACCCCTCACTTTTAATGAGACTAAACATGGGTTTAACGGTGGACACATCCTTGGATGATAGATGAATCATGGTTCACCCCGTCAAGTCATGGACACCCATGGGCCATGGGGCTTACAACTTCGCTCCACCACCGTCCTGGTCCCATCGCCAACCCCCAATGGTGTGCCACCGTGGTCATGGAACAGGCGCCGCCGCGAAGCCACGGGTGAAAGACGCACGCGAAGCCAAGGAAGCGAAGGCCAAGCCGGAGAAACACGGCAGCAGCGCTGCAGCCATGGCAGTGGTAGACCTCCTGCATGTTTGCCATGTCATTGAAACGCTTCAGAAGATTTCAGGAGTTTCTATAGTGAACATGGGCAATCCATTTCAGAAGTTCATCTATACTTTCAATGGCGAACATGGCTTTTTAGAGAATTGTAGTGAGGATGGGACCAGGTGAACAGGGCAGCTAAGCCACACTCAACCGGTGATCAATACTCAACCGGTGGGAAATCCCATGCGGCATGCGGTGTTGATAATATTATGATTTAATGTTTAACCACCTGTGGGAAAACCCAATGCATGATAGTTGGTTGTTGGTAATGGTTCAAGAATGGTCTCCGTATGTCCGGATTTCCCAATCAGGTGGAAAACCACCTTGCAAGTTCAGTAGCAGACTGTAATAGCAAAATCATGTTTGACAGGGTTACCAGCCACGGATTGGTTGTTTAGCTGTCAACCCGTTGTAAATCTGGCTGCTGGAAGGGAGCTGCTTGGAGCCAGGGTTATCCTCATCCTGCCCTGGCCCTTTAAAAGGGGGAGACAGTTGCCCTAACCAAAAGGTGGTAATGAACCATACTATAGACCATACTGCTAGCCATGTGCAAGCTCTGGGCAGGGCACGGCAGGCCCAAATCTTGAAATTAAGGGCATGTGTAGGGGTCATGTTTGGCTGACTGATTGAGATCGATGGGTGTCCAGTAGAATTCCCTGCTAAGGAAACGCATGGGTGCTGCAACGGAGGCGAGCGGCACTGTGGTCTTAAGGTGTTTTTGTTGGCCATCTTGGACCATCTTGGACCATCTTGGTATTTGTTTACCACTAACTACCATGACTTGTTAGCCTGTGCCCAATTTGGAGCTTGACCCAGCTGAGTTCCTGTAGCATCTTGGGGTTGGCCTCGGTGATGGTGCTCAGCAATGGAAACTCCCGTGGAAATTGGTGGAAGGGCGCCATGCTGGGGTCCTTGTTTACAGGACCCGAAAAAGTGTCCATGTTGCTTAGCCAGGGGATGGCAAGGCTTTCAGCATCTCTCACCCTGTAGTGATGACCATTCTTGGGGGGGCACGGGAAATCACGACTGGGACTGCGAAAGGCTTCCTGGATGCAGATTGCACGCCCGACCACCTTGAACAGGATAATAACTGATAAACTTACCCTCGCCTGTCCTGACGTTGTGGCAAGGCATGTATACGCTTGCATCAAGAGGGTGTGGAGCAGAAGAAGGAAGTCTTGCCGCTGGGATTCCAGCCAAGAGTCAGCAGGGAGAACATTGGTTGACCGTCCTTGAAGTATATGTTTAAGCAACAAAACTGGCTTTTTTTGTTCTACCTACCATGGACGAACAATGACGATATTGCTGGGGATCGTGGTGTAGGATTGTGTTTGCATTCACTCACTTGCATGCGTGTGTGGAATGTCAAGAACAGGATTGTCATTCTGGTATGGCAATCCAACATTTCAGGACCGATCATGATCAGACAACTAGGGCAAAAATCTCACCCCACGAAAGTGGAGCAAGTTGGATTTGATTGAATTGCATGACTCCTCATTCCCTGGAACTTACTGGCAACCCCTCTAGGGAAAGCCCCATCGTTGATGGCAAGGTAGCATTCACAGCGCTTGCCACTCGATGCAGCATCCGCTTCATTCTGAGGCAGAAAGCCCAGGAAAAGCAGGATGCAGAGCTCCTTGGATTTCGCCAACTTGTGTGGCTCATCAGGGCTCCACCGTGTCCTCCACGAAGAAAGGGTGTGGTTTCCGCAACTGTCTTGGTGCCGGTGCAATGATGTGCCATGATTTCAAAGGATACCTGTGTGCTATCCTGTCATATTCAGTAGTCGGTTGTGTCCAGCTCCCATGGGGAGAGATGGCTGTGTCCCCATGATCTTTGGGGCGTGGCCTGATATGGCCTGATGAGGTTCCGAGAAGACCATCCCTTCAAGCCCAAGTTCAGCAAGCCGACACCGGCCCTGTGGAAGCCCGAGAAGATGACGGGCACACGGGACGAGGCCCCGAGGGAGCTGCCAGGGCTGCCCGGCTGCCCTTGGTGAGCTACCAGGAGTGGCCTGAACAAATGGTTATGAATCAACCCCCTTGTTGTTTGACCATCCTGGAATGATCTGCCTGATGGTCATCCATCATTCTGGTACATTTGGTTGTGACATGACCCGCGAAAGTTGAACCTTGGGGTAACAGGTGGCTTGGTGTAGCTGGGATAAGCCGTGGGGGTTAGCAGCCTGCAGCTCGCATAGCAGCTAGGTCAGGTTTCTCCCAAAACGATCCTCATGGGTAGCAAGTCACTGGGATGAGCCCCGACATTGTTGAAGGGGTGCAGGATGCAGTGCCTGCTGATGGCTGTAAATTGTTTTAAAAGCCCAACGAAGCATAATGATTGCTCAACGAGTCAACATTGTTCAACCAAAAGTGATGCAACCATTTATCTAGTGCTAGAACCCATTGACCTAGCAGGGGGCTCACCTTGCATCATCACAATGTAAATTCATCACCTCTAAGACTCTAAGCTTGACGTCCACGTCCGGTTTTCGACGAGGCTTGGCAACGGCTGCAGCAAAGCAATGGCCGCTGGGCGGAGTTCAGCTCGGAGCTGACCGCTGCAGTGTTGCTACCGCGATTCACCCTAGGGGGCCGTGGGCTGGTAGTAAACCGCCATCAGCTGCACACAGCTGGCAATCTCCTGTGAGCAGATACTTTTATGGGGAAATCCATCCTTCCATCAAGCAATGCGGATGGATTGATTCCAGGGCCCTCGTTGGAAGTTTCTAGTAGGAAAACGGGCGAATCGCCGGGCGGTGAGGACAGTGACCTTGGCAGAGATTATGGCCACATCAGGAAGCAACATTTCCGGGTGGTGGTTTGATTGACATGTTTTTCCCCTAGTATTATCTAGTAATTATTGACCAATGGTTGGTCGACTAATATTTTCCATAGGGGTTGAAACCACCAACAAGATCCGGGTTTATCTTTTTTTTGCCTATGAAATTTGTTTTTCAATTATCCCAGATCACTGTGATTCAGTGCGGCGGTTTTGCATCGTTCACTATTTTAGAAAGCTGGAGGTTCCCTTTTGTCTCAGGTCTCTTTTGCATGATGTGCTGGGTAGTTTGATACAGCAGGTTCTCCAATCTCAACGTTTGTTTTCCATGATGCGATTGGTCTTTTGATTGTCAAGTGACCCAAGAGACTCTCCATTCCTGGCGGATGGGCCCCAGAAACAGCAGCAAGCTCATAGGGTGTTCACCAAGGCCAAAAGGAGCAGTCTCTCAAGGAATCCCGGGAAAAGCAGCAGGAGGAGCAACTTGACCTTACGCCTTCGAGGGTTCGAAGTGGAAGCTAGCGTGGTGGGAGATATCATATGATATCATATCAAAGGGATTACAGGGAGCTACAATTTTTATATGTTTGTTGGAATCTTTGTTCTTCAATGTTTTTCATACCAGTGCGAAGGATGAAAATTAAGAATCAACTATTTTGCCGAAATAGGTATATCTTGCGTTGCTGTGTGTTTTGCCCTCAAATCTTTCCCGGCATGCCCTCGCAAATCATTATATAACCAGCCATGGATCGATCTGGCGCCCCCATTCCTTGTGGCCGCCTGTCATGTTTGATGATGGGGTGTGGCTGTATTGCATCAAGGGGGAGTTATGGCATTGGTCGACAATCAGCCCGGATCTAGCTGGTGATTTTGAAGATGTATTTTCTCAATATTTTGGATGATTGATGCTTGAATAAGGATTTTCAGGGATTGAAACCACCAACCACTTGTGATTGCAATGTTGGAATGGTTTGTTGGTTGACCAATATTCTTCAGGGCGGTGGAGGCCACCAAGCAGTTGTGATTGCAAGAAAACTCAGTGATAAGAAGCCATACCTGCCATGGCTGCACCCTGGGGGCTGTCTTAGCCCATGCCGATGTTGGGGCGATGTTGAAGCCATGTGGTTTTTACCTATCAGCCGTATGTTTAGCTACGTTAGAGGGGCTGTAGCCATGGCTATATCCCAGCTATATGCTACCCAAGTGGTGCATGTGACCATGATGAGTTCACCTTCTGTATATGGTATTCACCTGGTTACCAGCTGCAGCCGTGTGGTTTTTGTGAATCAGATTGGTTGAAAGCTGTGACCTGCTCATCCTGTAGCTGTTTCGCTGTTTCAACGAGCGCTCGCTACTCGGCTACAGAGTGATGGTTTCAAGTTTCAAGTGTGGAATCCCATCACTACCCCGGGATAGCACATGTGGATGGTTGAATTACCCACTAATAATAGACCAAGAATAAAGCACCGCTGTTGTTCTTGTTTTTCTTGGAGCAGTGCCTTGCCATGGAAAACGTGGCATCACCGGAAACCTTCTTTGGAAGCAATGAGTACGTCCGAGGAGCCCGGCTGAAAGCGCCGGGCTACAGCTACGTAGATGCCTTGACTATTCAGCATGAAGCAACCGGGATTAAGATGTGGGCATGTGCCATAGATGTCAGAGAAGGTGAAAGACATCAATGTCTGCGGGAAGGAGATCGAGTCCTTTTTCACTACACTCCTGAGGATGCCTTCAAAAATATTACAAGCCTCGAGAATCCGAAGCTCTTGGCTCCACTGGATACAAACAACAGAGATAGCTACTTTGGTTCGGGCATCTACGCCACAATGAAAGCACCCCACATGTGGACCTCAAAAATGGAGGTTCTAGTTAATAACTACTACCCAACTGCGGGCAACTTCAAGGAACAACAAGGTTTGGAATTGCCAGAGCCGCATGTTCCTTTCAATTCTGCTCTCAACAGTGCAATTGGCGACTATGTGAGGGACCAGTACGAAGGCAAAGCAGACTGTTGCATCCCACTGATTGTGGATGAGCAGGTGTCAAAGGATGTCATGAAAGAGGTCACCGATGGCCCCTTGATGCCGAACGGTAAAAAGAGGCTGAAAGGCCGCAATTGCTTGGGCGAGAGGCAGCCTTTCTGGCGCGACGTGTGGTTGGTGTCAATCTACGAGCAAACTCGCGCTGAGGTTATCAAGGTGAAAGATGCTGAGCAAAAGTCCACTGAGATTGTGGAGATCTTGGAGAAACGGCTTGAGACCGACGAGTTGGTACAGAAATTGGCCAAGTACGGCATCCAAGACTACAGAGAAATCCGAAAAAAGCTCTTGGTGAAGGTCATCGCTGTGAAGCCTGCGGATAGTCATGCCTACAACAACCTAGGCACCGTGCTCTCTCGTGAGGAGACGGTGCAAGTGCGGCCTGACCTCGGGCCGTTCAACCAAAAGGAGCTGTACCTCGAAGCCATCAAGCTGAACAACAACTTCGCACTTGCCCACAACAACCTGGGAAACACGCTCTCTTCTGCGGAGACAGTACAAGTGCAGCTTCGGACTGGCCCCAAGACTTTCAACAAAAAGGAGTTGTTCCTCGAAGCCATCAAGTTGGACAACAAATGCATGCTTGCCTACAAAAACCTGGGCATGGCGCTGTCTCCTGGCGAGACGGTGCAGGTGCAGCTGAAGACTGGCTTGAGGCCGTTCAACCAAAAGGAGCTGTACCTCGAAGCCATCAAGTTGGACAACAACCATGCAAATGCTTACTACATGCTGGGCTACTGGCTTTCTCGTGAGGAGACGGTGGACGTGCAACTGCAGACCGGCCTCAGGCTGTTCAACCAAAAGGAGTTGTACCTTGAAGCAATCAAGTTGGACAACAACTTCGCAAATGCTTACTACAACCTGGGCACCCTGCTTTCTCGCGAGGAGACAATGGAAGTGCAGCTGGAGACCGGTCTCAGGCCGTTCAACCAAAAGGAGTTGTACCTTGAAACAATCAAGTTGGACAACAACTACGCAAATGCTTACAACAACCTGGGCACAGTGCTCTCTGGTGAGGAAGCGGTTGAAGTACAGCTGCAGACTGGTCTTAGGCCGTTCAACAGAAAGGAGTTGTACCTTGAAACAATCAAGTTGGACAACAATTTCGCAAATGCTTACTACTACCTGGGCACCATGCTTTCTCGTGAGGAGACGGTGGAAGTGCAGCTGGAGACCGGTCTTAGGCCATTCAACAGAAAGGAGTTGTATCTTGAAACAATCAAGTTGGACAACAATTTCGCAAATGCTTACTACTACCTGGGCACCATGCTTTCTCGTGAGGAGACGGTGGAAGTGCAGCTGGAGACCGGTCTTAGGCCATTCAACAGAAAGGAGTTGTATCTTGAAACAATCAAGTTGGACAACAATTTCGCAAATGCTTACTACTACCTGGGCACCATGCTTTCTCGTGAGGAGACGGTGGAAGTGCAGCTGGAGACTGGCCTCAGGCCGTTCAACAGAAAGGAGTTGCACCTTGAAACAATCAAGTTGGACAACAACTACGCAAATGCTTACTACAACCTGGGCACCCTGCTTTCTCGTGAGGAGACGGTGGAAGTGCAGCTGGAGACCGGTCTTAGGCCATTCAACAGAAAGGAGTTGTACCTTGAAACAATCAAGTTGGACAACAATTACGCAAATGCTTACTACTACCTGGGCACCATGCTTTCTCGTGAGGAGATGGTGGAAGTGCAGCTGGAGACCGGTCTCAGGCAGTTCAACAGAAAGGAGTTGTACCTTGAAACAATCAAGTTGGACAACAACTACGCAAAGGCCTACTGCAACCTCGGCACAGTGCTCTCTGGTGAGGAAGCGGTTGAAGTACAGCTGCAGACGGGTCTTAGGCCATTCAACAGAAAGGAGTTGTACCTTGAAACAATCAAGTTGGACAACAACTACGCAAAGGCCTACTGCAACCTCGGCACCCTGCTTTCTCGTGAGGAGACGGTGGAAGTGCAGCTGGAGACTGGTCTCAGGCCGTTCAACCAAAAGGACTTGTACCTTGAAACAATCAAGTTGGACAACAACTTTGCAAAGGCCTACAAGAACCTGGGCCTCATGCTTTCTGGTGAGGAAGCAGTTGAAGTACAGCTGCAGACTGGCCCCACAAGTTTCACAAAGGAGCAGCTTTTGAATTGGTGACAGTAGGTTTTAGTAGCTGTAGCTGTTTAGACTTTGAGATGCTGAGGCCATCGTGTTATAGAAGAACATCCAGGTTGCCACTCTCTCTCTCTGTTCTGCTAAAGCAGATATAGGATTTGTCACCCCTTCGGGTTGGTGGCTTGGCAAACCACAACCTTCCACAGGGATGGCTGGCGATTGGTGAAACCAATTCGAGAAATGCTGGTTTTGGCTGCTGATGACCGGCCAGAGCGAAGCATCACATCACAAGACGAGGTGGCTTGCTGAGTCGCTGCACCAGCTGACTTGGAACTTGGACCGTGGTTCGCCTCAAGGCTTCCAAAAATGCTTGTCTTGATTGGGTTGCGGAACATTGGTGATGTCATCCAGTGTTAGACAAGCAAAGACTGTACGCCATGGTAGTTGCCCAGCAGTCACCAACTCACCGTTCAACACTGATCCCTCACAGATCTCTTGACCTTTGTGCTGCTCAAGGTTCAGGTTTTGCTGCCCCCATGAAGCACCTTTGGATGCCAAGGTAATTGGACCACCGGCAACAGTTAGATAACCATCATTGGACCATTCATGGCCATGGAATGAGTTGTGGCATCTGCACATGCCAAGGTTCAAGGAAGCTCATCCCTTCAAGCCCGTCCTGTCGGATCCCAAGAAGTTGAAGTTCGCACCGAAGGCCTTACCGGCGACCACTCAAGAGGCGGAGCGGAAGGTGATGGGAGGATGTGGAGGTTTCCCCTGGTTGGTTGAGACCACTATTAACCAGCATCGAACATACGTGCCACCATCATTAACCCATGGGTAAACGTCAAAGGACTGAGGTTTGGTTGATTGAGAATGGTTGATGGATAATAGTGGCCAAGACCGAGTGTAATTCATGGAGAATGATCTTCAAAAGTTGCCAATGGTTGATGGTCACCCAAACATGTTGATGATGGAATAATGATTGGGGATAGATCATGTGCGCTGTTTTTGATGACTCGAAAGTGGTTCGGCCAGCACGACATTTAAGATCATGACACTAGACCCGCTCCATGCATGCTTGTTAGCATTTTCATGGCAGGAGTGGATCCAGATGCAGAAGGATTGGCAGCAAAAAAAGTTAGCTGCTTGACAGGGAAGGTGGTGTGATACGGTCGATGCACATCATCCTGCATCACTAGGGATGGTCAAAGCCCAACAGAGAGAGTGGGATCGACCAGGGAGACCCCGGTACAGAATGTGTATCACTGGGATCGGCCGAGGAGGGCCTCGCATTTTCGACAGGTCACAAAGATCGAACATGATCTGTGCGTCGAAAGCATGCTCAGTGGGTTTGTTCCGGAAAGGGCGCAAGGATGTTCCCAGGTTGGCAAGCAATCATATATACATGTAGGGAATCACCACTGGGCGAAAAAACGCCATGGGTGTTGACCCATATGGTCATTTGTTGCGGTCCCTGTTCGTCCTATGCTGATGGCCACTCAGTTTCCCAGAACGGAAACCAAGGTGACGATCTATCGTTTTCTCTAGATTTCCTTTTTCTTTTGTTGAGTGTCTAGCGGCCCCAGGGGCGAACCATCAGACCATGAAAGCCATGACAGATATTGCTTGCACTTTTGGCTTCATAGCTCATGATTGTTATGGCTTCATACCTCATGATTGCTCAGAATTTAAACAACCACTAGATCATATGGATTGACCAACATCTCTGTTGGTCAATACATGTCAATACTTCGTAATTAGCATTAGTCGATCCTTCTTCCAATCCAATGCAAGCTATCAACCAACATGAACCCACCTGGTTCCAAGCCTGCCTGGGTTTACTTCAAGTTACCTGCCGCAACAGCTCCCTCCAGCGACCTTCCATTACGGAGCACACCAGGTGAAGAAACAAGTGCGCTGCAGTGGTATCATGAAACTGATCTCCTGGAGTTTTAGGTGAAAGTCCCAAAAAGTGGGCACTGATACCCTGTCATACCTGAAAAACAAAAAGTACTTGAGGATCAAGGCTCAAGGTACTTGGAATTGCTGAGCTCAAGTTGCCAAACCTTGACTTTGCCAGTCATATCTACCGTTAACTTGCCAGTGATCGCTAGTGAGAATTGATCTACCATCAAGCGGGTCCTTCCCCTGGTTTGATTCACCAACGGCTGCCTAACTCAGATGAAAGTTTAGCACCCTCCACCATCGCCAGGGAGGTGTCTCCTAGCAGCTCAGGAGAAGAGAACTGAGAAGCTTCGGCTGATCCTTGGTGCTGAGGGCAATTCTTTCGTGGAACTTTGCGGGGCCATCAGGGCGACACAGGTTGATGCTACCAGGGGAGTGTCTACGGGCTTGGCTGGTTGGAAGCAGTTTAGCTGAACCCAGGGCAGGTTGAGCATCCTCCAGCACCTCACGGTGCCCCTCGACATGGCAAGGACCATCAAGGACCCAATATCAAGGGATGCATCACCTAGACCGATGGCTGCAAATCCTGCTGGACCGAACCGCTAATACCAGGGAGATGAAGCGATGGCAACCATCAAGATGGGTTCTGCCATGGATTGCTGACTGCCGCATTCCCCATGCTTCTGTTGACATAGCTTCGCTCAGGATGCGCGAAGAGGAAGAGAAGCAAGTCCAAGAGCACAACGTTCATCGTCACGTCAAGGAGGCGCCGATCTGGAAGATCTGGGCCGGGCTGCAATTGGTGGTTTCTCAAGCCATCGGGGTACCCCAAAAAGGTTGGTTTCCTACAAAAAATGTTGATATTGATTTGATGATTTGGTGGGTCACATCCATTTAGAGATGCCATTTGGAAGTGGTAAGGTTCATCATGCGTCATCATGACACATTTGTTTGGAATAGATATCAGCCAAGCACTTGATCTCAACCGGGCACTAGGACAGGGAAGACTCATTTCATTGCTCACATAGTTGGGCTCTCCCTGTGATGGTCAGGTGGATACGGCTGCTGCGTGCAAACGTCTCCACCAACAACACGCACGACAACAGGAGTGCTGCGACGGTAGGGTCACAAGCTGTGGCATCCATCCCTTCCAGTTGGAGCAAATCCTGCCAGTTGCTGGTGCTTTATGAGGTAATTTGCCGGGAACAACTGATACTCCAACAAGTTCTGAGAGAACAGTTGATTGTGACAAGCCAATGGTTGAGTGGTACCAGATTCAAGGCTGTTGTCTTAGAGGCTTCGTTTTTTGGAAGGAAGGGGTGGCCGGTTGGGTCTTGATGAGAAACGACCAGGGGCAAGAGAGGGATCACTTGATTCATATGGTTTTCGGCAGAGTCTCGTAAACCTCACCGGGAGGTTGCAATCATTGCCTGCAGTTATGAGATTTGACAACGCAAACGACATGCAAACAGCGTGCCAACTGGCAATCCATGGTTGGGCGCTGCAAATGAAGCCACGGTACCCGACAGGAACGCCAACATAAGCGGCGATTGGAGCATTTAGCAACCTGGCTCAAGCAGAGACAGCGCCCTGGAGAAATGTCCACGCAACGCAGGTATTGCCATGTCATTCTGTTGTCGTAACCTTTACCTACAAGCTCTGAAATGTTGGTTCGAACGCAAAAACAGGGTAAACTCGCAAACTCCCTGCGAGTTTGGCGACCCAAGTTGCATGGTTTGTCTCATTCAACCAGACTAAGCTACCCTTGTGTTTGCTGATTCCTTTTTACCCAAGAAGCACAATGGAGAGAGTGATGCACCTGAGACTAGCTTGTTTCACTGGGAATTCTTATACCCGAGATGAACCATATCTTCTGGATACAGGGCACACAGGAATAGCATGTTTCATGTTCGTAAACATGGGGGATTATGGGAATCTATTTGTAACTAAGGCATCCTGAGAAATGATGCAAGAAAGGACCGAGATTTTGCTTAAAGGCTCATCCTCATACCGAATTAATTCGTAAGCTGGCTGCACCCCAGCTCTGTCTCACGGTTGTCCCTGTTACTGGGTGGTATCCAGATCACCAACTTGATGAGTCATGATGTCAAATTGGGAGTCAAAGCATGTCGTGATTCCACATCATGCAAAAATGATCACTATTCACCATTGTCAACCATCATCAATCATCATCAACTGTCAAAAGTCAACCACAACCAAACGTCATTGGCCATCACCATCACTAAGCAGCATTAGCCATAATCCACCATCATTGCATTTTATCAGCCAGCATTAACCATCATTGATCGACCACTACAACCATCATTAAGTATCACTGACCATCATTAACCATCATCATTGCCGGAGAGTCAAGTATCGTCCTGGTGCTCCAAGTACATTGTGAGACTGTACAGAACGGGCTGATTTTTAGGGTTTAAATCATTTTCTCAGAGGGTATATACTTGGCGCAAACATCCTCGGTAGCCCATTATTCACCATCACGATCATCACCATCATGATGATGATGATGATCATCATCATCATCATCATCATCATCATCATCATCATCATCATCATCATCATCAGAACCATCATTTCGATCATCATATCAATGTTGATACCCATCATCCTCAGCAGCATCCACAGAACAATGCTAGGCAGATGCACATGAAGACTTGCTGCTTGACATTAGGGAGGTACCAGGATGTTCCCTGGGTGCAGGAAGCCTGTGGATGATGGTGGCTGACGGTGGTTCATGTTGGTGAATGTAACATGGTCGGTTATAGTAAGGTATGCTCAATTGAGTGAATCATGATGATGGCAAATGATGGCAAATGAAGGTCTGTGGTGCTGCAGTTGGTTGGATTTGGCGGTAATCGGAAGGTTGACGATTAATTATGGTTGAAAATTTTGGTAGTATAACTCATCACTCCATATCATTGACCACCAGCAGCTATCGATAATTGTTTCTGATGGTTCCCTGGCGGCCTTTTGTTGCTGTGGAAGTTTTTCTTTTTGCCATTTTCCAATGCAGATAAAAGCTTGGTACATAGTAAATGGATGTAAATGGTGACATTTACTAGCCCTTCAATTTCGCAAGATATATTAATGGTGAGTGGCTGATGATGTTGATGTCAACTGAGTGGTAAACAAAGGGCTGATTTCGGTAGTCACCCCGGCTGCAATTCTCACTAACCACTCCAGTTGGACCGTTGGGAGCTGTGCAAGATCATGTTGTTAAGAGCTCCAGTGGATCAGCGGCCATAATCGAGAGTGGGCACTTTAGAAATATGGATCTATGATGGAAACATGGAGCAGTATTGCGAAGAACTGTTGATCATGCATCAGCCATCACTAATCATGATGCATTCTGATTGGCGAGCTGAGACCGCCCGAGAATTTACATGCCAAATCTCAAGACAAGCCTGGAAGTGAAAACAAATTCCCCAGAAATCATCGACAATGGTTGTTGATATTTGTTGATATATTATGCAAATAGTTGATGGTTAGTGGACATAGCGTTCGACGGTTGCAAACTTTGTCGTTTGGTGTGCTCTTCTTGCACATTATGGCGCAGGCGCAAGACTACACAACAGTGATTGGAGCAATTCAAATCACACGTGGTCTTCCGAATGTCCCACAAATGGCATCATTCTTTCAACAAATTACCCGAAACCCTGCTCTACGATTTAGACAGTGGCTTAGTCAGGATATGGAATTCATTGGACTGAACTTCCTGGCAGCTCACCGTCCACAGTATATCCATTCTGCTGACTTCATGGGTGCGTTGATGTTTTGCTCTATGAGAGATGAGAACCGAGCAGGGACTTGCTTCATGGGATTTGATACTCAACTCCCAGAAACTCCTGCAGTTCCAGTTCAGCGCGCTGCACATCCTGCACATTTAGCAGGAGGAGGAACACCAGCTCAGGCGACTGCAGCTACGGAGGCTTTCTTTCAGGATACGTTCCTGGGAGCTGGAGATGCTGACGTGATCTCTGTATGCTTGGAAGAGTGCTCCAAGTTCGTTGTTTTTCTGTGCACACACACACACACCAATACGACATCTTCGAGATTATTTCTGGTTGGCGGAGGAGTACCATCAAGATTGATTTCTCACAGGTTTGAATATGGTGTGCCTTGTGCGTATGCTTGCACCGGCAGACAACTCGATCCAGACGATTTGGCTGAGATCGGCGCGCGCTTGTTCCCGGAATTTGCACCATCAATTCTTGCTCGACCCGCTGCACCAGCACCTCGCTATGGATGGCTGCCAATTATTGGCATCAACACTAGAATGGCTGGTGAAGTGACCAGAGTTTCAGGTGACAATGAAAATCCTAAGGTTTGCCAGCATTCCGGGCTGTGCGAGGCACCTTTGCCGGTCAACAGCTTTGCATCTTCACATGGACATCTCCTCTCAAACAATGGCGCGTGTCCGAGCTACATCGCACGCTTGGCTGGCGGCATCTTGATTTTCCTGGTCCGAATAATTCTGCTACCTTATTCGCTCTCCGTGAGCAAGTTTTCTGGTCGTGGGGAAGGCCTAACACTTTTCATCTTCGAGTGTTGCTGTTTGCATATGAGATGATACTTCCGGTCATCTTTGACCGCATCTTTGACTTTTTACCAGCCAAATTGCCACGGGCTTCTGAATACCGAATTGTTTTGGAATTGTCTGATTGCCCACCATTTTTGCACCAACGGTTGAAAGCTATCTTAGAGGTGGCCTGAACAGTTGGTCCTTCGTTTTTAATTTGGGTTTGGATAATTCCTTTTGCCCTGGTTTCCCGGCCCCAGAGGAACTGGGACGAACTTTTCGATGGCGATGGGGAGAGAGACAGAGTTGATGGTTAGTGGAAAAATCAGCATGTGGGGATTAACGTTTTGACCGCATGAAAGGATCCTAGAAGTTCAAGAACTGTTTTCATGGACCTAGCCACTGGCTGTTCCATCTTTTTTTGGGCCTTGCCACGATCATTCACTACAAAGTCCTATAATTGGACGTGTTGGGAGTGCGCCCACGCGCTAGCAGAGGCCTGATCTTATGATGGAAGGAGCGCCGTTGCACCAAAAAAGGCGACCTCTACCATGTTATACTTACAGGGGTTCCTGCCATCATCAGTGAACCAGGGATGATGTTTATTATTGTTTATTTATGGCCAATTTTGGTGAGGTGATTTAGATCAGCGTTGCTGGTGGTTTCAAGGAAGTATTTTCCAACATACCGCGGGATGATTATTACCGTATACGGTTTAGCACTTATGTCAGGTTTGGCTGACCCAACTTATGTTTGGAGCCCGGTTCCGTCTAAGTAGATAAGCTCCCGATTTTCGTAGATTTCCCACCGATTGAAACATGAGGAACCGCCTTCATCGAGGACTCGACAAAACTCCAGTTCCTTGGTTTGTTGTAGCCATTGCGCGGGATTGCGGAGGTTTCACCAACCATAATCATGGGAGATCCAGCGCTTAATAGACCATTCACAATATTATATACCATAAACAGCTGATAGCTGTTGATGTAAAACTCAAATATCAGGGTGGCTTGTGGTAATTTGGATCTCGCATTTTGTGGTTTCATGTTGCTAGCAAATACACCGTGGAACAACCCAGAGTCTCAGAGAATCGTGGTCTCATTCATCCAACACGCTGGCTTCGCATGATTTCACCCAAGCTTCCCAAGCAACACCCGCAGTATCAAAAAAACACAAGCGTTTTTGATCGTTTTCGAATAATTGATACCCCCCTATCATCCCATATCAACTTCATCCATCATGTCCAACCAGCCTTGACCATGTGCAACATTACTTGGCATACCTTTCCGCATGGGTTGCCGAGGCGGCTTCAGCCAAGGTCGCGTCCTCATGGCGTAGAGCCACTGGTGGAGGTCCAAGGTCTAACCAGTGGTTTGGTGGTAGGGAAATCTGATTGGACGGTAATTTGTCCATAATTTGATTGGACATAATAAGTGAACCATAGTTGTTCAACCTTTTTTTTTTACAGGTCAAACCAGAATTTAGTGAGTCAATACCTAAACCTATATCATGGTAATCAGGTTTTGATTTAGCAACTTTGAAGTAGTTACTGTGTACAAAGGTTGATTGCTTTACCAGTCTATCAACTGATATCAACTGACACTTTTACTGTTCCACTAATTTAACAACTTTATCAGCAATTTTTTCTGGATGTTAAGATCTACCAGTTGATATTCCACTGAGTTTCAATTGATAAATTCAAGCTATTTGAGGCAGGCCTTGCCAAGATTGAGGCTAACGATTAAGCGGATGTGAGCCAACTGGAAGATCTAATAACAGTCAACTGGGGTGAATCGTATGGCAACATGCAAATAAGAATGGTAGGGTAGTTGATGATGATGATGATGATGATGATGATGATGATGATGATGATGATGCTGATGATGATGCTGATGATGCTGCTGCTGCTGATGATGATGATGATGATGATGATGCTGATGATGATGATGCTGATGCTGCTGCTGCTGCTGATGATGATGATGATGATGATGATGATGATGATGATGATGCTGATAATGATGCTGATGATGCTGCTGCTGCTGCTGCTGATGATGATGATGATGATGATGATGATGATGATGATGATGCTGCTGCTGCTGCTGCTGATGATGATGATGATGATGATGATGATGCTGATGATGATGCTGATGATGCTGCTGCTGCTGCTGATGATGATGATGATGATGATGATGATGATGATGATGATGATGCTGATGATGATGCTGATGATGCTGCTGCTGCTGATGATGATGATGATGATGATGATGCTGATGATGATGATGCTGATGCTGCACTGTAAATCAGCTGGTCTGTAAAAACCAACTTAGGATATGAAGCTGCTGCTGCTGCTGCTGCTGCTGATGATGATGATGATGATGATGATGATGATGATGATGATGATGATGATGATGATGATGATGATCGGCAAAGGTAGATCCATCCAGTAAGAAATGATGGCAAATGGCGGCTAATGCACTGGTTGAGGATGGTGAACTGGAGATTCAAAATGCATCCACTTTCCCTTCCACTTTCCCTTAGCTGACCTGCCAGGGACCCACAGCTTGTGATTTGCAGTGAAAGATGGGGGCGTTATGGATACGGATCTTCCATTGACCATAGTTGTATCCTGAACCCATTCACAAGGCCATCACAAGGCTTAATACCGCTATCGTTAGTCTTATTTTCTCGTTACGTCGCTGACTAGCCACTGTCCGTTGGCAGTTGGCGGTCAACGAGCCGCAACAAGTAACCACAAGCAACAAATGTCGCAGCAAGCCCACGCAGTTGGATGCACCACTTGCAGTGTCGGTTGACCGCTGCGGAAGCGGCCGGGGGGGGGGCTCTACGGCCATGACCGCGAAAATCGTCACGAACGACAGCAGCGGCGAATGAGCTTCGGCTGCGATGGGTCGTGGGGCGGATGGTGTGGAGGGGGTTTTTTAACATGTTTGCTTTCCCTATAGTTACTAATGATCTAATGGATGGTTGGTTGATTGAGCCGAAAATAGTGTCTAATTATTGTGAAAGCTTACCCTTCAAGGCTGGCGAAGTCCGGTGAAGCATGTCAAGTCATGTGTACGTATCAAACCTTAGCCATTATCTACCAGTATGGTCCACCAAGTACTGCAAACCCCTACTAAACCAAGAATTATGAACTCATCGGTCCAGCTGAAATGAGCCCTCGATTCAACGCTCATCATGCGCTGAGCCAGGAACCAGAAAAGAAAGGCGGAAGAGGCAGAACAGCTTCTGCCCCTTGGCGTCAAGCAGAAAGAATCCTCAACTTGAATCACACCCGGCCACCAATGGACCATGAACCAGTATCAATCAACAATCACTCCAAATCATGAGAATGATAGTAAAAGTCAATTGCCATTGTGATGATTTACCATAAGCATCATTGATCATCAACTATCATTAGAAATGCTACTCGTAGACCATGAAACGCCACTATTAGGAACCAGAGACGTCACCATTAAGTGACATGGCGGGGATAGCCCATTGGTATTTTCATGCATGATGGTGGTATTGTAATTTTACACCCTTGGCAGTACCATATTCACCATTATAGCCATGAACAGTGGATAAAGATGTGGAATGGTGTATATCAATAATGGTCAAATGAGAATAGTCATTTTGAATCATTTGCCAACCATGGATTAATATATGTACTGACCATTGTTGGCCATGATTAGCAAGTACGCTTTGGCAAACTAACCTGGAAGTCAAAGACCACCATTTCACATGGAGCAGCTTCAGATGATTATTTTTTTACGCGACCATGAAAAAGCATGCAAAACCAAGTGATTTAACCACAAAAATCTATTGACCCACCAACCTACTTATTTACTTGCCACTATATAAGTTACCCACCAACAGTCTTTGGACCAGTCTCCAAGATCCCTTGAAGCCCCCACCGCAGATCCAGGCTCGATGCCTTGTCCGTGCACACGCCGCCAGGCCTTGGCCACCAGTCAACGGGTGGTGGTTCATTAAGGATCTCCCCGGTTGAACGGGTGGATGGCGGTGATCAGTGGGAGGCCAGCTACCACTTCTGATCTTCAGAAATGATGGCTGCCCAAGTGATGGAGGATTGCCCGTGAAGCAATTGGCTAGTGGAATTGTCGGGAATTGCATCAGGCTGTTAAGATATCAGGCAAAGATCTTGAAATCGTGGATTTTCACTTCCAGTTTAGGTCGGCAGAGGGTACATCATCCAAGCTGAATGTTTCCATGTGTTTTTTAATTGTTTTTTCCGTGTTGTTGATGCTTGCTGCTGGTGTATTTCAATGTCTTAGAGAAAACAACCCATGATATTTCCGTAGCAACCCCTCTTCTTGTAGGGATGAGCATGACTATGATGACTCTTCTAAAAACTGCTCACATTTATTTCATTCAAAATTAAAATTTCATTCAACAATTGTCTCATTCAGAAAAATGTGATGATGATGATGTTCATCGGTGATTTTCATGCTGCTGAGGATCGCTCAACCACACCACCTTTCAGGAGTCACCTGCGAGGCAGCAACAATCCCAGCTACCGCCAAGATGCCGTGAGCATGCGCATTGCCAAGGCGAGCTGCTGTGGCATCCAATGCTTGGTGCATTCCCTGATATTCCCTTCAACCAAGTTCAACCACCCTTAATCATCCATTTGTTCATCCATCAATGGTTAACAATGGTTACCGTTTGGTAGATTTACCTGGCAAAATCCGCCAATGATGAGCGATTTTCTCGATATGTTTCAGCTAGCAAGGTCTTCACGTCAATTGTTCAGCATGGATTACTCTAGAACTGATGGCTGCCATTAGATTCATCAATTCAACTGTCAAACAAACATGGATGGCCAACCATCATCAACCATTTCCCTTTTAGAATCCGATGAATTTCCAACTTTCCAAATTTCCGCATCAATGACCTGCAGCATCCATGACCTTTACCATCCTTCACCAATCCAACCCATCCACCACCAAGCCGGGACCCCCTTGATGACCTCTCCATGGATGGCTGCTGGCTCCTTAGGAGTTGGATCATCTACGACAGGAGGTGGCTGAGCTCCAGCAACGCGCCCTGCGTCTTGGATGAGCTGCGATAGCGCAGGTACAATGCTTTGGCGCGGAATCTCCCAGGTATCGATGAGTTTGGTGATGTTTGGTTGCTTTATGACTAGTAGTGTCTATTGTCTATCAATGACTTCAATTGATGGGTTTGATGACTACAACACCTGTATATCAATGATCCCTCGCTGGTGATTTTTGCTGCTATCCTGGGGAGATTTCTTGATATGGGCAGATGGTCATAGTTTGGAGATACTTTTTGGTGGCTTTATGACTGCCAACATGTTTTTAATAAATGATCTCTGGCTGATTACATTGATGAGTTTTATGACTGCCCCTCTATATCAATGATCTCTAGCTGCTGGGATGTGCTGGGATCAGTATCAATCACGGATAGTGCAAGTGATGGATATCTCGTGCCAGCCATTTCGCCCGAGTTGGTTGATGAAACGCCCGTGCTTTGAGGCGCACGGACTACAAAGACCTCTTGCAGCAGCCCTGCCGGCCAAGCCTTGGGGGTTGGGAGATCAAACCCATAGCCCTGGTGACTGGGCCAGGGCATCATTCACACCATGGTGATTGCCCCATCCATAAGTGGCTTGTGCCGTTGGGGACCCGTGGTAACCGAGGCTAGAGGGATCGATCATCGCGGCGTAGGTGAACCATGTGCCGCCTTCCGCCTTTCACTGATGCGAAAATACCGCTATGACCGGTTCAGATTGCTGCACTGTCAGACTCTGCAACTCCAGAGTGGGAATTTCTTGGAATCTCCCGTTGAATCGGTGAACTTGATGTTCTCCTTCATTCAGGTGTACTGTACGCAGGAGTTCTCCCCTGAAAAAAGAAAAAGAAAAAAGAAAAAGACATATAAGGGCGGTTCGCGAAATAGGGGTACCCAAAATCATTCCTTTTTGCCCAGTGTTTATTACTAAACCAAATATTTGGAGGTCTCCTATTTTGAGAAACGACCAAAAAGAAGGATTTCACTGCACTTCACCGGTCCATCAACCAGCCGTTTCAAGCAGCACGTCGTGCCAGGAAGGCCAAATCCAAAGCGGCCAGCCAAACCAGGTGGGAGCAGGGTCGGTTGGCTCACACGTCATGCTGGCCTGATCAAAGATCTAACCACTAAAAAGCATTGATGGCCACGAAAACGTGAACACACTTATCCCACTTGGGTAGTCGAGACTATCACTCTATTCGTGGGCACAGGGCAGTCAGGAGAGTTGATTTATTTTGTCTCTACTGGCTTCTATAGGTGTGTACGCCTTGATGTGTGGCAGCTGTTTTTTCCGGGACGGGATGGGCTGGCCATAAGTTGGGACGACCCGAGAGGCAATCAAGATTGGGTGTATTTACCGATGCAAGCAAGTGTCAGTGGCTATTTGTGAACAGGTCCCAGTGTTGGCTACAAGATGTTTTGCTTACTTTTGGAAACCAATCGTGACTCAAGGGACGGAATACGAAAGCACTTCAATTCATGCGCATTCACTACAGTACCTGCGCCAATATCCTGTGCAAGAGATTTGGCTCATCCAGATTTGCCAACAAAATGGACAGAAACGACCACACAATGCTGAGATATGGTATCCTGATCTATCCTGAACGATCATAAACATTCATACACCGGTTATATATATATATATATTTATTTATATATGCTTTCTTGCTATTAGAGAGTGATGGTTTCAAGAGTTAAATCGATGAACTTAACCCCGTGAATCACACCACTCCACCAGGAACTGGCCAACAAATTGGCGCATGGGGCTGGTCCATTTGGCATCATTTGGCCACCCAAAATGGCCGAACTTGCAGGGTTTAGACCAGGGGCGAGGCACAGTTGTTGTTTTTTTTCGTAGAGCAGTGCCTTTCCGCTGCCATGGAAAACGCGGAGTCACCAGAGACCTTCTTTGGCAGCAACGATTACTTCGAAGGAGGCAGGCTGAACGCTCGGGGCTACACCTACATAGATGCCCTGACCATCCAGCACGAAGCCACCGGCATCAAGATGTGGGCATGCGCCATTGATGTCAGAGAACATGCTGGACATCAAGGTTTGCGTGAAGGAGATCGGGTCCTTTTTCACTACACTCCTGAGGATGCCTTCGGAAAGATCACAAGCCTCGAAAATCCAAAGCTCTTGGCCCCACTGGATGAAAACCGCAAAGATAGCTACTTTGGTTTGGGTATTTACGCGACAATGAAGGCGCCGCACCAGTGGAACTCGAGAGCAGAGGTTCTAGTCAACAATTATTACCCTACCGCTGACAACTTTAGGGAGAAAAAAGGTGTGGAATTGCCAGAGCCGGATGTTCCTTTCAATGCTGCCCTCAATGGTGCGATTGGAGACTACGTCAAAGGCCAGTACAATGGCAAAGCAGACTGTTGTATCCCACTGATTGTCGATGAGCAGGTGTCAAAGAATGTAATGGAAGAGGTCACTGATGGCCCTTTGATGCCGAACGGTAGAAAGAGGCTGAAAGGCCGCAATTGCTTTGACGAGAGACAGCCTGACTGGCGCGATGTTTGGCTAGTGTCGATCTACAAGCAGGCTCGTGCCGAAAATCTCGGAGTGAAAGATGCGCAGCAATCATCCGCTGAGATCGTGGAGATCTTGGAGAAGCGTCTCGAGACCGACCAGTTGGTCCAGGATTTGGCCAAGTACGGCATCCAAGATTACCAAGAAATCCGAAAAAAGCTCTTGGTGAAGGTAATCGAAGTGAAGCCCGCAGACAGTCATGCTTACAACAACCTGGGCAACAGGCTCTCTCCTGGGGAGACAGTTCAGGTGCAGCTGCAGACTGACCTTAGGACGTTCAACGACAAAAAGTTGTACCTTGAAGCCATCAAGTTGGACAACAAATTGGCAGTTGCTTACAACAACCTGGCCGACGTGCTCCCTCCTGGTGAGAGAGTGCAAGTGCAGCTGCAGACTGGCCCCACAGTGTTCAACAAAAAGGAATTGTACCTCCAAACCATCAAATTGGACAACAACAACGCCATTGCCTACAGGAAGCTGGGCCTCATACTCTCTCCTGAGGAAACGGTGGACGTGCAGCTGCAGACCGGCTCCAGAACGTTTAACAAAAAGGAGTTGTACCTTGAAACTATCAAATTAGACAACACCGACGCGCTTGCCTACAACAACCTGGGCAACAGGCTCTCTCCTGGGGAGACAGTTCAGGTGCAGCTGCAGACTGACCTTAGGACCTTCAATGACAAGGAGTTGTACCTCGAAGCCATCAAGTTGGACAACAAATTGGCAGTTGCCTACTGCAACCTGGCCGACGTGCTCCCTCCTAGTGAGAGAGTGCAAGTGCAGCTGCAGACTGGCCCCACAGTGTTCAACAAAAAGGAATTGTACCTCCAACCCATCAAATTGGACAACAACAACGCAATTGCCTACAGGAACCTGGGCCTCATACTCTCTCCTGAGGAAACGGTGGAAGTGCAGCTGGGGACTGGCCTCAGGAGTCTCACAAGGGAGCAACTCTTGAATTGGCGCAAGTAGGTTTTAGCAGCCATAGCCAGACTGTGAGATATTGCGGCCATCAAAAAAGTAAACGAAAAAGAATTCCATGCCATGCTGCCATTCTGTTTGCTCCCGCAAGAGGTTAAAGATTTATTATTGAGAACAAGGTCATCGTCCCAGATGGGAATCCTACAGCCAACCAATCAGTATCGTGCGCACTCATGGGTGGACCACTGCTCCTTTGTTTGTGATTGTACAGCCGCCACTTTGGAAACAAACCGTGGACCAGACGCACAGCTGGGCATGAAACAAGGCGAAAAAAACAACCATTCAAAGCTGTTGTGCAATGGGCAGTTTTGAACCTGAGATCAGTAGCAAGACCAAGAGCATCACCGGAGACATCACAATTAAATACAATTAAGACATGTTTCCAGACCATCACTAAACAATCATTAAAACATCAACTATGCGTAACTATGCTGGTTCATAGATCAACAGATTATCATCATGATTAAGCCATGACTACCGTTCCATGCTAACAATAATCATGATTTGTTTCCATGGATTATCCATCATGATAATGATCATACTGATTATCATCATGATTTAGCCATGACTACCATTCCATAACATTTTTTTCCCTAGTTATCATTCACAATGCGTGGTTGACTAATATTTTTCATAGGGTTTGAAATCACCAACCAGCATACTATTCCAAAGATTTGTTTCTTGGATCCGTTGAAGACATGGCGAAGGTAAACAACAGCTACCCAGCAGCTGCTGTGAAGACTTACCAGCCGTTGTAGGAAGGCCAGCGCCGGTCGTTTCCGATGAACCAGCAATTGACCATGGTTAACCATTTTTTATAGTGATGAACCATATCTAATTGGCAATAATCATCAAGGCATCATTAAACCATCATAGTCATCCTTGTGATTTACCACAATTGACTGGCAATAGTCATCATTTGCCCATCTTTGTTGTTGATCATTGGCCAGAAGTCAAATGGTAAGAGTCCGAAGCAACTGGTGACTTCCTGCACTTCGCAGGGCGAAAAGTAAAGAGGTGATGAGTGGGAGCGGATGGGAGCCGTTCTTGTTCGATCAGTGGATGGGGTTGCGGGATTGGTGTACGCTTTGGAAATTGCTTTTTCCCTATTATTGCATGGCTAGCTATAACCATTATTGATAACATAAGTAAACCCTTATGCCTATGACATGTTTTATTTGGCTGGTGGATTGCTGTCTGGTGGTTTCAAAATGATTTCATTTTTTCAACCTGAGGATGATGGTGGTCCAATTGGCGAGCATCATTTTTGATATTCCTGGACGGGGCAGCTTGCCACCGACCGCTCAATGATTGGGCAATTGGAAATGTGACAACCTTGATTTGCCGTGTTCTTGTGCCACCGGATGTTTTTCACCAATGGGACATTCGACATCTTTTCCGCATTCATGGGTTGCACAAGATATTTTCACCTCAAGTGTTTTGCCTCATCAGAACTAGTAGTTGTTTTGAGCCAATGCATCAGTACACTGTATGACACAAAAAATATGCGCTATCACTGCTCTGTTGGTCACAATGGGTTCATGGGCTAATGATTGATGATTGCGGTCGATGATGGCAACTAGGAGGGGGAATGATGATGGCAGATGCGAGAGGGTATCATGGACAAGGGGATGATGATAGCTATCTTTGGCTGGTCTGCAGCGCGTTTTTTTGAGTTTTTGAGAGTTGCATGTTTTGAGGATGGCTTCAATCCATCAACTACTCGTGCTTGCTTGGTCACGCCCTCGCTGCCATTGATACATGACAAATAGATGACAATCATCACCATCATTTGAGTTATTGCTGATCACCAACCATGGATTATGATTCCTTAATTAGCTACTGCTGCTATTGCCATTTTATGATTGTGACTAGATGTCCGGTATCAATTCCAAACTAAACCCAATTGACTGTACCTAAAAATGCTATAGCAATCATAAATCGTGCAATAACTGGCCCAATTGTACCAAACAATGTATCCAACAATTGTACTGAACTGCACCTAACAATGGTTATTGGACAGATTGCTCGGTATACCCATGGCTATTCCTTCACTATTGCCATTGCACTTACCAGCTTTCGTTAAGCAATGTATCCATATGTATCAATCACACCAACCAATGAATACCAAGCAACGCATCCAACAACCATACCTCACTGATAGCTAAGCAACATGGACATCAGTACTTGCATAGCAACATGGATCAGAAATCGTCAAGTAATAGGTGAACAGCACCTGTGATCAATGTTTGTATGGATCAACAGTCAACAGTACCTACTAATAGCTCAATACCTATACAATATTTTTTACAATAATGTTGGTTTCTGATTAGTGTAACCACCCCCTAAAGTAATGAAAATAGATGAAACCAACAGGTAGATACTAATCAGAAACCAACATTACCTACTAATAGCTCAACAGTATGGATCAATATGTGTAACAGTACCTGGGACATACGCCATCAGCTCCTTGAGCCTCACCCATCTCCAGGTAACGCCTCGCGTGCGCTCGGTATCTCCCAGCTACGCTGCGCTGGCCAAGGCCAAGGCCAACCCATCAGGCAGACGTGGGCGAATGATGAGTCAGCGCTAGGGAGGACGGCTTGGGATGTAAACGGTGGCATAAAACTTGTTTTGAATAGCATCGTAATGGGTGGCTATTTCGATTTGGACTTGTAACCGGTGGATGTTTAATTAATGATGCTTCATGATCCTGAATGAGGATTAGGGCCTCGCCATCTTTCGATAGATAATGGACCTTTATGGCGAATGATGCATGATCAAAGAGCAGGTGGGGAGTAACAACCGAAATGTAGCACTTTAGCAGTCATTTACCGACGAGATAGCTGGGAAGGTTCCATGGTTTTCACACGGTTGCAGCTCAGAGTGTCCAGCTATGATGCATCCCCTGGCAGTTGTTGGTGAATTCACCCTGGTGCTCGCTGGTGCTACCGAGATGCTGATTGGGATGCCACCATGGCGTGTGCCCTTGGCGGGTTCCTGGTTGAAAGGGGCTGGGTGAAGATCCCAACAGGATTGGGTGGAAGATGCGTTTTTTCGGTAACCGCAGCCGTGCACATGTCAGGATCCTTGGGAGGTAAAAATTGTGAAACCAAGGTTCAGGCTTACAACGACTCAGTAAGATCCAGACACATCTACTTGTACTATCTTGTACTTGTCCTACCTCTTGTTGTTGTTACATCGGTGTTGTTTCGTGCATGAGATGGCAAACTTGCCCCTCCCATCACCGCCTACCATTGTCGAATTCATCCTCCTCGAATCCTGCTGGATGTCACCCTGCTGGATGCGCCGTCAGGTTCTAAAGCACCGAAAGTGGCGGCGGCCAAGCAGAACGCATCAAGGTCGCAGTGCTGGGACGATCCAAATGAATCCAAACAGCAAATATGAAGCCCCAATGTTGCTAGCAGCATCTCAGTGTAAACTGCTGAAATCCCAAGTGGCGGTTAAATCTGGTGAAAACGTGTAATTAGTCATTTTATGCTGATTTATGCTGATTTACGTCTTGATATCGCGATTTTCACCAGGTCAATCTAGGTGGAATTGCTGAACAGGCAGTCACTCAACCCTTCGCCATGAGTGTAGCCATGACTTCGGCATGAAACGTTTTGCACAGTAGGGTCAGCAGGGGTCAGCAACAAGCTATACATACTATATACAACAGTCTACAAACCACATCGCACTAGTTTTTTCAGTTGCCTTAGATCATGTCGGCTCTTCAATTCGGGGTTACCCCATTGGCATCCAATGAAAAACAATAGATAACTGGTGGTACCTCTAAAACATCCTTGAAAAAAACATAAGGCCATCCACGCTGCCTGCCAGGTCGCCTTCTCCTTCAGCACCCAGATCGCCCAGATCGCCCAGGCGAAGAATGGGGAGCTGGGAGGGGCTGAGTCCAGGTGGTCAGCAAACGATGCAGTTCATGATGGATCTGGAAACATTTGGATGGTTGATCTTGATGCAGCTGAATGAATCTGAAAGATAGATCTTGGTGGTTAATGATGGTTAAGAATGGAAATTGTGGCAAGATCCTGTGAGTCAATGTGAGATCTGGCTGCTAAGTTACACCACCTCCAATGATTTGCTACCATCAAATAAGGAAATTTATGCCTGTGGATCTTGCGGTGTTTCGCGGCAGTGACTTGAGGCTTGTCAATCCTAGCTTCACATGATCCAGAACTTCACGTGCGCACGTCGTATTTGTGTCACAATGTGGAGGGAGTCCACGCTGATACTTCGAAAATGGACAAAGAATGAAGGATAGTAGACTAGACAAGTCACCCCTGCAGCTCTGCTGAACACTCAGGACGGCGCCAAAGAGAGAGATAGGGAGAGAGAGACTAGACATAACTGACATAACAGTTACATAGTTATTTGCATCTACCGGCTTCATGTTTTCCCATGCCAACAGCTGGGGCGCAGTTGATCGCTCCTATTCGCTCCTGCCCTATCCAGCTGCTGGTTTCCTTCCGCTGACAAGGCCCAAGTCGGTTGGTGCCAGGCTAGGCAACTGATGGGTGAGGACTGGTGGCAATAGATCTTGCAAATGAATCTACCGTTTGGTAGTCCCTTACCTGCTCATGGAAAATTTGCCATAGCAATAGCTGGTTTCCCAGGGGTTCCTTTTATTCCATTTTAAACTATGGCAAAGTTCCACTTCCAGTTTGATCTGCCGGAGGAATCCGGAGGGTAACAATTGAGCGGGATTGGCATTGGGTTATAACCAATTCTCCAAGAGTCGGTTGCAGGAAGTGACCAGTTGCCTCCGTCCCTGCACTAGGCCAAGACAGTACTGATTCTGACATGTAGAGTACCATGGCTGGCAAAAAGTGCGATTGATGTAAGATTGCTGATGATCAGTCTCAAATTCATAGTCTAACATTACGCACAGACGCCGTGCCGGGCAAACCACGGCTGTTCCTACCAATTGAAGATTGCTCGAAGAATCAGTGAGAAACACCGGCTATACGCAGTGATTTAGGGCTTAGGGTTTAAGGTTTTAGGGTTTAGGTTTTAGGGTTTACGGTTTTAGGGTTTCTGGTTTCGGGTTTTTGCGTTTTAGGGTTTAGGGCTTAGGCTTCTTGATTCCCAGAGTTTCAAAACAACGGGCCTGCGCAGGGTTTTGAACAGTTGACAAGACTAACTTTGCGGCAGGTCTTGTGCATCCGGGCAAACCATCCAGTCTTGCCGTAACATTATTCAAACTGATTCGCAATGTTCTTGTCAAATACTGAAACAAAGTTAGAATTAATTAGCCAAATCAATCCAACAATTGCGATGGGCCATGGCCCAATACATGAGAATCGATAAAGCAAAGACCCCAATGATTACTATAGATATTGGAAGATATTCATCAGGGCACTGTTGTGTCTTGACCTGCATCGACAATCTTCGAAGATGGCTTGGAGTTGTGAAAGGCCCGGCAGGAAAAGTCCTTGCATTTCCAAGACCAGGCATCAATGCTAAGCGGGCATCATGATGTGACGCCAATGCCGTCGGTGATTACCAGGGGTGATAAGGGCCATCAGTGCGCAGCATGGCATCATGTCATGATCCTCTCAGACCGTTGCTGAAGGCCAACTGCGCCAACACCCAGGAGAGCAAGTAACCTGGCGCTTGCTTTGGCACCGCCAAACCTGTCAGGGAGGAGCTTTCGAAACTCTAGAACTGGTTGGTGGTTAAACATTCTTGATTTTCCCTATTGTTAACAAATGGTTGGTTGCCTCATATGTTTTATGGGGGTTGAAAATCCACCAACCAGATGAGAATTCTCGGACATGGGGAGTAGTAGTAAGTGGTCAATCGTGGTTGACAGTGGTGAATGATTGAATATACGAGGATGTCATCGGGATTGGAGTGGGATCCACTCGAGGCCTCGGTCTCACTCTGCGCTTGCGCAGGATAATCACCACCAATGATGGGTGATCATAACGAGATCATCGCCTGGTCTGCTGAGCATTCATGCAGCCCAGAAATTGTTTGGTTGTTTGTACGGTTCTCCAATGCTTAGCCCCCCAAAACCCTGTGCATCCTGTGCTCGTGGGAAATCTATACATATCTATACATGTAGAAGGTGCCACGGGGCTTGATGTTCGGAGGAAGGTAGGTCAACCATCTCAGACTCTAAAGGATGAACACTGAAGAATGTTCATTTCTTGGATCTTTCGGATCCATCCAAACAACAAACCATCCAAATGCTCGGATACACCAGCACTCACCAGCTAAGTCAAACTCGGGGTGGTTTGTTGATGTGAATCCACCATTTGTAGGTCAACCATTCCACTGATGATTCTCGTATCCTTGCCAGAGAGGAGTCGCAAGCCACAGTGTCAGCTGGGCATCCACCGACGATGATTCTGTAGTGCGACCTACAGTATTTCCATCTAAGCTTCTCTAATCACTGCGATTTTCTACGATCAGATACTTTTCAAAGTTGCCTAGAAAATCTAGAATCTAATGTCTTTGCTTTCAGATACTTTTCAAATTTGCACGCACGCATGTCATGTTTTTTTGTCATGTTTTTACTGTATCAATCCATCAGTTCCCCTGCGCACGCGTGTCCTCCGTATACTCTGCTTGGTCTTTTTAGTGCGTATTCACAAAACATTCAAATGGTAATTTCGCCATTCTGAACATACGGTTGCCCCCAATATCACTAGCATTCCTACAGCAATGATATTCCCATCCATAGATGCATATTCCTGAATTGTTGTTGTAAATCCCTGTCCCAGTTCGCTTACATAGTCATCGTGTACCATCTCGTTTATAGACATATCATGGTGGTTGCCGATCCCAAATCGCAAACTTTCAATGGCACATATCCACAGTGGAGCAAGATTCAAATAGTGACCACAACACGCTCATTCCTGCAGTAGCAAATGTTGCCTTATCGGTCACATACACCTTGAGGATGATCATTGCTCAATGAAAAGCCATCAACTGGTATCATTAGCGCCATTCAATCTGGCATGGTATATCTCTAAAACATCAACTTTGTTTACCCTACCACTCTTCATCCCAGAACTGACTATAACTGATTCGCAAAATGTGAAAGTGGGCGCGCTGGCAACATGTAGAAGTTGTCCTATAAGCCAAGTGGTTGCCCAGGAATTCTAAGGGGACACAGTGGGGCTCTTGACACTACGCACCGCTCGAGATGAGCAAAGGGGAACACCAGGAGCCACGGGCCGCATGATGTCGGATATGGTAAGCAGTGAAAATTGATATCCATGGCAAGTCACCAGCAATAGCAAGAGTCGCTAAGAGTCGCTCATTCAACAAGTCTCATCAGCAATAATGGTTTATATTGATTGATGGTGAGTCATGGCCCGAAGGCCGCTCATGAAGAGATCGTGAGCAATGTTATTTTTGTGTCATTCTAGTTGACGCAAACCAGTGGGCATTTTTTTAGAAGAGAATGCCCTGAGAGGCATTTGACATAAGTGCTCCGCAAAAGAACGTTGATCGGAGAACAATGGTTGTCGTTGTTGGGAATTTAAGGATACATGGGAATTATGAGGTTTGTACGCGATTAGCGTTGATCCGTTTGATTATCCTTTTCAAGACACTGTGTTACTATAAACGGCCAGTCGTAAAAACAGACCAGTGGCGTTGATGTGGATCGTTTATTTGGATCAAGCGGCCCATGCAACCAGTACTTGTCACGATGCAAAGCCGGCTGGCAATTTCATCCACGGTTGAGCACGCTGCCGCATGGCAGGCTTGAAAGACCTCCCTAATGGTTTCTGCAGGTGACCGTCATACCGTGCTTCTCCGAAGTGATGGCTTTGCTGCTGCTTGCGGACACAATGATTTTGGACAATGTGACCTTCCACCTTTAGATGATGGTGTGACATACACCCAGGTTTCTGCAGGTGCTTTTCATACTGTGCTTCTCCGAAGTGATGGCTCTGCTGTTGCTTGCGGACGCAACCATATATTTTTCGGACAATGTAACATTCCACCCTTAGACGATGGTGTGACATACACTCAGGTTTCTGCAGGTGACGATCATACTGTGCTTCTCAGGAGCAACGGCTCCGTTGTTGCGTGTGGACGCAACAGTGGCGGAAAATGTGACATTCCACTCTTGGACGAAGGTGTTACATACATCCAGGTTTCTGCAAGTGCCCATCACACCGTGCTTCTCCGAAGTGATGGCTCTGCTGTTGCGTTTGGATGGAACGATTTTGAACAATGCAACATTCCACCTTTAAATGACGGTGTGACATACACCCAGGTTTCTGCAGGCTGGGATCATACCGTGCTTCTCCGAAGTGATGGCTCTGCTGTTGCCTGCGGATACAACACTGACGGACGATGTAATATTCCTCCTTTGGATGATGGTGTGACATACACGCAGGTTTCTGCAGGTCGCTATCATACTGTGCTTCTTCAAAGTGATGGCTTTGCTGTTGCTTGCCCACAGAACGGTTTTGGACAATGTGACATTCCACTTTTAGATGATGGTGCGACATACACCCAGGTTTCTGCAGGTGCTTTTCATACTGTGCTTCTCCGAAGTGATGGCTTTGCTGTTGCTTGCGGAGACAATCAGGATGGACAATGTACCATTCCGTCGTTGCTGTCCTGGATGGATTGGTTGGGCCGTCGGTCTCCAACACTTCGATACGTAGCCGATTTCAGGGTCATGGCAAGGAGGCCAGGGCGCATTTTGCAACTTGACTTTCTGCACGAAGGAGATGCAATGATTCTTCGGTGCATCGGTATGGATGGCGAGGAAGTGGCGTGCTTGAGGAGTAGGGCATCTGATCTTGCAGTGGATGCTCTCAGGCAAATCACTTGCAAGCTGACGGTCTGTCCACAGTGCTGTGTGGTCTTGCCCGATGGGCAGCTGTTAGACGCAGTTTGCTCTGCTGATCCATCTGTCACACTTGCGACCGTGCATTTGGAGCATGAAAAGCTGCAACCAGATCCAGTGAATCACTAGGCAACCATCAGAAATTGACCACCAACCATCATTAAGCAACCATTGATCAACCATCAGCCATCATTGACCATGATTGACTATGCGCATCAATGTCACCCCAGACTAATACCCCCCGATTGATAGGGGGTATCCCCAAAAAGCCGTAGTTTCACATTGAAATGGTACCCTCCTAGTACCCTCCAATACTCAACCTATGCTTCATTAACCCGCGGTTGGCACTACATCATATCTAATAACTATTTACTTGCACTATTGTCAATCATCAGCTTCTCGGTTTCCTTTGCCCATCAGAACCAGCCAAGACTTACCATCAACCGCCCACGTGGGCGTTTCTCAGAATAGGGCCCCCCAAATTTAAACCCCTGGGTCGTTTGTTTCAGTTGCTCAATGGTTTGTTTTTTTTGAGGGTTTTCCAAAAAATCAGAAACACCCCATATTGCATCATATACTCACTATTGTTGGTTGTTATCCTCTGATTTAAATCCTGATCAACAAATCATCAGTAATAATTTCTTACCATCAACCAGCCCTGTGAACCATAATCACCACTGTAATCCTGTTATCAACCACTACAACTTTTCATTATTAATCACCATAGTCCCCTCTTCTCATAACCTAAGGTTTATGATTATTTTGGCCCCTATGATTGAAAGCAATCATTTTGATACATCACCTGCTATGATTAATCATCCCCTATTATATTTTGGACTTGGACTATCTTGGACTAGTTATCCCCCATATGATGACCAGACTCCCCTATAATTCCAATTATAATCCCTACATTATCAGCCATTCTGACTATCATGAATGACCATTATACCCCCCTCCTTAGCCACTGTAATCTTTTCTTAGTGACCACCAATGAACCACTATGTCATCCCCTATTATTGATCGTTATTATCAACAAAATTTGAGTTACCACTATAACTCCCCATTTTTAAGCAGCAGAATCCCGCATTAGCCACTGTACAATCCCAGCAGTCATCCTAAGGTTTCAACCGCCTTTTTAGCCATCACAATCCCCTATGATTATAACCACAATCCCCTATATGTTAATCACCGCTAGATCCCTTATTCTCTACATACCACTATCATGTATCCCATGTTTTTTATGTTTTTTTAAATAAATAAATATAAATATATGTATATATATATATATGTATGTATATATGTATGTACCCCTATTACTAGCCACTATATCCACCAGGAACACCTATCATCATTGCTTCCTCTGAGGTCCGAGTCCAAAAGCAAAGTCACCACCAAGGGCAACGCCTTCTAAACCCGCTGCCAAGGCGAAGGCCAGCGATGCCAAGGTGGTAAACCGATGATGCCAAGACACCCAGTTTGGGGTGATGTGTGGGCAGTTGGTTGTTTTAAAGAACGTTTATATGGGATTATACAATTAAACAACTATAGCCAATAGCAAGCAATAATAAGTAGTGGCTAGTGGTTTTGAACATGGTTTAGTTTCATGGTCAATGATACGAATAGCAACCAACAATCATGACTAAACAAGCACACGTTGGTGCTTTGATTGAGATCGGTTTCATTTTCCACAAGATTTGGGATGGCAGGTTGATCAACAAGCACATGAACCGGATGGCTTAAAGGCA
Source organism: Symbiodinium kawagutii (assembly GCA_009767595.1). Lineage (NCBI taxonomy): Eukaryota > Dinophyceae > Suessiales > Symbiodiniaceae > Symbiodinium > Symbiodinium kawagutii. The sequence continues at coordinate 147,835 of VSDK01027717.1, read as the reverse complement.
CCAAACCAGTTCGGGTAGCCAAAGACAGTAAATAAAGTGGTGAACGATGATTTATCCAGATCATATGCGTTAGTATTGTTTGAAATCCCGGGTCAATAGTACTTAGGTTCTTTCTACTCAGTTAGGGAATGTCACGCGGGGACACATCAACCTACTTAACATCAATTATCCATATGAAGCACTATTGGGCAGAATGATTGGCTAGGTATTCTTGGTTTTGAGTTTTGATTTTCATTTACTATCAATCAGCCCTATAAATTGCTAGATCGGTCAATTAGATTTACATTTTTGTTAGGTTTTTTTACCAAATAGTGCCAAATAGGCCGTATTATTAGCATAATAAGGCATTAATTACTAGATTGATCCCCGGCTACCTCCATTTGCACCCAGGGACCTGCCAGGAGTCGAAAGATGTTTCAAAAGCAAAAGCCAGGCCTGGCATATTGCGCCCCAAGTCACGCAAGCTCAAAACCAGCTCGTTGTTGTCGTTGCTCCGATGTGATGGTGCTGGTGCTGCGTCATTAAGAATCTGCAGTCATTCACGGGCTAGCAACAGGAGAATCCAACTATCAAGAAGCTGAGGTTTGGATGGTAGTGAATGGTAAGTCACCAGCTCAAACTAAGAGTGGTTCATTCATATGGATCTACCATTTCTGGCTTATTTCCGATGCTGCAGTTTTTTTTAATACTTGTAGACCGTTCATATTGGCCGGTGTTACCAGAATATTCACTGGTAATTGCCGTTAATGGATAGACCTGGTAGATATCACGAATCATACTTGTAGGCCATCAATACTAAGTATATTAATTAAGCTATTCACATTTAGAGCCAGTGGATATCACCACGTACTTACAGTTTATAGGCTGCCAGGTATTTAATTAGTACCAGTATGGCATTCCTAGGTACATCAATCTACGAGGTAGATTATACCATCAATAGTTGGCCCTCGAGATATACCTAGATACTGGTTGGTCAGGTTATTACTGGATGCTTACTAGAGCTGTTCTATATATATATATATATTTATTTATTTATTTATTTATTTATTTATTTATTTATTTATTCATTTATATATACCATCACTAGTTTGAACAGCTACTGGCTGGATGGTTTGTAGGTAGGGGGCCATGTGCAAACACGTAACGTGCATCAGTGCCAGCCGAGCACAGGCCGGAGCCGCCCGCCAGCGATGGATCTCGACACAGCTCCTTTGCGGATCAGGTGTGCCTTGGTGCCAGGAGCTGCAGCTGAAGAGTTGGAGTAATGACCAGCTGGTTTTTGTTCGAAAACTGCTACCCAAAAAGCAACAATGACCAGTAGTCTTATAAAGATTTTGAAAACAATGACCAGTAGTCTTATAAACCACTTGAGCTACTTACTGGTATGTTTTTTTACAAGTATGGGTACCAAAGTAGCTGATAACCAGTCAGAAACAGTATTTGGTTGTGGCATTTGATGTGTCCAACTAGTGTGCAGTAGCAGGTCGGTTGTGTGGTTCCTAGCATGGTTCATAGCTGATGAACATTGGTAGCCAACCGTAGCAGCCCGCTGTAAGTAGCAGCATCCTGTTGTTCAAGGGATCCTGGGTCACTGTCCACGCTTGGGGGAGATCCCTCAGTTGATCAACCTCCTTAGTCACCTATTTGAGATGGTAAATCACCAGCTGTTTGTTGTTGACCTGGGGGGGGATATTAAGAGATGGAACCCCAGCAATCACCCCCAGCAAGGCATCATTATTCAGCACCAGCGAACCATGGCAATTCCTATCACCACCATGATTAACCACAGCCAACCACCAATCAACCACTGCAAAAACCACCAAACTCGCCCTCACCATCATTAGAACCACCCACCATCTCCCCACTCACCCAGCCCTGGCATCGTCACCGAGGCGCGCCGCCAACGAACCCCGTTCGCAGCGCGAAGGGCGGCGCTCAAGCAGTGGAAGTGAGGCGCCGTTGGCCAACCGGAGGCGCAGCTGTGGATGGAGGGTTGAAGGCTGGTGGGTGGTGAATTTGATGGGAGAATTGTGGCTTAAACTTTGGGAAGCTGTGAAATCGTGGTGAAACTATGGTGAAACTATGGCTCAATTGATGGGAAATTAATGGAAATTAGTTGGCTAAACCATGGCTGAATGAATTTGACGGCAGAAGTATGGTTTGATGATGGCTCAAGGTTGGTGAAGTGATGGTTTAGTGACGCTTCATTGATGATGGCTTGATGGTTAAATCATGGTCAATGATGGCAATGAAAAGCGTGCTTCATCAATGGATGGTTAAGCATGGATAGCGGACAATAGTGGCAACAGTGAATGATGAAGCATGATATAATCATATTTGGCTTTGACAATGCTTGGTGTAATGTTACTGCAATACCAATGGTTGATAGTGGCAATGCTGGTTAAAGTATAGGTCACTGATGGCCACGGGCAAATGATCAGGCAAGTCATGCTTTGATGATGCTTTCAACTTCATCATTGCTGAATCAAAGTTCACAATGGTTCAGCTCAATCATAACTCACTCATATAGATGACACATGTTTATAAATGCTATCTATAATTATTTCAAACTTAAATTCATCACTAGTGATGCTTAATGATATCCATGATTATAACTCAAATTCACCCATGATGGTTAACCAATTGGATTGCATTGTATTCCATTCTGCTTCATTGGTGAGCCAAATGGCTGGTTGGTTGATCAAACCTCCCACGTTACCAGGCCGTCGCTGGTGGCGCCCAGGCTGCGTCCGCCCTCGGCCTCCTCGGCCTCGGACGTCGGGGAGACGACGTCGGCGCGACGCGTGCGCGAGGGCACGGGCACGGCCTTGACGGAGGATGCGGCGGCCACCAAGATCCAGAGCCGCGTCAGAGGGAACAAAGCCAGGCGAAATGGGTGGGTTAGTGGCTGGTGAATGGTGGGTTGATGGCTGGTTAATGGCTGGTGAATGGGTGGTTAGTGGTTACCATTACTTGGTGGTCAGTTGATGGTTGTTATCGATCTCAGTTGGGTAGATGTTTGAGTTGGGGGTAGATGTTTAGGATTCTTTACTTGGATGATTATCCCACAGCTGGTAAGTTGGGTGGAGCAGCCAAGACTCAAGACAACAGAGCAGCATGGTTAACTACCCTCAGTGGGTTGATTGGGATGATCATTCAAGTATGGGTAGTTGGTTGCTGAGGTGCTTGTTGCATCTTGTTGCTTGGATATGCCTGGCTAGTCAGGTTGGAGAAGGGTTTTCGATGGAGTTCGATGGAGTACAGGATCTCATGTGGGGAAAAGATGGCGGTAAACGTTCAATGTCTTCAATCGCCCTTGGTGAAGGGCGTTGGTTTCTGGAGTTTCGCACAGGGGGAAATGGCTTGCAGAGTGGGTTCTGTGTCTCAAGCGCTGGGTTTCCAGTAGCGAAGCACCTGCATGCGAACCCACCAGGGATGGTTGGATCCCACCCAAGACATCCCCATGCCATGTCATCCTTGGTCTCATGGGCTTTCCCCCTGCAGGCAAGAGGTAGACAGAAGGCGACAAGCCTTGGGTGAAGCCAGATCCGTCCCTTGGCCGTTGCGCTTTTGGGTGCTCGTCCAGGCATTTAGCCTGGCAGGATCGACCAAAAGTGAGTTGGATGATGTGGGATGAGCTCTCCTCCAGAAGCCTCGTGATGTTTCTTGAGATTTTCAAAGCCAAGTTGACCCGAACATCCCAGTTGTGTTGCGGGCATTAGAAAACCCAGCAGTTGCAGTAGTTCCTTTCCAGAGGTCATTTGTGTTACAATGTCAGGATGTACTTTGGAGATTCGTTGGATTTTTTGTGTGCAACCTGTTGAGCATCACCAGCCGTCACTAACCGTTCCAAACCAATGCTATGATTATCTATGACTAACCTCAGTTTGTAAACGCTTGTCATTCATGCATAGCCAGCTTATTCGTCTCCATGAACCAGGTTGCTGTTTCCAATATGGATGATAACCAGCTGTCATCAAGATCTAGATCTTGACAGAACCAGCTTAGATCCCGCTGCGAACCACCTGGAATGGTCCACGACTGGAGCCTCAGGAAACCAAGACGGTGGATGGCCCAGAGCAACCTGCCACAGATGACGACTACCCGGCAGATGACGGTCACGCTTCGAGCAACGAACGGGAGGTGCCCTGGAGGAAGTTGATCCTGATGTCGTTCATGATTTGTCATGGGCTGGGCGATCAGGGGGCATCATAAAACCATGTCTAAGAATGATAAGCAATTAAGCAGGGTACAATAACCAACTACTAGAATCATGACTGCTAATTATCAAACAATCAAGTACTAGAATCCTTAGAATCATGACTACTTCTCACACAAATGGTCCATCAATGGTTAGCTTAAAGGTTCTTTCTCACCAGACTATGCAGGCGTAACACCATTGCAATCGCCAACGCGGGAGCAACGATGGCACCTGGCGGGCCTGCCATTGACCCGCGCCACCCAGGAAGCTGCGGCCACCAAGATCCAGAGCCGCGTCCGGGGGAAGCAAGCGAGGCGTTGCGATGCGATCACCGGACCAATGGGAGGGTGAACCTCACAAGAGCATACAAGAACTGGTTGGCTCGTGGTGGATGAGTGGCTGGGTTCATGGCTGGGTTGATGGCTGGTTGATGGTTGGTGAATGGCTACTTGATTGATACGCTTCAGGCAATGCCGCGGGATTTGTCCTCGTGACCACGCTGATGGCCATTCTTGCTCAACCCCACACGGGAATAGATAGTTCATGAGCCCCAACTTTTCATGTTTGATGGATACTGACTACTATCAATCACGAAATCAGCCAACTGTCTATGACCAGTGCTCATGAACCACTGCTAACCATGAATGACCAGCCATAACAAACCGTAAACCATCCTCAATCATAATTCACCATGTCTTATCGGTACCTCATGGTGGCTATCCCAATGACCGAGCAATCAGCGCAGGCAGGAAGTCCAGAGAAGACGAGAAGCAGCTCGGAGCGAGCGTGCGTGAAGCATTGGATGCCTTGAGCAGAGGAAGCCGACATGGGAGTTCGATGATGGACGATGATGATGATGATGATGATGATGATGATGATGATGATGATGATGATGACGGTGGTGATTTTGGAGGGGATTCTATCTACTTGATATTTTCCGATCGGATGTTTTTTGTTGGATGATCCTCACCTTGGAGTTATGGCCTGTCGTTCCGCTACGCCCCCGGAGTGGGCTGGTGGATCATTAGCGATCGCCTCACTGGCGCTCAGAGACCATGGTTAGTGATCTTCAAGTGGTTTCCAGCACTGGCTGGTGAGCAAAGTTACTCATTTGATCGAGTTTGACTGCAGAGATGGCCAAGAAATGAGTAACTGAGGTTAGCACACCACTCTCTCAACATATCTCAATCATGATTACTGTTGATCCCGAGATGGCTGGCAATCTCAACTGGCGTAAGTCAGGAAAGTGGTGGCCAATTGGTCACCACTGAGTATTCAGGGCGCCTGGGAGCCCACCCGTAATAGAGCCACCATTGACCACAAGTAAACAACCATCATTCGTTGTCATCCCCGGGTTCATCCCATCGCTGATCATTCATGATGATAGAATGACATGGTTATGTATGTATGTTTACTGTAATGCCTTCAATTAACGATCATGTTTCTGACCATTGATGAGCACCGGTCTGGCACCGTCTGCTCCTCATCAATTTGATCCTCAGGCCGCTGGGGCGAAGGATGAAAGCGGCGATGAAGCTGCGCGGGACGCTGGGACGTGATGTAGCTTGGTCATGGGCGGGGCAGATAGGTCATGGCCATTGGGGTCATGGCGAATAGTTGATTGAATAGTGGCGGATAGTATTAGGTGACCAAGTAGATTAGAGACATATTTCAAAACAGATTGAAGATGGTATGGTTGACATCGATTGAAACTACGTCAGTGAACATTGTTGGTGAACATCTCGGATTTCATGAACATGTTTCACGATGAGAGATAGTAAACATAATATGTAAACAATTGTAAACATCAGGAAACGCCATTGATGGTGATAGTAATTGCAGTACAGCCACCTTGCACAGGAAGTGGCAGCCGTCAAAATTCAGAGCCGCATTCGGGGCAACCAAGCGAGGCGTGGAGCTGTGTGGTCGTTGGGTCGTTGGTTGGGGGATCTGGTGATGCTCAACTCACGCTGTTTTCGTGCGCATCTGAAACAGACTTGAGGTTGATCTTGTACATAGAAATTCCCCCCAAAACTGGCGGTATTTGGCGGTTCCCCTACTCCAACCAGTCCTTTTTTTCGGGGGGAACCATGGAGTGCACCATGGGCGGATGTTCCGTTGTTTTAGTTCTCCTTCGCCCTTACCACCGATCATTGTCAAAAGATCACCACGTCATCCACTTCAATATGTTTTGGTATCATCGGCGATGGCTTTAATTATGAATATTAGATGTAGTGACAATAATCATGATAATCATCATCATTCAGCATCATCATTATTATCATCATCATCACCATCATCCCAATGAACTTCCTGATTGCAATCTCAATCTTACTATCCTCTGATTATATCGCTTATGCTCATGGCCAGGGATGGGCCTCCCAGGAGACCAGGTGGCCAGGTGAACTAAGCTGGTCAATGTATCTTTGGTGAACTGACCTGGCAAGGAAAAATCGCCTTTCTTTAAGGGAAACCTGAGGAGATCAGCGTTTTCTGTGGTGGATTTTTCATTGCCAAGGTTTGTTTACCAGAGGGTAATTGGTTGAATTCAGTGCATCACTTCACTGGAAACCGACCAACGAATTGGGTATCATGAAGCCACACCCGCAGCCACCTTGGTTTAGACCAGGCGCCATCATTCATTTTTGTTTTCTTGGAGCACTGCCTTGCCATGGAACATGCGGCGTCACCGGAGGCCTTCTTTGGCAGCAAAGAGTACTTCCAAGGGGCCCGGCTGAACGCGCATGGCTATACCTATGTAGATGCTTTGACGATCAAGCATGACGCCACCGGCATTAAGATGTGGGCATGCGCCATTGATGTCAGAGAAGATGCCGGACATCAAGGTTTACGTGAAGGGGATCGAGTCCTTTTTCATTACACGCCGGAGGATGCTTTCAAGAAGATCACGAGCCTAGAGAATCCTAAGCTCTTGGCTCCGTTGGATGACAACAACAAAGATAGCTACTTTGGTTTGGGTATCTACGCCACTATGAAGGCACCCCACAAGTGGAACTCCAAAAAGGAGGTTCTACTTAACAATTATTACCCCACCAACAACAACTTTAGGGAGAAACAAGGTTTGGATTTGCCGCAGCCGGACCTTCCTTTCAATGCTGCTCTCAATGGTGCGATTGGAGACTACGCCAAAGGCGAGTACAATGGAAAAGCAGACTGTTGTATCCCGCTGATTGTGGATGAGCAGGTGTCAAAGAATGTGATGGAAGAGGTCACTGATGGGCCTTTGATGCCGAACGGGAGAAAGAGGCTGAAAGGCCGCAATTGCTTTGACGAGAGGCAGCCTTCCTGGCGCGACGTTTGGTTAGTGTCAATCTACAAACAAGCTCGCGCGGAGAATCTCGGAGTGAAGGATGCTCAGCAATCATCATCTGAGATCGTGGAGATCTTGGAGAAGCGGCTTGAGACTGACGAGCTTGTCCAGGATTTGGCCAAGTACGGCCTACGAAACTACCGAGAAATCCAAAAGAAGCTCTTGATGAAGGTCATCGAGGTGAAGCCTGCGGACAGTCATGCCTACAACAACCTGGGTACCGTGCTTTCTCGTGAGGAGACAGTGGAAGTGCAGCTGGAGACTGGTCTCAAGGCTTTCAACCAAAAGGAGTTGTACCTCGAAGCCATCAAGTTGGACAACAACTCCGCACTTGCCTACAAAAACCTGGGCACCATGCTCTCTCGTGAGGAGACGGTGGAAGTGCAGCTTCGGACTGGGCCCAGGCAGTTCAACAAAAAGGAGTTGTACCTTGAAGCCATCAGGTTGGACAACAGCTCCGCGCATGCGTACAGCGACCTTGGTCTCCTTCTCTCTCCTGCAGAGACGATACAAGTGCAGCTGCGGACTGGCCCCAGGGATTTTAACAAAAAAGGGTTGTACCTTGAAACCATCAAGTTGGACAACAAAAATACGATTGCCTACAACAACCTGGGCCTCCTGCTCTCTCCTGGGGAGACAGTGCAGGTGCAGCTGCAGACTGGCCTCAGGCCATTCAGCAAGAAGCAGTTGTACCTCGAAGCCGTCAAGTTTGACAACAACGAAGCAAATGCCTACTACAACCTTGCAGGCATGCTCTCTCCTGAGGAGACAGTGGAAGTGCACCTGCAGACTGGCCTCAGGCGGTTCAACAAAAAGGATTTGTACCTCGAAGCCATCAGGTTGGACAACAGCTACGCGCGTGCGTACAGCGACCTTGGTCTCCTTCTCTCTCCTGCAGACACGATACAAGTGCAGCTGCGGACTGGCCCCAGGGATTTTAACAAAAAAGGGTTGTACCTTGAGGCCATCAAGTTGGACAACAACTTTGCAATTGCCTACCACAACCTGGGCACTGTGCTCTCTTCCGGGGAGACGATACAAGTGCAGCTGCGGACTGGCCCCAGGCAGTTCAACGAAAAGGAGTTGTACCTTGAGGCCATCAAGTTGGACAACAGCATCAGTGCAATTGCCTACAACAACCTGGGCGCCTTGCTCTCTCCTGGGGAGACGGTACAAGTGCAACTGCAGACTGGCCTCACGAGTTTGACAAAGGAGCAGCTCTTGAATTGGCGCGGGTAGGTTTCAGAAAGTCACCATATTTGCTTCGACTCCGCGATGCTGCGGCCATCAAAATGCAAACGCAAAGAAATCCACATGGCCATTCTGTTCAGTTCTCAAAAAATATAGGGTTTATCAAAAGGATTGGTCATCATCCCGCAACTAGTGTTTATTCATGATTCCATAATTAGACCATGATTCGTGATGAACAATGTTTGCAAATGCTTGGCAATGAGGTGTAAAAGGTGGTTGGCCCAACTTCGTCCTTGCACAGTAGCACACCATTATCGCTGATGCTTGTCTGTTGTTGTTGGTGGTGGTTGCTTCTCCCTGTCATGAGTCATGATCTACCATCAGTCACTCGCTATTCTTATGAACCACTATCCATTGAACTGTCGGCGTTTGTCTTTTAGTTCTGTGCTGGTTGCCTACCCTCTACAAGTTGCCATGATCATTAGCATGTCATTCTCATCATCCCATGGCTTGTCCTCACAGGTCATAGCCATTGGGTCGCTGACTCTCATGGCAGGCAAGAGCTTGAGCGGAAACGACTGGAACGATCTGGCACGAGATCATCCACTGGAAACATGGAAGAACAGGAGCACTGCTGCATCAAGCGTAGAATTTTTTGCTGCAAAATACGAGGTGTATGGTGGATTTGCTACTGCTGATTTTTCAATCATTTCCGGTGGATTTACTGTGGTCATTTATGATTTTGTTCCGCTCATTTTGTAATGATTTTCATTTAAGGTGGTTTCATGCTGGTTTGCCCATCATTTCAGGCATTTTCACCATGTTTACAGACACAACTGCGGTACAGAAGGGAAGCACCGGGCCATTAAACACTGTCTGGCCTGTTTGACTCCTTAAAGGAGCATTTGGTGCACACACGCGGCAATACACCGGTGTTCTGCCTTGTGGCTTGTTCATACAACTTGCTGTAGGGCAAACCGTGGGAAGCCCTGGCAAAAAAAAACTGCGGTTGCCTTCGGGAACCTGGCACCGTTGGTGTCGCTGGCGAGGAGCGGGCGGCCATCAAGATCCAAAGTCGGGTGCGGGGCAATCAAGCCAGGCCGGGAGCAGCTCATGGGGGCCCCACCTGCTAAGATGACATCCAGCACCAGCCAGGTATAGGTGCGTTGGTGGAGATGAAGTCACTGGTGGTTGCTAAGGCTATGATGGCTATGAAGCTTCAGGGGATTGACATAGGGAGATGGTTGAGAAGCAGTTGGCGGATAGTGGTAGATCAATATTGGTAATTTGCGGAATTTTCTCCTTGAGTCACCTGTCAGTGATGGTGAAACTGATGCTGGTTTATTCACAGCTGGATCTATCGTGAAGTTGCTTCAGGCATGAAGTCACTCGGCCATGCTGGCCAAACAAAACTGCCGTATTTGCATCAAGTTCAGCAATCATGTGTTGCTGTCAGGTATGCCACTACGTTGGTAGTTGGTTGGGTCGACAGCTGTTCCCCGTGACTTTAGTTATACAGTAGCATAAGCTGGCTGATGGGGGGGTAGTGGTCTTGAACACGTTTTATTTCCCCAGTGTCAACAACTGGTTCTTCCATTGAAAAGCTTTTTTCCAGTGACCCAAATGGTAGCAAGTTACATGCCTTTCGTTGGTCCAAATTCAGCCAATTGCTTGGCTCAGAAACAGTGCTCGGCTGAGCCAGGTGTGTGAACATCCGGGTACTTGTCTCCGAAATGATGGTGTCCCCCCAGTCGTCTGGATGAAGTGCCAATGATACACAGAATTATGGCCGTTCAATGGCAGTCATGGCATGCAGTGGTTATATGCTGAGCATTGCTGAACTGGTGATCCATGTCATGCTGGTGATTCTCTCGTTATGGCATGCTAGAAATCCACGGCCTGGAGCCGTTGCCCAACAGAGTAACCCTGCAGAGCCGATCGCCAGTCGCTGCAGGCAAAAGGTGGCGGAACAAAGGCGGCTGAGGGCTGGGAGAGGGTATCTAATGTGTCGTATCTTGGGAAGGATTGGGTAGGGATTGGTAAGGTTTCACGGGAGAATTGCTGAGGAGCCATAGGTAGAACCATAGGATTTGTGATGTGCTGATATACCATATGTCTGAGCTTCTATGCTGATTAGATTCTGATAAGCCATATGCAACCATATCCCAAGAGAATCGGGATAGTATTGATCCTGTTTCGAGTGGTATTAGTCTATTGATGTTAGATCTATGGGCGTACAGGTCCCGGCGAATATACAACACAGATCATGATCAGTTCATAATCCTCAGTATCAGTTGTCACATGTTATCACCATTATGACAAATAGCGACATCCTTCATGGGAATGTCATTCTTGCTATTAGTCATGATATGTTATGATGGTATAACTGAAGGATGGTGACAGCTATGATGGTGAATAAATCAGGATGCTTCGTGGAACTAAGCCACCAACAGCGGTGTGATAAATCGTGGTCCCGATGTCCGCGCTGCGCAGATGCCACGGTCAGGCCACAGCAGGAGCCTCCAGCAGAGCCGGCGGCTGAAGAGCAGAGCGAGCGGAGCCGGAGCCACAACGCCACGCCGGCGATGGCGATGGGGAAAAACCATGGCAATGGATGGCTGGACATCACCAAGCTACTTTTGAATCATTGGCTTATACTCATGCGTGACTCAATTGTTGATCATATGATGGCTACTACTAGTCACTGGTGAAGTAAGTGACACTTTATGCTTACTGATGATAATGGTGGTTGATAAGTCAATGTAATGATAGCTGGTTGAGAACGACTAATCAACGGACTGTGTATGTAGATGGGTATGGGCCATATGGATCCATATGGGTCGTTACCAATCATCCTGGAAAAGGTTAGCTGTGAACCCATCCCAACAATTCATGGCTACTCCTCGTGGTTGTTATCGTTGAATCCAGTGTTCCACGATCAACGATGGTGATTTGATGATCAACTGAATTGTTTATTGTTACTCTGATCAATTGCAGCAGGTACTTGGAATAAGCACCAAGCCAATACCAGCAGATGATGGGGATACTCAGCCGTTGGCGCTCAATGTGGAGGAGAAGCCCTTGGAATTGCTACGCTCGGGTGGTACATTTTCATGGTTAAACATTGCATACCAGTTTTTTGAGGAAACCTTCAGGAACCCCATAACCGGTCGAAAAAAAAATGCAGATTTAACCCGATCCTGCGATTGGAGGCTCATTCATTTTGAACCATGGCTTATTGCTGAAGCGGCGACCACTAACCCAAACATTGATGCTGGGCCACGGTACATGCCAATATTTTCCTCCACATGTCACTTGTCAACAAGTTCGTTTTATGAAAGGGCTGTAACCCCGTATGATAATAGAATATAGCAAGAGGATAAAAACCAACAGTAATGGTGAATTCCATAAGTTTCTTAATTCATGGGTGCTATGAAATTGAACGATCATAGTCACGCGGTTGCTTTTCACTGCGGCTGACCACATTTTTTGCGGATTTTTGCGGTATACTTCGCTCGTGTGTGTTGAGCTTTATCCAAATGGCCCATTTTGGGCAGCGATAGTCATTGGACTGAATTTATGCCAGCACATGGGATGATGCATTGGTAATGAACAGTAAGAAACTGGCATCACTTTACACACAAATAGCATTAAACCAAAGGGGATTCTGGATCCATAGTAATGATCTATGGATCTTCGTGGAGCATTGCAACACTTCCGCGCATTCCCATGGTCCCATCAGAGTTGTTCCCAGGTAGCCAGTCGGAGAACGAAGACGACAGCGATGACAATGAAGGCACAACCGCTGGCGTGAGACTAAGCGCTGCTGGGGCCGCCCTTTGGATCCTTGTTTCAAGTACATTGCTAGAAAATCTTCAGGTGACTCTTCAGGTGGTTTGATCGACAAATAGATGTTCTACAAGTAGCGCATTCCAATCCTAGTGGTTGTGTATTCCACCTGTTGTTGGGTTACTTTGCTATCCACCAGGTCGCACCCTAATGTACCACATAACCCGCACTACCCACGATTATGCCCTTTTATCCTTGGATTTTTCCTTGGTTAACCACCTTGCATACCTTCCCGTTTTAATAGCAAGCAGCTACCATGAGCCTCATAACCACCTATTGCTATCAATAATCACCTTGTTAACCACCTTGTTGCTTTAACTACAAGCATATAACTATAGTAATCACCTTGTTGCTGATTATAGTTGATAGCAATCATCCACACCTTACCTCATACCTCAACCACCTTGTTGCTTGTTCTCCATTGCCATCTCCTGTAGTTCCAGTTCATCTGGGATCCTCACGCACCTCGCGCTTCAGGCGCCGAGGCCGCTGAGGCGGGGCGATTTCTAGGGTCCTCGGGCAGATCTATCAACAACGAGGTAGGGATAGCCTTGGATCACCATCATCAATGAATCAACCACAGTCAACCATCATCAGCTATCATCAGCCATCATCAGCCATGGATATGTGAGCCCCCCCACATTCATGATGAAAGAGATCCGGGAATGGAGTTTCACCCTGAAAAATCACCGGTGATTCACTTAGCAGTTCGCCGTGGATGGGTGCCATGAACGAATCTCCCATGACTATGTTCAAACAACTCCGGGTCTATGGGTGCCATGATCAGGTTGATAAAGGTTTAGCTTACTCGGCGAGTCATCGTAGGTCATGTTTAAAGCTGAATGCATGATGGGTTAGCCGCCGTCTAACCTGTCACTGAGTCATTGACTACCATATATCACGGTGAGCATGATGGTCTCATTTGAAGTCATCAATCTAAGCTATTCATCATCTAGACTGCCATCCAAAGCTCTAGGATTTCTGAATTGTTGTTTGTTTATCGTCATAGACGGTGTGGACGCGGTGGCTACCAGAATGGTGAGCGACATAGCTACATATCACCAGTAGTACTCAGCCTTGTTACCATGGCACGCTATCCCAGTTTCAAACCCAGCTTCAAACCCAGCTATCCCAGTTTTTCCCCAAACTACCAGTACCTGACACAATTTATTGCCATTTTTGTATCCCACTAATCCCATAAGTCGCAGGGGGATACCCTCCTGATATCCACATGGTTTCCCATGAGATGACTTCCAGCGCCCGCTAGGATTGACCTCGGCGCCAGCTGACTTTCCGCTTGCTCAGTCGCCATTGGATCCTTCGCAGTGGCTGGCACCTTCCAACCACATCAACGGCTGGGTGAGCACCAAGCAGCACTGGATATGGGTACCTCTACGTGTAGGTCGTGCAGCAAAGCCGGCGGTTGGGTGCAGCCAGGAATGATCCTGGGCAGTAGAATGGCAATGGGCTGCCAGCATGCAGGCAAGGTGTCACGCGGACGTTCGTGGTATCGCCACACCAAGCAGCTTTTGGTGATCAGATCATCCCCTGGACTTTGCAACGCTAAAAAGGGCCCCTTGCTCTTCGTGCTCGCAGCTCAATGTCAGCTGTACAATGCTACTTCCAAGAAGTAGCCGATGTTAAGCTCAACCTGCGAGTGAGAAAGTGCGAGAAAGGCCCGAGGTTGATGCTAGAGAATCAAATTAAGTGAATAGATTGGCAAGTCTCATCAAGTATCTTTCTAGGTTGCGATGTGGTTGACGTGAATAGCCCACGTTCCGCTTGAAGGGGCTTTTTCGCAGATAGCGCTATTGGCCTTCGGGCACGAAGTTGAGGGGTTGATGGTGAGGCGCCAATGACGGGTCATGGGTCATGGCTACCAGTTTTCAATGCCCATGACAGTTGTGACAATAGGTGTTTGATACTGAGGGCTTCCAACGCAAGAAGAAATCCTGCTCGGCCTAGATCTTCAATGCACCTTGGACCTTGCACGTATCATTGCCAGCACTCAGAACCAATGTAGCCTCTTTGCTACCCCTCGACCAGACGAATCGCTGCCAAAGCAGTGCCACTTGGGCCTCAACATGTAATCACAGACTTGGGAACAGCTTGTTCAACACATGGTAAATGGATGGTTAAGTTGGCTGTTGTCGAACCCCATTTCGATGGTTCTGAGACGGTAAATTGTTGGTGTTTGATGAATTGATGGTTTGTCAACTGATACTTAGTCAATGTTGTCAATTGGTCTTTCTTTCTTTGTGCCAATGTTTTGCAATCATTTGTGAAGTGGTTGCTTCAATCAAGTGGATGGTGAATGATGGTCAGTTCCTGGTCAGTTGATATTATATAATTAATGGCTGGCTGGTTGTGAATGATGGCCAAGTCATGGTCAATTGATGGCAACCAACTATGGTTGATATTGGTTAATTGATGCTGGTGAACTATGGTGGGTACTTGACATAGTTCATACTGGTTGGCTATGGCTGCAGCTTGACCCTGCCAGAAGAGTTTCCCAATGGGAAACTAAACAAAACTAACCCCTACCGGGTAGGGTCTATGTTATTTCCCGGGAGTGTGATGCTAAACAAAATTCACATATCCCTTGGAGCCCCTTGGAGCCGCCTGTTTCGCCGCTCATTTGGACGCAGCTGATTTCCTCGGGGCCGGGGAGTGCCCGTCAGCAAGGTGCAGCTGGGCAGTGGTGTGGAAGTGGTTGCAATGCTATTTGTGTGCAGGTACGTGCCACCACTTTCACCCAAATGGATCCTTAAATGGAATGATTGTAGAGATGGATATGTAGATGCATGTCTTTCTTTGAATTTGGTTAGCCATGATTCATAGATGTGTGTAAATATGCATAATTGATTATGTATGCTCACGTGCACAATGCCTTGAATGGCTATGCTTGCGTGCATCCAATTTTTTATATGCAGAGGTTTATTGACGCGCGGAATTGCGTATTGAATAAATACCTGCATCTTCCTTTCTCTGCGGAATTCCGGCTCTTTCAATTTTTATTGCTGCGAGCGATAAATATTGTCTTCGAGCGATAGTTGGTTTTTTTGTGTTCTTTGTGTTTGCTTAGGTTTTAGCAACTTCTGGTGGATTTGTCAATGGAGATGTAGTATGGAATATCACTGGATACCACCATGTATGCAGTAGAACGGGGCTATCATTGTTTGATGTTTTTTTGCACCTTTTGCAAGAATTGCAAAAATCCGTGAAACGGCGAAAAGCACTGATGAAACGGCGAAAAAAACCCAACCAACCGGCGATTTTTTTGTTCTATTTGTGCACGATTTTGCAACATTTTGTTTTGACAGATTTGGGTTTGTTGGCCCTCCTCAGTTCTCACTAACCTTTTTGCCCACGCTACTGACCAGCCTGTGCATTTTGATCCTGCGCATCTTGAGCAATGCGACGAGAGAAACTGAAACGGCAGTATTTTATTGAAACGACAATAATTTCAGCAGGTGGCAACAATTATTTGAGTTTCAACGTGAGGACAATAATTTTGCAAGTTGGATGGGCCAGGTATGTTTTGGTATTCCGACCCTGCAGTCAGTCATTTTTTTGTGCTGGGATGCTTGTTTGGAATTGCGGTTGGATGGGGTTGGGAGCAAACCATGAGTGAGATTAGTGGTATCGCTTCTTTGGGTGGACAACTGTCCTAGGACATTTCCGAGGCACATGAAACATTCCTTAGACATCAGATGACAGAAGTCATTTGATCTTGGGCTTGCAAAATCTGAAATCATATCTCGAAATGTGGTGTTGCGATTCATGTCGGGAGCGCTAGTAGTAGCACTTGGCAGCGCAGGGCACGTCATGCTGGCAGTCAGAGCCTGAAGGGAAAAGGGAGCAGGTGACACAGCCAGGCTGAACCCCGTGGAAACACATGAGGTTATGATCAGCATGTGGTGTGGCTTTTCACCCTGGCTTTTTAACCTTTAGTCACACCTATAGTTGTTTATAATTATTGTGATTGTTCACCACTGCACAACTATCATGACAGCCATGACATAACTGTGACCACAAACGTATTTATGATATGCGGTCGAAACCAGCAGATCCAGCAGCAATTTCTGGATTATTGGTTGGCTTGAACTCTTGAACTATCAACTAGTAGCCAGTACCTCTGGTGAGGAAGGGCAAATTCATGGTCAAGCAGTGCTCCAGCAAAGTGAAGGTCAATCTCATGGGCTTTGCAGCAGCAGGGTTCGTTCTGATTGGTATGGGAACTGTGCAACTAAGATTTTCAGCACTTGAATGCGTTCAATTAAAATCACTCCTCTTCTTGCGGACCCGGCATCCCGCCAGCTGCAGCGAAAGGGAAACCAGTTCAATTAAGATTTAAATTCAGCATTTTTCAGATTGGTTGTGAATTGAACACGTAGCATGGTGGAAAATGATGAATGACCACGGTCATCAGTTTGATTGAATTGATAGTGCGCAATGACCGACAACAGTGAGTCAAGATTGAACACTCGACCCTTGAATGATGAGTCAATAAATGTGGGAATGGTTGGCAGCATGAATAGTTGAGTTCGATAAATCACCTGCCTGGAGAAGTTTGTACACATCCCACTTCATGCTAAACAGTGCGGGTTCGAACGTGAACATCAATAATGATCCAATAAAACCATCATTAAGCATTGATCATCCAGTGTCACTAAGATAAACAATAAGCATAAACCTCAATTCTGGTTTGTACTTGTGATTCTAATACGAACCAATAAGGTTCCTAACCATTGAGGTTACTGATCATTAAGGTTACTCACCATCATACTAACCACCACAATTCCCGTGCTTCACCATTAAGGCGGTTAATTACTTCTGGTTCATGATGGGAAAGCCGTGGCAACCCAGGACCTTCATGCCCAGCTCAGCGGGGTTCCGGGCAGCGGCTTTCTGACGGGAGGCTGGAACAAGCACTCCGCCCCGCCTAGGATGGCTGGGATGTAACCAGACTGTACTGGTAAACCTTTCGTGAACCCGGTCATGAACTTCAGAGTGACTATAGTCAAACGACAATTTTGCCATAGCGCGATGTAGCTTCATCATCTTTCAGCAAACGTGAACTCGGCAGGCTGCGGTGGCGCCTCGGATGGCAATCCCTTCGCTGGAGGTGAGCGGCCAAAAGCTGGAGTTGTTTTGCCGCCGCGGCTGGATGGTGAACTCTTGGTTCAGCTCATGCACTCCCATGGTGAGGTTGATTTGTTGCGACCTGGTGGTAAACTCAAGCCATCTAATCATGTTTGTTTTTCCACTCCAAGGGAAGATCTAACTGCTGTGACCAGGGTTTCTGTAGGGATCATTTTGTGGGACAGGGGGATTGCATCGTCAGTGGTAAGGAAAGATATCCTTCCATGCACTCCTGGCAGGCTGTTCGGTCAACATGGTGTATGATGGATCATTCTTTACCACCAACGGCGCATGACCGGCTTGCTGTTGTCCTATCAAAAACCTTCGGAAACATTAAATGCATGTGATATCATTTGGTTGGTTTGCACGCGGTTCAGTAGACATGTTCCCTCAAACAACCCCAGGCACCACGAAGCTGTGCTTTAGAGATGCCAACAAAAAAGCTACTAAACCATCACCAAACCATCACTAAACCATCACCAGAATCACTAAGCCATGACTTATCTCCACTTCTGTCCGCCTACGATGGGTGTGGCACCCCGTTGGCATTCTAGCCCAGGTGCCAAGGGAGGCCTCTTTGCTTCGCAGGCGGGCCGGTTGCTTGGTGATGGTGGGGGTACCAACGATTCAATGGCAGATGTTGCTTCAATTGTGGATGTTGAGCAATGGTTTATACTGGTTGATGTTGATGTTCATACTGGTTGATAGTTTAAAGATGTTTAGACTGTTTGATGTCCATACTGGTTGATGGTTAAAACTGGTTGATGTTTGAATACTGGTTGATGATGCCCAAGTTCATGATGATGGCTCATTGTGATTGATGATGCCTAGGTGAAGCAAATCCAGCTGGGGGATTTGAGTAGGGTCACCGTTTGGAATCTGCTGAACAAAACTGTTTGGCTGGTACTGTCAACAACCCCGTTATAGTTACTATACTCTTGGTCTCCATCTCGAATCATGCAGTATCATGGACTCAATTTTTTTTGGTGCTGATCAAAGATCGATTTTTGCTTGGCACTTAACATTGATATCCGCCCGTCAGAAATCGACCTTTGTGGCAGGGGGGGGCTGTACAAAGGGAGCTGCCACCCACCCAGCACAATCTGCGAGGCGGCCTCCAGCAGCGAGCCCAGTAGCACTTCCGGAGGTTTGCTCGGAATGATCTCAGGCAGCCAGCGGGCCCGCGGATTCAACACATGCGACCAGGAGATCGGCACTGGCCATGAAGGGTCGTGCATTTATCATCCTCAGTGGAGTTCATTCAATGGTTGGCCATTTCAATGAGTTCTAACGTTTGTTGGTTCATTAACATTTATCAACCAGTTTGATTGACCAATTAATCAGTCAGGACATGAGTTAGTTGAGAGTTGAAGTGGTTTCTGCTTCGTCACAATGTCGCCTAACGATGAGACGAGACTGCAGTGTTTGTGCCTCAGTGCACTCTAACCAGCCTGTGGTCCAGCTCAGAGTCCGTGATCAAGGTGCCACCCAACCAATGGCTGAAACGCCATCACTTTCTGCTCCCCAAGGTGTTCCAAGTTCGCAGTTTTCCGGTGCTGGTTCACTCAGCTATTGAGAGAGAGCGATTTGGAGTATTTATGGCCATCCTTTAAAAGGGGATGAACATTTCACAAACAATGACAGTATCATCATAGATCTTGGTTGATTTGCGATTTCACAGCAGCCATGTTTGCCATGAAAACCTGGGAAGCCAAGAACCACTGAACAAAAAAAAACATGTGGGGATAGGCACAACCAGCTCTTGGCAATGCCAACTGTGTGGTTGACGATGCTGAGATGATTCTAGCTGGTTCAAAGGCGATCTGACAACAGCCCCCGAGGATAATGGTTGTTGGCAACCAGCCAGAACTTCGGGATTTACAGCTCGCCAACATGTTTAGAATCCAAGAACCAGTCCAGACCACTCCCATCCGACAGGCCCTTCCAGCGGCAGCCCATTCGGAGGTGCCGGTGTGGCGGGTGGGGCTTGAAAGTGATGGGTTTGTTTGCCCTGGTTTGTGGTAGGACCATGTAGGACCTAAGCATTCGCAACCGGCTTATTCACTCTTTGATTCATCGTTTTTTCGCCATTTGTTAAGGTACCGAAGAAAAGATGCCACGATTCACCGCCGCTAGCCATTCTGAAAGCGCTCGAAAACATCATGATTCACCACTCAGAGTGAAAGCACTAGACTGATCAGTATATTTACCATCATTCACTATCTCTTTCAAACTTTTCTTTCAAACCATCATTAACCAGCAAAAAACCTCATGAGCTTGTTCACCTCACCATGAGCTTATCCACCATCCACCATCCACCGTCCTTCACCCTAGCCTCCCATGTGGCAGTTCGGTTCACATGTTCGAACCGGCACCTTGCAGGTGGTGCTGCCACAGGAGGTCTCTTTGGAGGCTGGGGATGGCCCCTGTGGAGTGGTTGAGTGGGTTACGGTCAGCTCCAGTCAACAGAAACGAAGCGTAACATAAGAAAAATACCGAAGCATGTGGTAAATTCATGTGATTGTTTGTTTTCATGTGATGGGGTGTATGGTGTTTTATACAGATGTATTTGTGGATATTCATTGTTAGATTCTTTGTTTTCATGTGGTGGATTGTGCTGGGTGTATTGTATGCGGATGTATTTATACATATTCATGCCTGGACGCGATGTTTGTATCGCGTAAAGTTATACTGTCTTTTTGTGGGTATTTTTGTTATATTTAACCCTGCGGAGTGTTCCGCCGGCCCCTTGAGGGGCTCGGTTGCCGGTTGTCAGGTGATGACCTCAGCTCGGCGGGCGGCTGCTGCAGGGGTTGCAGCTTGGGATTGCGCATGAAACGACTATGTGCCTGTCAATCTCATTCTTGTAGCGCCAGTCCATGTCTACGGGTCATAGATCAGATAAGAGTATAAATTTTTGATTGGGAATCTGAGTGAAGCAATCCAGCAGTGCCATGCTTGACCACCATCCGCCCGGTGGCTCAATGCGATTTATCGCCGCTGCGGGTAAATTAAGCTGGAACTGAGCAAAATTCCACCCTTGAGGAAAGTGACCACATTTGACCACCAGTCAGCACCGAAGGAATGGACCCACCATGGCAACAGCCTCTCCCTTCACCTGAGCTTCACTAGCGCCACAGAATCCAGTCTTGAGAGCCGAGTGAGGATGACGTTGGTTCATGGCTGAGTTTAGAGCTTGTGAATGCTGGCTAAGCATGCAAAGCGCTGGTCAGTGATGGTCAATGATGGCTGAGGGTTTAGCTATGTCGAGCCCATTTGGATTACAATGAATTGGTAGAGCTGGTTCATGATGACTGATGGCCAATGATGCTTTGACCGTTGCTAACAGCTGGCAAGTGATGCTGGTTGATGGTGGGTCATGGTTGATAATAGCAAGGCCCATGGTCATTGTTGGTAAAGTACGTGGCACATGCGGGCGAAGGATGGCAGAGGCAAGAATGGGGAACATGTTTGCTCTAGTATGTTGTGGAGGAGGCGTAGGTGCAACATTCAGACACATTGCATGGAAGCTAGGAACCCATTGGGCAGCAATGGCTGGGGGCTGCGCCCTCGTGTGTGGTGGCGTGCTGCTATGCAGGAGGGTCTAGGGCGTATGCCTTGGAGAAGGGGTCAGTGATGCCCCCGAAAGAGTCGGGCGGTGCTGAGCAGCGGCGCTGCCAAGAGGAAGCAGACGTCCGGGGGCTCCTGGATTTTGCAGCTCGCCTGCAGGTGGTGCGGGGATCGCCGCACCCTGGGCAGGTGAGGCAGCAGCGTGTTGAGGCTGTGGCAGCGCTGCTGCGTGCGGAGCCAACGTCTCCCTTGAGTCCAGCAGGTGTGCCATGGAGTCAGGAAGAGCTGGATCGAGGTGTGTTTCTGCCTAAGCGGCATTGCCCGTTTGAAGCTTGTGGCTGGGTTGGAGACAAGTTGGATAGCCTGTTTGACCATGTCCAGGAGAAGCATGACACGCAGACATTGAGGGAGGCAGTGGTGGCTTTTGAACCGGCGCCATGGAGATTGGCGCTTTATACTGTGCTTAGTGCTGCAATCGGTGTCCGATGCCAGGAAAGAGCGCCTGTAGTATCGCTGGCTCATGATAGAAGAGGATTGAAGACATTTCATGAGAGTGTTGTGCATCCTGGCTTGCAATCCCTCATTTGCTTTATTTGCGGCTGTGTGCACCCGCATCTGCCAGAGGACCTTGGGTAGAGCGGTGGGTGCATGGGGGGTTGGGGGGCCTGGCTGTGAGTTGAGGGTGTGTGGTGGTTGTGTGCACTGTGCAGGAGCCGCGGCAGAAAGTGGCGTGGAAAAAGGCCGGGGAAGCCATGCCTGCGTCGAGGCTGGTGCTGCAGTCTTTTCTTGGTCTGCGCTGGCAGCAGGCCCGTGAGTTCTTTGGGATGGAAGAGTTCATGGATCGGTATGGCCATCGAGGGGAAGGGTTTCCAGATCTGCGGGAGCCTCCGTGGGCGCAGGAGCTGCTACAGTGGCAGTGCAAGGTTAGTTTCCTGGAGGGTGATTTACAGCTTCTTTGCTGTCCAGAGGACAAGCGGTGTTGCTGGGATCATGCTGTGGGGCAGCCGGATATATGTGCCGATTGTGAGCTGCCGGTTTGTTACCGGTGTGAGCAAGGCTTGGAGAGGAAGCCGCAGGTCTTGCCCATCCGAGCTTTGAGCAACAACTTGTGGACAGGTTTTTCTACGTCGACGCTGGCCTGTCACAATGTGTCGTATTTGGAAGCTGTGCTGGCATCACCTTGCATGTTGAGTTTGATATGCTTTTCCTTAGAGGGGCACTATGGGAATGTTCTACTTGAAGAAGCTCAGGGTCAGAAGTGTCGTGGAGGGGCCCGAGGAAACATCACCATGTTCCCGCTTCCGCTAGAAGACATTATGGCGGAGCTTGGGAAACAAGCGAAGGGAGGCGTGGAACTTCCATGGTTGGGTGGTGAAATAGCCAATGCTGTGCGCGTGGTCCTCCGCACAAGTGAGATTTCAGATGCGAGGGTCATCTGCCAAGCGAGGGTGCGAAGAGCACTGGTTGTCAAGCTGATAGAAGAGTGTGTGGCCAGGAAGCACCCGGCGTACCAGTGTGTGTCGCTGGATCATGTCAGGGCCAAGGCGGTGCAGTTGCCGGAGGACGGGGTGTTGGAGGAGTTGGTGGTGCTGGCGACGCAGGCTGGCAGTGCGATCGAGAACCTGCAAGGTTTTTAAGCATGCCACGCCCCCTCTGGGTGGGCGAGAGATGGGGGTGGCCTTTGCTTCTTTGCGTTGGAGCCTCAGTGACATGGGGTATAGAGGCGGCAGGCTCATTGATACAGAGGCTTCTCGCAAAGGAGCGGCAGAATAGTGCAAGTAGGGAAGACAGGGGGCTTGTTTTGAAGTCCGTTGTCATCTGAGATTCGGTAGATGACCCGCTTGGATGAGGCCCTTCTGCAGTGACGTGCACCCGGGATGCTTTTGCTGAGATCTGTGAGAGCGAAGCGGGTGGGGAGGCTTGGCAAGACTTGGCTGCGGCTGTGCGAGGAGAAGAATTGCAGGTGCACACAGGCAGTGAAATGGTGAACCAATATTCGGGCGATTTTTTTTGCCAGGCGAGGGGGCAAGAGACGGGAGGGTGGAACAGTTGGTTGTCATGCTAGGCGCAAGAACTTCACTATCTAGTATAGCTGTTGGCAGTATGTCACGCCCTGGGGGGTATCCCTTGGGAGTCTGTGGCTGGTTTTGTTATTGCTGTGCAGGCGTTCCCTTTTCTCTTCAAGGCGCAGCTGGCCATGCCAGACATGCCGGGTCATGGCAATGTGAGTGGACGGGAGAAGCAGGCGCAAGTGGAGTTGGCGGAGTTCACAGAGCTATGCTCCAGTCGTTGCGAGCATCAATTTGGCGCTGAATGGTGTTTCTCATATGTCCGCTGGAACTACTTATTCCGACAACTCCTGCATCAAAGCCGAGGCCTGTCTGTGCAGCGTCTTGCTGGGCTTGGGGAGGCAGAGGATGGGGAAGTGACTGCGGCAGAGCTGAGAAAAGCTGCAATGGAGATAAGCGAGGGCCTGTCTGCTATGTACAAAAGCTTGGATGGGCAGCTACGGCCAGTGGCAGGTGACTTGAACAAGGTGGCATACATACCAGGCTTGTCGCCGCTGAGTGGCCGCATGTTGCAGCAGGTCAAGCACATGATTGGGCGTGTGCCCGGGACGACAGGAGTGAGGACGCTGATGAGGTATCGTGGCAAAGCAATGCAGGTGGCGTACGGGACGCCGTTGTTTGTGACCTTGAGCCCGGTCGAGAAGCATAACTATCTGATGCTGCGTTTGGCCCGCTGGCGGGTGTGTGACCCGGCTGTGCAGCATGATCCTGTCTTGCAGAAAGTGGCTGGGAATGCGCGGCCGAATCCGCAGGAGAAGTCAGGCTGGCCCACGTTTGAGGAGAGGAGGAAGATTTTGGCTCTGAAGCCAGCTGCGGCTGTTTTAGGCTTTCGTGTGCACATTTTGCTGCTCCTTCGAGGGTTGTTTGGATTGCGTGTGTGCTTGTTTTGCCCTCAGTGCCAAGGGCCCAGGGACAGGGGTTTCTTCTGCAGTGACATGCTGGGAAATGCGGCTGAGCTGGAAGGAGGTGTTTTTGGAAGGTGCTGCGCAGCGTTCTTCAGCATAGAGGGCCAGAAGTCCAGTTCTCTGCATGTGCATGGGCATGTTGTTGTGGAAGGGTTGCAGCAACATGAGACTTTGCAAGGCATGGCGGAGAAATTTGAGGCGGCAGGTGACGAGTTAGTTCGTGGTTTCCTGCGGTTCAAAAAGCATGTCTGCATGCAGGAGCACGCTCAGCCCAGCAGCTGGACGGACATGGCGAGGGAGCAGGTGGAGCAGGAGTGGCCTGACTACAGTGAGCGAGATGAGCTGCTGCTATTGCCGCAATTTTTTGGAGAGAGTGTTGATTTGTGGACCAGTGGATGTGATGCGCTTTTGCGCGAAGGAGAGCAGTGGGTGGAGCGATACCAAGCGGACGTGCAGCAAGTGCAAATGCTGCGGCAGCACCACATTCACCCCAAAGATCAGAAAGGTGACAGGCAACCATTAGCCGGTTGCAAGAAAAAGGATAAGAAAGGGGTGTGCCGCTCAGGTTTCCCGTTGGATGGCCAGCTGACAAAGGAGACGTTGGTAGTCTGCGCTGGAGTTGCTGATCACTTTAAGCTGCCCTTGGCGGGCAGAAGGAACGCACTGGGAAGTTTATTTGGGCCGAGAAGTTGCCCATGGCTCAATGGAGCACACCCGGCGCTGCTATCGGCAGGGAGGCACAATGCAGATGTGCAGGTGGGGTTCAGGCTGCCAATATCAGCGCTGACGCATTGGCGACAGTGCAGCAAGAAGTGCGTGGAGGCAACCAGCTTATTGGAAATGCAGCAGATAGCGCAGGCAGCACAAGCTGCGCAGATTGGGTACTCGACGGACTACATGACAAAGAGGCAAGGAAGTGGCTTGTATGAGTGTCGTGAGTTTGCTCGTGGGCATGCTGCTATGGCTGCCAAGCTGGGTTCTGGCGCTGGTGTGCAGCAGGTTAGCCGCAGGCATGCGCAACGGATTGTTGCAGATTGCTTCGTGAGAGGCATTGTGAGGGGTGCAGTTGAGACGGAGAACCTGAACATGCATGCTGTGGCTTCCAAGAAAGACCCATGTGCCGCAGAATGCATGCAAACATGTCGAAGTGTACCCTTTCCAGGGGCCCCTTTGCTGGAGATTGTGGAGCGCGTTGCAGAGGGAAAATCTTTGAGAGGTTTGAAAGGGTTTGTGCAAGTGGTACAAGGGGAGGTGCGGGTGCGTGACCTGGCGATCCTGTATGCCTTGAGGGGTCAGGAGGAGGAGATCCGGTATTTAAGTCCGTACGAGTTTGTGCGGCACTGGGAAGTGAAGTCGGCAGCGGAAGTGGCGAAGGCTGGAGACTTGTACCGGCGCGTCTTGTCATTCCCGGAGAGCAGCATCTGCCCCGAAGCCAGCCAGTGTCTAGGCGAGCGTTGGGGTTGGGGAGAGCGCAGACAGAAAGTGACGCATGGGGCGTATGCCTCGGTGTGACGGGCGGTGCATGTGTGGGGTGGGGAAAGGAAGGGTCGGGGATGGCATGTTAGTGATCGCTAAGGATTTGGAAGCTGGTGAAGAGGCTTCATGCTGTCGTTCCAGAATTTCGCGGTGCCCCCGTTGGACGGGCCAACATGACAGACGAGCAGAGGGCTCAGCTGCTGCTGGTCTACTTCACCCCATGGGTGGTTGAGGAGGCTGGCGTATGCCAGCATGTGTTGCATGCCCGGGACCTGCAGCCCGTTGGGCAATCCGGTCTGCGCAGTTGGCAAAGTGGGTTGGACGCACTGCTGCGGCGCGGTGTCTTGAGTTTGGAGGCGAAGCGAGCAATGCAGAATTTTTGGACCGTTTACATGTTGCAGTACCCTGGTGCCGCTGGCGAAGATGGAAGTGATGCAGAAGAAGAAGATGAGGTCGGTGTAGAGCCGTCGGTGCCTCAATGGTATGTTGTGTTCTTGTCACCAAGTGGATGTTGTTTGAAAAGGTATAGGGAAGGGCAGGGGAGGTGTCAGTTCGTAGACTTTTTTTTACATGGGGAGAGAGGCGGGAGAAATGAGGGGGTGATAATGTGAGATAGGGGGGAGAAGCTGAGGTCGGAAGCAGTTCTGGACATGGTGATGCCGACAAAAATTGGTGGCAGCAAGCGGGCAACTGCTGGGCTGAGCCATCACGCGAATTCCACATCTGCATTTGAGTGCGCGCATGCACTTTGGCCCCAGGCTGCAGGTGGTGGCGGTCTGCAGGACACTGTGCTGCAACACCGGTGGAGAGACTGCGAGAAGCTGTTTAAAGACATGCAGAAGCAGGTGAGGAGCGAAAGGAAACTTGCCCAGGGGCAAGCTGATGTTGCAGGCTCTGTGCGGGGACAGCCGCAGGTATTGTTGCAGGAGGCTTCAGATTGGGTCAAGAAAAACGCGGCGCATCTGAATCCAAAACAGCGAGATGTCTTGCGCAGTGGCAGCCATGCTTGGAGGAGAAACACTGCATCATGTTGCTGGGATCAATCCGTTCCACAGCCAGGCGGCAGCGAATCTCAGCCAAGAGCGGCAAGAGACAGCTTCGAGCAAGAGGTTGTCCTTTATGCGGCATCTGATATTGGATGAAGTCTTCATGTTACCAGCAGGGTTCTTTGCTGAAGCGGAGCAATACATTCGAGTGAAGGTGCCGCAAAACTCTTTTTTTCGGCAGAATGAAGATGGCAGTGTGCGGCCATGGGGTGGCCTGAATTTGACTATGTTCGGTGATATTCGTCAGATTGAACCCCCAGAAGGCATTCCACTGTACACAGTGCCTGGTTCCCTGCTATTGCGGCCAAGAGCAAAGGCTCTAGCTCCATTGGCTATCAGAGGGCTGGAATTGCTTTGGGAGCAGGATGTGGAGTTAGTTGAGCTTGTGGATGTATACCGCTGCAAGGACCCCTGGTGGTTGCAGGCCAGGCCAGGGGGTGGGCGGGGAAGTTGCGGCATGCCTGTGGAGTTTGGATTAAATGATGTTTTCCCTGCAGGTCTTGGATGAATTCCGCGTGATGCAGGTGCAGCAGGACACGCATGCATTTCTGCATGGCGTGGAAACAGCCGTACCTGGGTCATGGTTGCAGGGGCGCGTGCTGTGTGGAGATAGCCGGTGCGCAGCTCTGGCGGAATGTTGGAAGATTTTGCGTGAGAAAGGAGCCTCGTGGCAGCAGAGACAAAGTATGGAGTGTAAAGTGTGCATGGCAGAAAGAAGGAGAAGGTGCAGGGTTTTGGGGGCAGGAGGGTCGTTGCATTTGCCTCCAACTGGCTTTGAAGAAGCCGTGTGCATTGTTCCCAACAATGACACCCGCACAGAAATCAACAAGCTGCGGTCGCAGCGCTTTGCTGCGCAGACAAGCTCCCAAATTTGCTGGGTCTTGGCGGAAGATACAATCTCTCCAAAAGCATTGGGCATTGAGCCGGAACTTCGCAGACGCAAGATAGAGTTTCTCCGTTGGACAGACAAAGTGTGTGGAAACTTAAGTGGACTTGTGCCGCTGGTGAAGAAGTTGCCTATGTTCCTGGTTGACCACCTTGACAGGGATCCGCAGCGAAACTTGCTGAAGGGAAAGCGGTGCATTCTGGAGGATTGGGTCTTGGCAGCAGAGGAGCAGCAGGTGAATGGACAGGCAACAGAAGTGCCTCTGACACGATTGCCTGTGTGTGTGTGATTGTTTCGTTCCCAGGTGCAACTTGGAAAGTGCCGGGCATGGAGCATGCTGGCTGGTACCCGATCAGACCGTTGAAGAAAGATTGGTATGTGGACCACAGTCAGAGGTACCCGCAGCTGCGAGTCACTCGCAGGCAATTGCCGTTGTGTCCTGCTTTTGCGTGCGCAGCAAATTTTGCCCAAGGGCAAAATATGGGCCGACTCCTTGCAGATGTGAACATTGCAGATGGTACCTCTGGGCAAACGTGCTATGTGGCCCTCTCGCGGGTTGAGACTGCCGATGACATTTATTTACTGCGGGCATTTCCATGGAGCATGTTCAAGAGACCGAGCGCTGCAGAGCCCGAGCTGCTGCTGCGGCATTTGCGGCAGGAGGAAATTGATTGGCAGGTTGTTACCGATGCCATTTTGGGCCCGGAGACAGCAGCGCGCTGCCAGGCTTGGGCGCCGCACCTGGAGTGTGCATCATGCGGGCTGAAGCTGGCAACAGAGTTCACACGGGCAGAGCTCGAAAAGGGCCGCAACAGAAGATGTGAGAGCTGTACCAGGCAGGGCCGGAAATGTGAGAAGTGTGCTGGGGAACTGCCTGCAGATTGGAAGGGTCGCCTTTGTGAGAAATGTGGCAAGCTTTGCGAAGTGTGCGGTGCTCAGGCTGCTGTAGTTGGTGGCCGATGTTCCAAGGCTTGTGCTGGGATGACGGCATGTGAGTGCTGCGGGGTGTGGATGGCAAAATGTCGTCGAAAGACCCAACTGTGTAGCGGGTGCTTGGATGCTATGGCATGTGGGAGATGTTCCCAGATGAAGCGGAAAGCCGAGTTCACAACATTTGCCGGGAGGGCGCCGTCACTGCTAGGCAAGGCGCGGCTGCGAAGGTGCAATGCATGCCTGGAAGAAGAGGTTGAGGTGTACGCAGAGATGCGACGGAAGAGCTTCAAGAAATAGGCGGACATGGGGTCTACACCTTGCGTGCCTGGGCTCTGAACTGAAAAGGAAAGCGGCGGACGTGGGGCGTACGCCTTGCGCGCCTGTGCTGCTGAGCGAAGTTTGGGAACGGCAATGAAAGTGAGTGGCGCAGGCCCGCCTTGGGTGAGTTGGGATGGCGTTTGGTGCAGTCGCATGATGACGACTTGTGTGTTTAGATGCTTTGTGCAGTTTGGGGAGGGGCAAAGATGGTGAATCGTGCATGGCCAGGTTGCACCGTCGCAACGCGCCAGCGAACCAATGTGGCTATTTATAGCGAGGCTGGGTGGGTTGGACAGGGCAATGGGCAGGTCACTGGTGCAGTGTGTGCGGTTGTGACGTTGCTCCTTGTGCAGCTCGGCCCAAAAAGTCCGTCCAGCCTTGGGAGCTCTTCCGTCGTGCAGCATGGCAGAAGGAGCTGAAGTTGAGTCGGTGAAGAAGGCGCTGGCCAGGCTTGAACTGGCAGGGCTTGGTGCCCTACTCACTGAGGAGAAGTTGGAAGGCTACATCGGCACAGCCGCAGCGAGCTTGGAAGAAAAAGCCGAGGAATTCCTGAAGGCGTGGAAGTTCTTGGGACCGCTGACTGAAGAGAAACTGAAGAGCATGGTGTCCTGGCCTCTAGCCCGCGCAGAAGAAATGAAAAGCCACGTGGAAGCGAAGTGGGAAGCCATGTGGTCCAGTGTACCAGCCGCTGCTCAGAGTCACTTGGATGCTGAGTCTTTCAAGGCGGATTACTTACAAGAGCAAGGGTGGAAGGTCGTGGAAGAGGCAATGCTCCACGACCAGCTCCCTGCTGAGTCTCCCCAGAAGAAGCAGCGGCTGCCAACACAACCTGGCGAACCGGAGGCCGCCGCTTCCACGCAGATGATCCAACAGGTGCTGGGAAATGGGCGGAGCAGCAATACCCTGCAAGTGTGGGTTCTTTGTGCAGAAGGAACCGTCCTGGCCAAGAAGACTGCGAAAGGGCGACCAAGCTCCTTGTACAGTTGCCTGGTGCATGATGGGCAGGACGCTGCTGTTCTGACAGGCTGGGGCGAAGCCGCGCGGGTTTTGATGGAAGGGGTGAAGGCGAGGAAGCACAAAGGGGTGCTGCTCAGCCAGGTGGGCGCGAGCAGCCGCTCAACCCGGCTGGGCCTGCCAGAGCTCATGGCCTCCCGAGAATGCCCGGTGCCTCCCCTGACCACTTTCCTTAGTCTGCCTGAAGTGTCGGATTGGGCAAACATCAACATCGGAGGGCGGGTGCTTGAGATGGTTCCACCTGCCAATGAGATGAAATTAGTGAGTGATGACGGCCTGGCGCTGAGAGTGCGCTGCGAGACTATGCCGAAGCTAGTGGAAGGCCAGGAAGTGACAATTCTGCTTGCGCAGAAGAGCTCGAGGTACGGCAATGTGGCTGTGACCACGTTCAGTGCTGTGCTGCCGGGAGAGCTTCCTAGTGCCGGTGTGACGTTGCCATCTCGCGTGGTGTTTGCTTTGTAGCTTCTTACTTCGGGGGGCTGCCTTGCGGCTCTTTGGGGCGTAGGCCTCGAAGAGCTTGAATGGCCGGATGCCCATGCAGTAAGACTCCGCTGCGCCTTGATGAGTAGGCTTTGAGGAGCTAGCTGAGAAATTGCTGTGTGGGCAGTCGCTTTTGGATGCGTTTGCTTTGTCAAACAGATTTCGAGGATGGCGGCACAGCGTTCGCGCAGTGTTTGTAAAGCATTCAGCCATTAAATTGAAATCGCAGGAGACAGGAGGAAAAGCGACGCTGCGTCCAGCGTTCACCGGTAGCCGTGACAGGGCTGGACCGAGTGCGTGAGCCAGTGGTTCGTGAAAGGAGGATCAATTAGACGGGTTGTGATGATGAGTAGAAGTTTGAATGCGCTGGGTAGGAGAACAGACTGCAACAACTGCAGATGATGACTAGCAGTCTCAGCAGACAGGGGATTCTGAGCGAGACTGCTGCCCGGTGTGTGTGACGCAGGCTTTGCGAAAGGGAAGCGCCGTTGCTGTGCAGGCGGGCTGGGCGGCGAGCGGGCTGTGAGTTTGAGCGGGCACATTCTGCTTGCAAGCAAAAGTAGACTAGGAGAAATCCAGCAAACTTGGACGAACTTCTTATGCCAGGGGTTGCGGACAGGAAATGCATGGGCCACTGCCAGAGGAATGAAAGTTGCAAGTAGCGAAGGTGGCTGGGGGCAGGCGTGCAGGAGCTTGCGGTCCGCAGCATGTGGCGGCCTTGGGTGTATACCTGGGGTTCGTGTCTAGAGGTTAGAACAAGTCAGTTAGGGAAGACATTTCATGGAAAGATGATGACACGAGAAGGAGATTTTTTTGGTGATCGGAATAGTCGGGCTGTTGCGTTGAATTGCCTCGGGTGTATGCCTGGGGTTGCTGGCTAAGGGAAGTACTTTGTCCTATGCCAGGGGTTGCGGACAGGAAATGCGTGGGCCACTGCCAGAGGAATGAAAGTTGCAAGTAGTGAAGGTGGCTGGGGGCAGGCATGTAGGAGCTTCTAGTCCGCTGCACATGGCGGTCTTGGGTGTATACCTGGGGCTCGTGTCTCGAGGGTAGAACAAGTAGGGATAATGACATGCGAAGGAAATGTTTTATCTTGTCGATGAGGGGGAAAGTTGTGCTGTTGTACTTGACCTCCTTGGGTGTATGCCTGGGGTTGTCGGTTGAGGGAAGTAGTTTGCAACCACCAGCCTACAGTTGATCATTTTAGGCAGGGCTTCTTCGCAGGTGAAGAATGATAACAAATGCGCAAAGGCAGTTTTATAGTTGGGAGCAGGCCACCTTGGATGTATGTCCAGGGTTGCTGAAGAGTTCGGATGATGCGTAGGGTGAGTTCGCGCAATGATGAGAAAGGGAGATAGCGAGATGTCGGGGGAAGTGGCCCAGGCGGTGCCTGAACAGGTGCCAGGGCCAGGTGCCGGGCACAAGCAATCACCGTGAACACCATGGCGGGGACATCGTTGTGTGGGCCTACCCGAGGTGTGTCGTTTAGAAAGGAATTGGAATTGTCCACTCCATGACACTTTGAAGGGTTGATTACTGTGGGATGGTTTTGGAAATTTTTTTCATAAGCCAGGAATAAATGATGAGCCGGCAAGAGCAGCATGCTTGGGCTACAGCAGTTGGATGTATTTATTGCTTATTTTTCGGTTGGCTAGATTTTGACGGAACATCCAAAATTGTCAGCGAATTGCAATTGAATTCTAAAGGTTGAGCTGGTAAGGTGATTAGGGTAACTACGGGGCAAAGGTCCTTGCAGCTGGAAGCTGAAGTAACGGATACTGTTTGGGGGTACACAGTGGAAGTGTAGGCCATTCCATCATGGTGATCGAATCCTCCGTGCCTGCGCCCGGTAAAGGACTGCCTCGTCGAGCAGCGCGGGTTCTCTGGTGCCAGAGATGGAGGCAAGACCCTGTGCGCAAGGGCTGGGAGGAGCAAGCTGTAAGGTGAAGCGGCTCACTTTGGTTTGAAACACGGTGACAGTGTCCAGCACGTCCAGAAATTGCAGACTTCTATGCGTGCGTTGGCTCAAAGTCAAGCAGGAGATAGCTTTTCAATAATAGACTGGTTGACGAAGCGAAAGAAGAAGGGTTGGGTACCCATAGGTGAAGGAATGGATGAATAACAGCTGGGGTTTTCGCAGTAAAAGGTCGTGCACTGTTGGTGCATTAATTTTTGAACTTAGGCGCCGGGTGCAAGAGCCATGGCCAGCCTCTTGTCCGAGTGGGAATGGGAGGTGCCCCCTGCATACTTGAAGGCCAAAAACAATTTGGCGCCCAGGCAGATCCGCAAGTTTGCAGGAGGGATGACGCAAATCATCCGCGGAGAAGGCGTGCTGAAGTGTGATGGGGTGGCTGGTATCCTCGAAGAAGTGGAGCGCGCGCCAGCAACGCCCATAGCCGTTGCTTGGGCGGAAGTTGATGAATGGCTACTTGCACGTGGCCTGCAGTTCAGTGTCGAGGGCCAGCGTCCCTTGTCCTCTCTCTGGACTTCACAGGACGCTTTGCCAGCTTGGCGTTGTGGCTGGGTCTGGGGTAGAGACAGGTATGGGAACATGTTCGCAGTGATCGGTTGTGCAGGAGGCATAGGTGAAACTTTCAGACAGAAGCGACGGAAGCTAGGAGCTGAGGGGGCAGCAATGGCTGAGGGCTGCGCCCTTGTGTGTGGTGCCATGGAATTTGTCTCCGTGGTGCTACGCAGGAGGCTCTAGGGTGTATGCCTTGGAGAAGGGGTCTTTGATCGGTAGCAACATTTACGGTGTTGCGAGTGGCCTGGCATTTGGTGAGGTGCTGCCATCGGAATTGGAGGGTCGAGCTCATGGCACTGCTTGTGGACGTGGGGCGTATACCTCGCGTACCTTCAAGCGGGCCGTGAGGTACGGGACAACCCACTACTTTCCGGCTGAAGGACTTGAAAAGCCACATCCATATGTGGCAAAGATGGTTTTGTTGGTGGCGGTGCCAGGCCAGGCGCCCGAAGCGCTCCCATTGGCGACATGGTCAGCCGTGGATAGGACAGGCATGGGGAAGGCTGAGAAGAAGCGATGCCCCGCTTTTGCCTTGGACGTGCAAGATGATCGGTTGGACAAACGCAAAATGCGGCAAGGGGAGAGCGGGACCGGAGCTGTCCGCGAAAGGGACTGGACAACGTCGGCAGAGGAGACAGCTGACCAATTCACGAGCTCCCGATGCTACGTGATGGCATTGGGCGTGGGCTTGATGCTGCCTCGCAAAGCCAGCCGGTACTTGCAGGAAGGAAAAACCAAGATGATGACACAAGGCTACGCGGAGAGAGCGGAGCTGCCGTTGGCGCGTCCATTGACAGAAGAGCAGCGGAAGAAGCTCCGGGCGTAAGCTGCTGCAGGATGGCTGGGGCGTATGCCTCGGCTGTCCTTGGCAAGCCCAGGTGGTAAGACTCCGCTGCGCCTTGATGAGTCGACTTTGAGGAGCTAGCTGAGAAAAGGCTGTGTGGGCAATCGCTTTTGCGTGAGTTTACTTTGGCAAACAGATTTCGAGGGTGGCCGCGCGCTGCTTGGGCAGTGCTTGTAAAGCATGCAGGCCTTAAATCGAAGTAGCCGAGAAAGAAGAAAAGTGGCGTCTAGCATTCGTGAATGGGCTTGACCAAGTGTATCAGCCAGTAGCAGGTGACAGGAGGACGATGTCTGACAGGTTGAGACGATGCGTAACAGTTTAGGAGGACAGAGTTGGACAAATTGTGATGATGAGTAGCAGTGTAAGGCTCACCAGAAGCAGTCCCCAAACCTCTCGATCACCAAATGAAGTCTGGTCTTTGAAGGAACCCCCTGCATGACCCGACTGTACGTGGTGACTTGTAGCCTTCGGTGATGAAAGTCTCCCCGCTCGCCAGGGTGGTGCCAGCGCTCCACAGTGGCCACGGCAGCCAGAATGGCATCTCTCCGGCGCAGCGCGCACGGCCCCGTGTGGTCCAGAAAATGTTGGGCAAAGCTGTCGTGGAGGGAAGGTAGCTGACCATCAGGTAACCATGAATGAAACGTTTAGCGACCATGTTTGTAATCAACAAGCTATCCAAAAGTCTATCCCCTCGGTCAACCAAACTTGTGCTAATAACCGATTTGAGGTGTTCATGTTTGGTCAGGTATTGTTGCTATTTAAGATAGTTGGTTTTCGTGGTAATGATAGTAAGACGCCAGACGGCTGCACGCCCGACCCTTTAGCGCTAGTCTTGGTAGGAAACACCGGGAAACTGCCCGGACAAGACGTCGAATGACGCCGCTCGAATGTGGTGGGTCCAAAAATGGGATGGTGCAAACACATGCGGGTGTAAAAGCTGGTTGGTTGAACAACGTGTGGTGCAAAAAACTGGTCGGTCTAAAGCCCGGCTGCTCTAAAAAGAGGCCGGTGTCAAAGCGCGTTGGTTGCAAAACAGGCGGGTATCAAGATGTGTTGGCGCAAAACAACGTTGTATAAAAACAAGTTGGTGTAAAAACATGGTGGTCTCAAAACAGACTCGTGTGAAAATTGGGTGGTGCAAAAGCATGTTGCGGTAAAACCTCGTTGGTGTAGAAAACTTGCCGTGCCCCGCTACATGATGGAAGGGACGCTTTAGGAAATTCAAATTTAGAAAAGGGGAGGGGGGGAGGGAGTGAGGGGGGAAACCTCTATCTCTCTTTTGAGCCTTATGGCATCAAAGTATGCTCTTAATCTCATGCATATGCCCGAGGGTTAAATCCAGTCCAAAATAAAAAACAGGGAGGGGGGGGGAGGGGTGGAAAAAGTTAGACGAATCCAAAATCCGCGCGGGGGAACATTTAGATTTAAAGATCAAACTAAAACTTGAACAAATCAACAAATTGAGACGGACTACCTAAAACACGCCGTGCCCAAGGGCCGGCGGATTTACTTTGTAAAACACTGGCTGCACCATCGTCCATCATTCTAAGCTGATGGATGTTCTTAAACTTTGGAGTGGTGGGTGGTAGCATCATGGACACACCTGCAGGTTGTGACATCCCTGCTGAGCCGCCTTGTGTTCTGGAGAGATCCGCCCACCAGCAGAACAGCGACCAACCAGTATGCCCAACCCTGGAGTGTTGCCGGCAACCCCTTTCTGAACCGTTGCCTGGATATGCCTAAAACCCTCCTTACCCACAGAAATGGTGGTTTCTTCCAATGGGGGGTACTCCCAAATCATCTCCGAATAGCAACAATGTTTGGTAATAAACCATCCATGGTCCAGAACTTTGGGTCAACTTGAAAATATAAACTCAAGGGATTCCGACAAAAATGGGCCAACCAGCGCAAGTGGGATGGTGTTTTCCAGGTGCTGCAGCCACTGGAGGAGGACTCTTTGGAGGCACAGGGATGCCATAATCTAAGCAAGTGGATTCAGCAGGGCTTAAGGCATATCCGGGGCATCATTGAAGGCATGATGAGCTGATCATCATCCATAAGTTGTCGCGTTTTCCCTTTGACCAGCGGATCATCGATGGAAACTCTGGAGCAAGCTATGCTGCTCCAGGGGACTGCGTGCCGCACCTGTCTTTGTCCTCAGGCACAAGCTCCAGCAGCTCCAGCCCCTTCGGAAGTTCGGATCTTGGAGTCAGGATGACCAGGACAACCCTGCAAGAGATCCAAGTAGTTCTAGATGCGTTTCTTTTTTCAACAAACATGCAGGCATAGACCCTGACATTGAAACTGCTTGGATGTTTGTTTGCATTTTTGTACCCGTTGACATGAAACGAAGCACCGAAGCCAATCCTAAGCCATCCTAAGCCCAGCTAAATACAGTTGGGCGCCCAAGCTAGTTCAACCAACCAGACCTGCGGCATCTTGAAAAGATAAGCCTCATGACATCTCGTGACATTTGTTTGCAGGTCTTGGAGAATGCGACGCCAGCATGGTGCTCACATATGTTCACCATCGTATTCTCCAAGACGGTCCTGAAGTACGTAGAGCCGGGAGACTGCATAGTTGGGATTCCCCCACAGGTTTTGCACCAACACTCAGCTGGGGACCTGCATCAGTTGATACTTAGCCCCAGAACCTTTGCAGAGTGGTACCCAGCAAAAAAAAGGGTCAGTTGCATCGGTAAGTTGACATACTGAAATGCATAGAGATGCAAAGGTGCATGACAACATGGCATAAACAACTAGAGGGTGCCGCTCTGCATTCACGAATCTCAGGTGGTGCAGGGTTGTGAAACATCTTCAGTCTCCGCCTTGACTGAGGTGCATCTGCTTCCGGCCCCTTTGGAGGCCCCCTGGATGATTGACTCTGCTGAGATCAAAAGTTGATCTTAGAATTTTTGTTGGATGCTGTCAACATGTCGTTTCGGTGAGTGGTTTTCAACAATTCCACCAACATGTCATGAATTGGTTTTTCAGAACTTTTCCGAACGTTCCAGATCATTTTCCAAAACTTGTTGTGGCCAAATTGATGGTTTCTCTCAAAATAGGGTACCCAAAAAATGGCTGGTTTATTATTAAAAATGACTATAAATGGATGATTTGGGGGTACCCCTATTTTGGGAAACCACCAATTGTGTTTCAGATTCGAACTTTCCAGAGTCGTTAGCACCAAAACTGCTTCCACCTTCGCCAAGCTGAGCTGTTCAGGAGCTTCCTCGGCGAGTCCCTTCGGAGGCAGCGGCACTCGTCGCTTCCCAGCAAAAAAGCCGTAGCCCAACCACGCGGCAACGGGGCGATGTTCATCATCATTGGCACTGACATCATTGACCCGTAGGTTTAAGGTATTGCGGTGGGAAATTGGAGTGACCCATCAATCAACCATTGTAGAAGTAATAATCGATTTTGGACTGCTCTCGTGGTGCGTTGTGGTCTTGTTTTTGTTCAGTTGGAGTCACGATTTGTATTTTCTACATGCTTTGCGGTGAAGACATGTGAAGACGATGACATCCAGATAGTGTAAATGATGATGCACAGCGTCCTTTAGCTGTTGATATGCTTGAATATAGGTCACAGTGGGAAAACCCATACTTAACAGTATCCATTCTTTAGTTTTTCCCAATTTTTGCCCTAAGCTACCACCCACCCTCAGGAACAGGCATGGAAACTCTCAGTTCTCCCCTCAAGGCTGGAGCAGAAATGCCCCAGGAACCCCTTTCTGTTTGGTCACAGGCAGTTCCGAGCCCTTAGCCCAGCTATCCTTGCATAGTGACCCCTATTAACGACCAGAAAGATTGGTTGCCTTTATCACAAGAAGGTTTTCCCTGCCCTTGAGAGACAGGAAGGCATTATCATTCATTGTCATGTTTTGTTTTTGGATACGTTACCATTAAAAGAAGTATCGCCTTACCAGCCCTGATCAATTACTCATCATAAGCCTTGATTTTCAAACGTTAGAAGTTGGAACGAACATGAGCCACTCCTGACCATGCAGGTGCCAGTTCCGGTGGCTTCTTCGGAGGAGGCAGCCGGACAAGCAGTGTGGTTGTAGGTTGAGTTGTCTTTGTGGGCACAGTTTCCAGTTCCACTTGCGGACAACTAGGA
This sequence comes from Symbiodinium kawagutii, assembly GCA_009767595.1. Taxonomy (NCBI): domain Eukaryota; class Dinophyceae; order Suessiales; family Symbiodiniaceae; genus Symbiodinium; species Symbiodinium kawagutii. The sequence continues at coordinate 109,935 of VSDK01027717.1, read as the reverse complement.
AAAAGAACAGCAGCTGTAACAAGTTGCAGTTTTGAGCTTCCAGATTCTCTAGCTGTGTTGGGTATTGTGCGTTACTAACGCCCATTCTGAACATTTCTGACCTACTACGACCAACTACGACCATTCTTCAGTGTTGTTGTCGCTCGCTGCAGGAGGGTCCTCCTCTAGTGCCAGCCCCTTCGGAGGCACAGGTCTGGATCTCATCATTTCGAGGGCAAGTCATGTTCCAGGTAGCAACTGAGCAGGCGGAACCATCACGAAAGCACAACTGTTGCTATTGGTGCTGTTGTTCTCCCGTTTTTTTCACGGCGGCTGTTTTTGTCGCTGCCATCGAATGTAGTTTGTGAAGGGCGCAGGGATGCTCCGAAAGTCACAACCAATGTATCCATAGCTGAAGGGTATGATGATTAGCTGCGATTATGGCTTGAACTCACTTCAAAAGCATCGCATGTAATCAACTCGTGCAATCAACGCGTGTAATCAAGATAACCCAGTTATGGCTTTGCCGCCCAGGAACAGATGGGCACTAAAGCATGATTCTGAACAGGTCGTCGTTTCTCACTTTCTTACCGGGTAGTTCTGGCTCAACGAGGGGGACCCTCGGTGGTTGGAGGGTATCACCCAGTACTGATAAAGGCTTAGATGATGGACGATGAGTATGCAACGCTGTTGGCAATCGTTCAAGAAAGATCATGCTCAGTGTCTCCTTTCAGTATTGGGCTAAGAACCAACTATGTCCAACAAGTCTTCGTTGTGACCCTGTTGATCTTTGGCATCAACGACATCTGTCCATCCTTGCCTTCGCTGAAGTCCATGAATGCATGTGATGTGTCCTGATGCTAAGATCCCCAAAAACATGGTCACATTGGTCACTTGTACCCACGAAACAACGGGCTGCAGCAAACTGGTCAGTGTAGCCTGAAACTCAGAGCACCACACCATAAGGGCCACCAAGCTACATGTACAGGCACAGTGACATGGCAAAGTGAACGATAGAACCAGGATGATGGACAATACTCTTGTAGGGTCATAGGAGAACAAGTGAAGCATCCAATCAACAATGACCAATGTCAATCAATATCTACCACTGCCAATGACATTCAACAACCACTATCCATGATCATTTGTCTTCAGCCATCCCATTTTCAGCCCATCATTATCCATTATTGACATGTATCATGATATCGTGTCATTATCCAACATTGGTCTTATCAACCTATCATGATCTCGAAATATCCAGCTTCTGACATCTAAGCACTACCATTTCTATTCAATATTTATTCAATATTATGCCATGACACATTTGTATTTACATATTTTTTAATATGGATAAATGTTGAAGATAATGTATGTATTTTTTCCGTATGCATAGATGCAATATGTATGTGTATGTATGCCCGTCCCGTATTATCCAATATCTTGAGTGATTTCTGCCATCTATAACCATCTATAAGGCAATTACATTTTGTTTCAAACTACAACACAGCTGAAAAGCAATTATCAAATCCAACATATCTAGCATGGTTTCATGATATTTCCTGGCTTCTCATATCTAACATATCAACCCATGAAAATTTCAAAACTATAACATATCTAGAGCATACATCCCATAACTCATGTAATATATATCTATGTACGGATGTATATGTATTTTTTCTTTATATATATATATATATATATATACACATTTTAAATAAATAAACATATATATATATATATAGACCCACTGTTCTCCAATCTTCTGAGTATCACCTGGCCCATCTAGTCGGGTGGGTGTGTCAGGCGCTGGGCCGTCATGGTGGCTGCAAATCATAGTGAAATCCTCGTTGGTTCCATGATTTCCGCATGCTCTTCATATCAATCCTTTCACCATGGCGGCTGCAACGAGTGCCCATCCGCAAGCACCTGTGCAGGCAACGGAGCCGCAGCATCCCCGTCTCCCTTTGGAGGCACGAGTCGTCGAGTTCCCATTGACGCTGGGGTTTATGATGCAACCAACATGTTACGAAGAACTGGAGCTCAATGAAATGGTGGGGTCAATATGTTGTTTTATTGGTGGTAATCCAACAACATATTACGGTGGGGTTTAATTATTGGTGGTCACTATCCGCTGCACTGGGGGTATTAATAGCGAATAATGACCAACAAGAATGATTAATCAATTAAACAACTACTAATGAAACAACAATGATAGAGCAATACATCTTTCATTTTCCATAGTGTTACCAACTGGCGAGCTGGGTCAAGCACTTGACCAACCAATAATGGAGATAATAACCAACCATCTTATAGGGAATACAATGGTTAACAGTGGGGGAACCACGGGGACGTCTCGGGTGAACTGACCCACAGCCACTTCTGGTTATATAGCTGTTCGGGCCCATCAAAATGTTACCCTGGTGGTTCTAAACATGTTTAAAATGCGGCTATGGGTCAAAATTAACGAACCAACAATGGGGGATGATCACCAGCAACAATAGGGAAAACAATGGTTAGTGATGGGGAGCCAGGGGTACGGGATTTTGATCCATAGTCATGTTTCCTCATATTAAAAAGTGGTTGGTTGGTCGACTGATATGTTTCATAGGGGTGGTTCAGCCACCAACCAGAAAATGTTGGTATTGATGCAGAGGTTTATGAGAAACCACCAGCCAGGTTTGGATTGTTGCGGTCCATCCCTTGTTTTTCAGCACTTCTAAGAAGCAAAAGGACTGGGCGACCATGTTTGACAGGGTGCTGTATGGTTGGTGCTTATAGGGCCTGGAAGGTCTGCTGGTTTACATGTGTTATCCCTAGCTTTTTGCGTTTGAACCAAAGGAATGACAACTGACATGCATTTTTGGATTGATTTTTTCACGGTTGAAACTTGAAACAAAGCTGGAGTGCGAAAGAAGGATAGTAGGATAAACTTTTTGTCGGGGAAGTCAAATGAAATTAAAAGATCGATTTGGAATTCACAGCTTTGCCGCTAAACCTATCATCCCCATAGATGAAGTATCCTTTTCCAAAGCTATATTACAATGGTGTACTGGTTCTACAGGGCATGCTGTGGCAACAGAGATGGTGTACTGATGGCATAGTTGTGGCTCAAGCGACAGGGGCAGCTGTGGTTTTCAGCCATCGAGCCTGACCCCGAGCTGTGTGCAGATTGATCCACCAACGAGCACACCAGCACAGGGAGGCCTTCAACGATTTGTCCAATGGTTGCTGCGGGTGCCAAGCACACGGTGCTTCTCCGAAGTGATGGCTCCGCTGTGGCATGCGGAAGCAATAGTGATGGACAATGTGACATTCCGCCTCTAGAAGACGGGGTGACGTACACCCAGGTTTCGGCACATGTCTACAATACCACGCTTCTCCGAAGTGATGGCATCGTGGTTGCTTGCGGAAACAACCTGTTTGGACAATGTAACATTCCACCTTTAGATCACGGGGTGACGTATGTCCAGGTTTGTTCCGGCTATTGTCATACCGTGCTTCTCCGAAGTGATGGCTCTGCTGTTGCATGCGGACAAAATAGTGATGGACAATGTGACATTCCACCTTTGGATCCAGGTGTGACATACATCCAGGTTGCTGCAGGTAGCATGCATACAATACTTCTCCGAAGTGATGGCTCTGCCGTTGCTTTCGGATGCAACCGTGGTGGACAATGCGACATTCCACCTTTGGATGAGGGTGTCACATATACCCATGTTCCTGCATGTTACTGGCATACCGTACTTCTCCGAAGTGATGGCTTAGCTGTTGCTTGTGGACTCAACCGTTGGGGACAATGTGACATTCCACCTTTGGGTGACGGCATAACATACACCCAGGTTTCTGCAGGTCACCATCATACAGTGTTTCTCCGCAGTGATGGCTCTGCTGTGGCTTGCGGGAACACCGGTGCTTGCGGGAGCAATAGTGATGGCCCATATGAATTTCCATCTTCAGATGCCCGGGTGACATACTCTCGGGTTTGTGCAGGTGGCTATCATACGGTGCTTCTCCGAAGTGACGGGTCTGCGGTTGCGTGTGGAACCAACCAGGATGGACAATGCAAAGTTCCACCGATAATGACCTGGCTGGAGTGGTTTGGCTGTCAGTCTCCAGGACTTCGATACGTTGCCGATGTTATGGTAGTGGGAAGAAAACCAGACCGCATTTTGCAACTCGACTTTCTGCAGGAAGGAGATGCAATGATTCTTAGGTGTGTTGGTCTGGATGGGGACGAAGTGGCGTGCTTGAGGACGAGGGGATCTGACCTTGCAGTGGATGTTTTCAGCCAACTCACCCGGAAGCTGAAGGCTTGTCGGGAAGAGAATCGTGTGGTCTTGCCTGATGGGCAACTGTTAAACACAGTTTGCTCTGCAGATCCTTTTGTCACACTTGGGACTGTGCATTTGGAGCATGGCAAACCGTGAGGACAATGAACATGCTTGATGTTTTTCCACCGTGGTTTGGTAGATGAAGGTCCCGTGCCATCATCCGGGCGATCGGGTCTACACTGGAAAGGAAATTGACTCTGCCACGATTGTTCTCCATTTATCCTTTGTTCGCCTTCTCCAACTGCTAGTCCACCATGTTTCCAGGTAGGTTCCGTCACCAAGATTCTTGGCAGTGAACCCGGAAAAAATCTGTTGCGCAGTGCTGAATGCACGCAAAGCTTCAAGCATCTTCAAGTGCTTGTTCGTTTCATGCTCACCTAGCAGATCTTCACATTTCCAACATCAATCATTAGATATCAAGCATTCAAGCATTCAAATCAACCATTGATATTTACCGTTTAAAAGATCTTAACAGGCACCCTACTTTGCTTGGTTGGTTGCACAGTGACCACTGCTACAACCTGAGTGCTTCATGGCGGTACTGTGAAGGCCGTGGTGTTGAGAATAGGAAGCGTGGGCTGTGGATCCTGCCACTGCTGGGTACTTCGCATCACCCAGCGGCAGCCAGTGGCCCAACGGTGGCATGGGAGAATCCAGCAGAACCTCACAGCTTGCACTGGCAGGTTGCCGGTTGCAGGTTGCAGCTTAGGCTTCACCGGTGAAACCTTCATCCAGCGGCTGAAGCTGTGAGACTTTGATCGTTGAGAGCCTTTTATGGTCCAGGATTGGTGGTTTCAAATGTGCAGCTGAACCATGACCATGGGGTTGAAACCACCAACCAGGCAAAAAAACCGTGAAGACCAGTGAAGAACATTTGTAAATTTCCAGTTGGTAAACCAGGCTGGCAATTATTTTTGCTTCATGCACCCGCTTCTTTTTGTCAGACTGAACACATCCATAACAATGAACACATGGATCAAAGCCCATCATTGTCAGGTAAAAACATTATCAATGGGTTGACGATCTTTACTTTAGCACATGTCTTTGCGAGTGACAAATGCTTGGCGGCTTAACATGCATATTTTTCATAGGGGCGGTTCAACCACCAGCCAAATTATAAACCTTATCACTATGAACCCTCCTTATCACAAATTTCCCATGAGTAAGCCTAGGGTTGAAACCACTAAGCCGAAAATCAACGTATTGTCCAAGCCTGGCGATCCATGAGTTTTTCGACCTCCGAAAGGACTCACGAAAGGCACCCAAGACTTGCCACGAGCCCTGCAGGCAGCGGGTCCTCCAATCCAAGTCCCTTTGGAGGTGCGGTCGCGGCCGCGGGCGGCGAACGTCAGGTTTTTTCTTCGGCAAGAAGCTGAAGACCAACTTGTTACCAATAATGGTTGGTGCCTCTAACCTGACAGCTAACTATCATTATGCATCAGTGTTTTTCAGATAGTTAGCTGCCAGGTTAGACCGTTGATGATTTATGATTAGTTTGAACATGAACGATTGTTTATTTGTTTAAATGATGCTTGCTTAGCAGCAATTGCAAATTGACTGGGGTTGATTGTGTTTTTGATTGATACTATGAGTCAATTCCAAGCTGTTACCATCTCGACAATTACAGTAATAGTTGTCAACAAGTTGATTCTAGATTAGTCGTTAGCATCAAGTACAGTTATATAATCATCATGAAACTAATCAACCCTGTGGGTAATAGTTGGTAGAATCACTGTGTCAATGCCCAACTGTTGCCATTTCAATTAACTTCTAGCTGGTGGTTTGAAACGTTTTTTCAATTTTCCCAGATGTACTTGGGACGGTTGATTCAAAAGCATATTTTTTTGGATGCTTGATTTCGCAAGCATTTTGTTAATTGTAGGCCTGAAAACCAGAGTTCGCCACAGGAATTTCGCCACAAGATTGTGGGACGGCAGCGCTGGGCTTAAGCCATGCTTGCGCTAGCATGGCTTACAGGATGACAAGGATAGCTTTGATACAGATAGGAAGTCTGCTGGTCTCAGAGATCATTGGTTTCTTAGCCTTTGCCAATACTTTCGATGATCAACCATCAGTAGGGGGATGATCCAAATGCTTAGCAATGGAGGACATTGACCGTGACTTGAATTTTTCTTGCAGAATCCATGCCCTAACAGAGTTGTAGAATATTGTGCTCGAAATTCTTCCTGTATTGCCCATGTTTCATGCCTACTATGTACCTGCTATGACTACTAGTTGGATGTGCGGCTGGGGGTTTAATTGGCGTGTTTATATAGTCATTAGCCTTCTAGACTGGGTCACAACCCTTAAAGCCACAACCAGTTGCAACCCAGTCTGCACATCCAAGTATGGTGCCGAAAATCGCTGGCACTTCACCATGTCTCATCTCCACCAGCTATACCAGCTGCAGGCGCTTCTTCTGCTGCGGGGCTGTTTGCTGGAGGCCCTTGCTGGTCCAAGCGTGATCGCAATTTAGAGGTTTTCTGGGTTGGCTGTGATGATATAAGCATCATAATGCAATACCTATATAGCTGGGGACAAGTTTTTTAAAGATATTTAGACTGAATTGAGTTTGAACATGTTTGACAAATATTGATTAACATCCCAGTATAGGCAAAACATTCAGGATACCCAGGCCAAGGGCACTTTCCAACCTTCATGGGTTGGCTGTGATCTTGTCCACCCAAAGTGTTCATGAACAAGCGCCAGTTGCACTAGGAATTTTCAAGTGGGTGAGGCCCACCATTTCATTTAAGCCACGTGTTCGTGAGAGGCATGAACGATATTAGGCGGCTAAACGGTTTCAACAATTGTTTTGCTTGATGTTGGGCGTAATTTTTGATGTTCTTTTCTGAACCGCCTGTGTGATTTCACCTTTGCGGAACGCAATCCGTCGATGAGCGGAACACAATCCGCACTTGCAAGGCGTCTAAGCACGACTATCAGTGGTATTGGGTGATGTTTGCGTTCTGGAGCTCCAGTTCAAACACTGGTGGATCTCATATTACTTTTGCTCAGAACTTCATGCACGGCGTCACAAAGTTCAACGGGCCACATGCTTTGAGGAGGAAAATGCAAAGAATGACAACTGACGTTCATGTTTTCTCTGAATTTGCACATCAGGAAGAAAGCCGAATCCGACAGAAGGGATTGTAGGATAAACTCTTGCGCTTTCTGAGGGGAATTCAAAGGTAGATTGGGAATTGATACCTTTCACAAAGTGACCTTTGATCACATAGTTGAATTATCACTTCCAAGCGCTATATTCCATTGTTGCACTGGTCCTCATTGCCGTACAACGGCATGCCGCAACGAGAGAGATGCTGAATGGCATAGCTGTGGCTCAAGCGACTAGAGCAGCTGCGCATAGCTGCGCTTGAAGCCTTCAACGATCTGTCCAATGGTTGCTGCAGGTTGGGGACATACGGTGCTTCTCCGAAGTGATGGCACTGCTGTTGCTTGCGGAGTGAGCAGTGAGGGACAATGTAACATTCCACCTTTAGATCCAGGTGTCACATACATCCAGGTTGCTGCAGGTTGCATGCATACAATACTTCTCCGAAGTGATGGCTTTGCTGTTGCTTTCGGAAGTAACCGTGGTGGACAATGTGACATTCCACCTTTGGATGACAGGGTGACGTACACCAGAGTTTCTGCAGGTGACATGCATACGGTGCTTCTCCGAAGTGATGGCTCCGCTGTTGCTTGCGGACTCAACCGTGATGGGCAATGTGAGATTCCACGTTTGCATGACGGTCTGACATACACCCAGGTCTCTGCAGGTGACTGTCATACAGTGCTTCTCCGAAGTGATGGCTCTGCTGTTGCTTGCGGAGAGAACCGCTATGGACAATCTACAATTCCACCTTTAGATGAAGGTGTGACATACACCCAGGTTTCTGCAGGTGGCAAGCATACGGTGCTTCTCCGAAGTGATGGCTCTGCTGTTGCTTGCGGACTCAACCGTGATGGGCAATGTGACATTCCACGTTTGGATGACGGTGTGACATACACCCAGGTTTCTGCAAGTTGCAGTCATACAGTGCTTCTCCGAAGTGATGGTTCTGCTGTTGCTTGCCCAAAAAATTATGCTGGACAATGTGACATTCCACCTTTGGATGACGGAGTAACATACACCCAGGTCTCTGCAGGTGACTGTCATACAGTGCTTCTCCGAAGTGATGGCTTTGCTGTTTCTTTTGGAAGCAACCTCTTTGGAAAGTGTGCAATTCCATCGTTGTTGTCCTGGAGGGAGTGGTTAGTCGGTCGGTCTCCAAGACTTCGATACGTTGCCGATTTCAAGGTAACGACAAGAAAACGAGACCGCATTTTGCAACTCGACTTTTTGCATGAAGGAGATGCAATGATTCTTAGGTGTGTTGGTCTTCATGGGGACGAAGTTGCCCGCTTGAGGACTAGGGGATCTGACCTTGCAGTGGATGCTTTGAGGCAACTCACCCGCAAGCGGAAGGTTTTTCAGGAAAAGCATCGTGTGGTCTTGCCCGATGGGCAACTGTTAGACGCAGTTTGCTCTGCAGATCCATCTGTCACACTTGCGACTGTGCATTCAGAACATGATAAGCCGTGAGGAAAAGTCAAATTTCTGTTTGTTTCTTTTTGTTTGTCGTAGTTTGGTAGATGGAGCTGTAGTAGGTGATGGATTGGTTGTGATTGGTTCACCAAACGCTTTCAGCATGATGTCTATTGTAGTTGGTACTTCTATTTATAGCCCATCACAGCCAGGTCCGTTTTTGCCAGCATACCAGGATTTGTTGTCCTTTGTTCGCTTTCTCCAACTTCAAGGATCTTCAAGCATCTTCAATTGCTTCTTTGTTTCATGTTCACCTAACAGATCTTTACTGGTTGGTGGTTTCGAGCACTTTTTATTTTTGCCAGAAATCATTAACCAATGGTTTGGTCGACCAATACTTTTGAATAGGGTCGGTTCAACCACCAACCAGATAGTAAGTATCACTGTTAACCTTCAATTCACCTTGGTAGTTCCTGGATGGAGTGGTTTGGCTGTCAATCTCCAACACTTCAATACGTTCCCGACTTCAAGGTAATGGAAAGAAGGCCAGAGCCTATTTTGCAGCTTGATTTTCTGCAGGAAGGAGATTTAACCTTAATTAAGCTTGAAGGAGATGCAATGATTCTTAGGTGTGTTGGTCTGGATGGGGACGAAGTGGCGTGCTTGAGGACTAGTGGATCTGATCTTGCAGTGGATGTTTTGAGGCAACTGACCCACAAGCCGAAGGCTTGTCGGGAAGAGAATCATATGGTCTTGCCCAATGGGCAACTGTTAAACACAGTTTGCTCTGCAGATCCGTTTGTCACACTTGGGACTGTGCATTTGGAGCATGGCAAGCCGGAGGACAATGAACATGCGTGATGTTTTTCCACCGTGGTTTGGTAGATGAAGGTTCGTGAGTAGCAAAGTAATTAGCCACCAATGAGATGGGTCCACCAATGATTTTAGCAAGGTTCCCAGGCGGCATGGCTTAAGCATACGGCAAAGCTGTGTGTTGTATATGTACTTCAGATGGCGATTGCATATCTTCAAGTACGCGTATCTGTCAAGAAGTATGTGCATAGATGTTTGGAGGGCTCCCTGTGAATACAACATCTGTATCCGATGAGATCCGCAGTGTCCTCGATAGCAAGGTCCAGTGCCCCGGGCGATCGGGTCTACACTGGAAAGGACATTGACTCAACCTTTGTGCACAGTTCCGCAGTTTTGTGTCTATTCAATAATGGTTGGTGCTTATACTCATGGCCCAGTTAGCTGGTTTGCAGATTTGTTATCCATTTATCCTTTGTTCGCCTTCTCCAACTGCTAGTCCACCATGTTTCCAGGTAGGTTCCGTCACCAAGATTCTTGGCAGTGAACCCGGAAAAATCTGGTGCGCAGTGCTGAATGCACGCAAAGCTTCAAGCACCTTCAAGCGCTTCTTTGTTTCATGCTCACCTAACAGATCTTTACTGGTGTGTGGTTTCGAGCACTTTTATTTTTGCCAGTAATCATTAACCAATGGTTTGGTCGACCAATTTTTTGAATAGGGATGGTTCAACCACCAACCAGGTAGTAAGGATCATTATTGACCTTCAATAACCACTATACTAATTAATCACTATTAACATCTATTAGCCATGAGCAATCCTAGAATTGAAACCACCAACCAGTTAAGATTCACCTTGGTAGCTCGCATCACCAAGCAGCTGATAGCCAGTGGCCTGAGTGGTTCGCAGATTCCATCCTGGAGAATCTCGCAGCCTGCACTGGCACGTTGTGGCCTGTTGAATGGTTGCCGCTTAGGCTTCACCGGTGAAACCTTCATCCAGCGGCTGAAGCTGTGAGACTTTGATCGATGAGTCGAGCCTGATCTCATGGTCCACGGTTGATGGTTTCAAAGGTTCAGCTGAACCATGAGCAACAGTAGGGTTGAGACCACCAACCAGTCAAAAAACAGTGAAGATCAGTGAAGAACAGTTGTTAAGTTCCACTTGGTAAACCAGGCAATTATCACTGATTAATGCACTCGCGTGTTGATGGGTTTGTTTGTCAGACTGAACACAGCCATAACAATGAACACATGGATCGAAACCCGTCATTGTCATTGTCACTTAAAAGCAACATCAACGGGTTGATGGTCTTCGTTTTTGCCAGCAACAAATGCTTGGCGGATTAGCATGCATATTTTTCACAGGGGTGGTTCAACCGCCAATCAGATTATAATCATTAGCACAATGCAATGAAGCTTCAGTAGCCACTACCAATCACAATGTCCCATGAGCAACCCTAGGGTTTGAAACCCCCAGGCAGTGAATCAACGTATTGTCGAAGCCTCGTGATCTGAGAGGCTTTTCGACATCCCAAGGGACAAAATCATTCGAATGACTTGCACGCCACTTGTGCCTGGCAGGCGCAGGCAGCGGGTCCTCCAATGCAAGTCCTGGCTTTGGAGGTGCGGTCGCCGGCCGCGAAGGTCAGTTGCGTTTCAATGGCAAACAGAAGAACAACTTGTGAGCAACAAGGATTTTATTGATCAATGGTTGAGATAATGGTTGATTAATGGTTGATTAATGGTTAACTTATTGATTTTTAATGAATTGATCAAGGATGCATCGTTGTTCAGTCAGACCCTTGATGATTGATGGTCAATCATCAAATCTCGACGATTACAGAAATAGTTGCCAACAAACTAATTCTTGATTAATCGTTAGCATTGATTTTTTCTGCTGTGATTTTTGCTTGCGGTGCCTTTGTCGGGGCATCCAGCTGCAAGGCGGCAATGTTTACACAAGTTTGGCCCATTCCATATCTTCTGGCTTTAAAAACCATTGCTTTCGATTACCCAATGACCAACGCTTTCATTGCCAATTTCACTGGCTTCGATTTTGGCAGTGCTGCGCGGGCATTATGTTTGTCTTTGGCATGTGCAGTTTTTTTGCTGAAAAGATCCTACGGAGAGAGCGGAATGAGATGGAGGAAGAATCGTTTCATTAGTGATCATGATTTCGCATCCTTGAGTTCATTTCCTTGCACGAGACTCAATTTGTTTGAAATTTAGTGCCGAGATTTTCATGACAGATTATGTGTAGCATGATTTTCAGCTGATTGCTTGGCCCAGCTTGACCTGGGTTGGTTTTTCTTTCAGTCTGATATGTGACTGCTTCCCCATTTTGATGTTTACGTTGATCTCACAAATTCTTTGGCCGTATATTTCGGCTTTAGGGGTAGGCATTGGCGAAAGCCGTGCCCGGGGCCATGCATGGCAAGCGGTGCTCAAAGATATACGCCCCGGCCGCTACCCTGAACAGAAACGAAACCGCTGGACAGTGCTGAAAAAAGAACAGTGCTGAAGTGAGTGCTTGAGAAAGTGCGTCCCTAGCACATTCCGGTTGGGAGTTTGTCCTCCTCGCTACGGGTGCTAGAGAAGCTCTGGTGGTACTGGTCTGCTCCTTGATCGCTATCATCATTCCATATTTCCATTTTCTCCGTATTCTCTATTTTTCAATTTTTTGGATTTGGTATTTTGCTGCTTGGTTTGGATCATTTTTTCAGTTGGCTTTCACGAATGCTTCTGGCCGAATTTTACGGAAGGACATTGCTGCCAAGTTCGGGCATACATGGGTTTCCAAAGTCTCGCTTGCTTTTGTGTTGCATGTCGTGGGAATGAATTGGGCGTCACACGTTGACAAGGCAGCTAAGCTGCAGTGGCCTGTGCCGCAAGCCAAGTTTGATGCAAGAACCTTTGACGCCCTTGCTTGCCGTATTTGCAACCTTGTTTGGCTTGATGTCTTGGATTGCTTGCATGGTCATGGTGATGGTGCCCAGTTTGTCCTTGTTTGTGAGAGTTGCTTGGAGATCTTGTTGGCATTCCTTTTCCCACCACACATGCGTTGGAAGCGGAAAGCTGAAACTTTGGAAAGGCTCTGTGCTATACTTTTTGTTGCAAAGACTTTGGTGTGGCTTCGCTTGAACTTGACGTGCAGGGTTGCTATGCACTTGTTCCCTGCTTTTCCCCCGTGCATCCAAGCTGCTGTTCGGGGTGATGCCTGTTCTGCGCGTTGGCTGGTGGCTTGGTATCGGGATATTTTTTCTGCTCAGAATCTGGGTTTTGGCGCTTGTGTGTATCTCTGGTTTACAAGAAGTTTTCAATATTTTGGGATGGCAAAGCTCCGGCGTACTACTTCACAAGGAATTGGTCCTGTACTCCGTTTATTTGAACATTTGGTCTTGTGTTGTCGGCAGCATGCCCCGCACGCCTCCTATGTGAGATACAAAATGGCGAGGCGGCAGCCACTCTGGGAACAATTGTG
>VSDK01027717.1:77642-94077 GCA_009767595.1 Symbiodinium kawagutii | reverse complement strand
TGATTTTTTCTGCTGTGATTTTTGCTTGCGGTGCCTTTGTCGGGGCATCCAGCTGCAAGGCGGCAATGTTTACACAAGTTTGGCCCATTCCATATCTTCTGGCTTTAAAAACCATTGCTTTCGATTACCCAATGACCAACGCTTTCATTGCCAATTTCACTGGCTTCGATTTTGGCAGTGCTGCGCGGGCATTATGTTTGTCTTTGGCATGTGCAGTTTTTTTGCTGAAAAGATCCTACGGAGAGAGCGGAATGAGATGGAGGAAGAATCGTTTCATTAGTGATCATGATTTCGCATCCTTGAGTTCATTTCCTTGCACGAGACTCAATTTGTTTGAAATTTAGTGCCGAGATTTTCATGACAGATTATGTGTAGCATGATTTTCAGCTGATTGCTTGGCCCAGCTTGACCTGGGTTGGTTTTTCTTTCAGTCTGATATGTGACTGCTTCCCCATTTTGATGTTTACGTTGATCTCACAAATTCTTTGGCCGTATATTTCGGCTTTAGGGGTAGGCATTGGCGAAAGCCGTGCCCGGGGCCATGCATGGCAAGCGGTGCTCAAAGATATACGCCCCGGCCGCTACCCTGAACAGAAACGAAACCGCTGGACAGTGCTGAAAAAAGAACAGTGCTGAAGTGAGTGCTTGAGAGAGGGAGCATTGATTAATCATCATGAAACTAATCAAGTATAATCAACTTGTTGGTAATAGTTGGTAGAATCCATGTGTCAATGCCCAACTGTTACCATCTCAATTAACTTTAGCTGGTGGTTTTAAACATATGTTTTCCATTTTGCCGGCTGTGTTTGGGATGGTTGATTCACAAGCATATTTTTGGGATGGTTTATACCGGCTTCCAGATTTTGTGCCAAGTTCTGGGTTTCAGGCCCACCGCTGGTTACCGCTGTAATGATGGTCCTAGTGCTGCGGAAGCATGGCAGCAAGGATTGGAAGTGACAAGGATAGTTTCGAATAGTTTTCGAATAGTTTTGAGACAGATAGGAAGTCTGCTGGTCTCAGAGATCATTGGTCTTTTAGCCTTCGCCGATACTTTTGATGATCAGTGAAGGATGATGAAGGATGATCCAAGTGCTTAATGGAGGATACTGACAGTGACTTCAAATTGTCTTCCAGAATCCATGGCCTAACAGAGTTTCAAAATATATGTGCTGGAATTCTTCCTATATTGGCCATGGCTCATGCCTACTAAGTACCTGCTATGATTGCTTACTACTGGGATTTGCAGTTGGGCCAGTTGGGGAGTTCTGGGATCCTGAGTAGATACATGGAAATCGCCTGCGAGGGTAGGTTGTAACCTCTACGACTGTGGTTAGTAACCAGTTACGAGTGGGGATGCACATCCAAGTGCCGAAAATCGCTGGCACTTCTCCATGTCTCATCTCCACCAGCTACACCAGCTGTAGGCGCTTCTTCGGTTGGAGCGGGGCTGTTTGGAGGCCCTTGCTGGTCCAAGCGTGATCGCAATTTAGAGAAGTTCTGGGTTGGCTGTGATGATATAGGCATCATGATAGAATACCTATATAGCTGGGGACAAGTTATTTCAAGTTATTTTGACTGAATTGAGTTTGAACATGTTTGAAGAATATAGGTTAACATCCCAGTATAGGCAAAACATTTAGGATACCCAGGGCAAGGGCACTTTCCAACCTTAATGAGTTGGCTGTGATCTTATCCTACCTAAAGTGTTCATAGGCAAACGCCACTTGCACTAGGAATTTTCAAGTGGGTGAGGCCCACCATTTCATTTAAGCCAAGTGTTTTGCTTGATGTTGGGCGTTGTTATTGATATTCGTTTCTGGACCGCCTGTGTGATTTCACCTTTGCGGAACGCAATCCGTCGATGAGCAGAACGCAATCTTCACTTGCAAGGCCGATTATAGGGGTCTAAGCACGACTATCAGTGGTATTGGGTGATGTTTGCCTCCTGCAGCGATCTCATATTATTTTTGCTAAGAACATCATGCACGGCGTCACAAAGTTCAACGGGCCACATGCTTTGAGGAGGAAAATGCAAAGAATGACAACTGACATTCACGTTTTCTCTGAATTTGCACATCAGGAAGCAAGCCGAATCTGACAGAAGGGATTGTAGGATAAACTCTTGCTTGCGCTTTTTCTGAGGGGAATTCAAATGTATAGATTGGGAATTGATACCTTTTTCAAAGTGAACTTTGATCACATGGTTGAATTATCACTTCCAAACGCTATATTGCAATTGTTGCATTGGTCCTCATTGCTGTACGACGGCATGCCGCAACATGAGAGATGCTGAACGGCATAGCTGTGGCTCAAACGACTAGAGCAGCTGCGCATAGCTGCGCTTGAAGCCTTCAACGATCTGTCCGATGGTTGCTGCAGGTGGCATGCATACGGTGCTTCTCAGAAGTGATGGCTCTGCTGTTGCATGCGGAAACGACAGTTTTGGAATGTGTGACATTCCACCTTTAGATGACGGTGTGACATACACGCAGGTCTCTGCAGGTTGCAATCATACGGTGCTTCTCCGAAGTGATGGCACTGCGGTTGCTTGCGGAAACAACCGTTTTGGACAATGTGACATTCCACCTTTGGATGCCGGGGTCACATACCTCCAGGTTTGCTCTGGCTATTGCCATACCGTGCTTCTCCGAAGTGATGGCTCTGCTGTTGCATGCGGAAAAAATGTTTATGGACAATGTGACATAGGTGACAGTGTGACATACGCCCAGGTTTCTGCAGGTTGCAATCACACCGTGCTTCTCCGAAGTGATGGTTCTGCTGTTGCTTGTGGAAGAAATCGTGATGGACAATGTGACATTCCACTTTTAGATGACGGGGTGACGTACACCCAGGTTTCTGCAGGTGCCTATCATACCGTGCTTCTCCGAAGTGATGGTTCTGCTGTTGCATGCGGACAAAATAGTGATGGAGAATGTGACATTCCACCTTCGGATAACGGTGCGACATACACCCAGGTTTCTGCAGGTAACGGTCATACTCTGCTTCTCCGAAGTGATGGCTTTGCTGTTGCATTCGGGCAAAATAGTGCTGGACAATGTGACATTCCACCTTTGGATGAGGGAGTAGCATACATCCAGGTTGCTGCAGGTAGCTTGCATACAGTACTTCTCCGAAGCGACGGCTTTGCTGTTGCTCGTGGAAACCAACTCTTTGGACAGTGTACAATTCCATCGTTGCGATCCTGGATGGAGTGGTTGGTCCGTTGGTCTCCAAAACTTCGATACGTTGCCGATTTCAAGGTAATTACAAGAAAACCAGACCGCATTTTGCAACTCGACTTTCTGCACGAAGGAGATGCAATGATTCTTAGGTGTGTTGGTCTGGATGGAGAAGAAGTTGTCCGCTTGAGGACTAGGGGATCTGACCTTGCAGTGGATGCTCCGAGGCAACTCACCCGCAAGCAGAAGGTTTGTCAGGAAAAGCCCCGTGTGGTCTTGCCCGATGGGCAACTGTTAGACGCAGTTTGCTCTGCAGATCCATTTGTCACACTTGCGACTGTGCATTTGGAGCATGGCAAGCCGTGAGGAAAATTGAAATGACTGCTCTTTGATGCTGTTTGTTTGTCGTGGTTTGCTAGAGCTGTAGTAGGAGATTGGTTCACGAAACGCTTTCAGGGTCCATTGGTTGGTGCTTATACTCATAGCCCATCATAGCCTGGGCTATTGATGTCAGCATACCAGGATTTGTTGTCCATTGTTTGCCTTCTCCAACTCCAAGGACATGTTTTATCATGTTTTTAGGTAGGTTCTGTCACCAAGGTTCGTGGCAGTGAAGCCAGAAAATTTGCTGCGAAACGCTGACTGCACCTCAAGCATCTTCAAGCGCCTGTTTTTTTCATGCTGAATACCTAAAAGATCAAAACTGTTGGTGGAATCAAACCTTTTTTGCCAGTAATCATTAACCAATAGTTGGTTGACTAAGATTTTTCATAGGGGTGGTTCAACAACCAACCAGTAAATGATCCTTATTAGCCATTCTAATCATTATGTTAGTCATCATCCACCACTATCACCCACTATTTTTAGGGGTGGTTGAAACATGTTGAAACACGTTGAAACCACCAGCAAGTTAACATTCACCTTGGTAGTTTGCATCACCAAGTGGCAGCCTGTGGTCGTGGCAGATTCCAGCATGGTTCGAATCTCACAACTTGCACTGGCACGTTGTGGTCCAAGGTTGTGGCTTGGGGTTCACTGTTGAAACTTTCATCCAACCAGCGCCTATGAAACTTTGATGGGTGAGGCGCCGTTGATGGTTTCAAGTGTGGAAGCATGCGCAACTCTAGGGTTGAAATCGCCAAGTAGTAAAATGACTTGATAAACCAGGTAATTATCAAGTATAGTTGATAAACACACGCGCTGATGGATGTTTTGTCAGAATGAGCACAGGCGTAACAATAATGAAAACACGGATTAAAGGCCATCATCGTCAATCGAAAACACCATCAACGGGTTGATGGCCTTAGGTTTAGCACATGTTTTTGCCAGCAACAAATGCTGGGTGGATTAACCAGCATACTTTTCATAGGGACGGCTCAACCACCAACCAGATCATTGTAACTAATGTTCAATTATCACTATCAATCTTCATTACCCACTACTACCATCTCTCTTATCCATGAGTAACCCTAGGGTTTGAAACCACCAGCCAGTAAATCAATGTATTGTCCAAGCCTGGCGATCCATGAGTTTTGCGACCTCCCAAGGGACCAAGTCACCCATGACTTGCCACTTTTGCCTCGCAGGCAGCGGCTCCTCCAATGCAAGTCCCGGCTTTGGAGGTGCGGCCGGCGGCCGGCGAAGGTCAGTTGCAGTTGCGTTCCCCGGTACCGGGCAAACGGAAGACCAACGACTCGTCATCGAAGATTGAT
This sequence comes from Symbiodinium kawagutii, assembly GCA_009767595.1. Classification (NCBI taxonomy): domain Eukaryota; class Dinophyceae; order Suessiales; family Symbiodiniaceae; genus Symbiodinium; species Symbiodinium kawagutii. The sequence continues at coordinate 89,186 of VSDK01027717.1, read as the reverse complement.
TGATAAATTGTATATGTTTTAATTGGTAAGGGATGATGATTGACAATGATAATGAAGGAGTTGGGTACATTCCCTTTTAATTACTAATGATTAATCATTACTATTATTATTATGAATCATGATTAGGGAATTGGTAGGGGAGGATGATTAATCTTTCAATGATGTTCAGATTAACCGTTGATAATTTATGGCTCACTCATGCTAACAATAGTGATGATTCTTCAGTCAGACCGTTTATGATTCATGGTTCATAATTCACGATGATTGGTTATTTGTTTAAATGATGCTTGCTTAACAACAATTACAAATAGAATAGTGCTTTTTGTGATTGTTGTTATGGGTCAATTCTAAGCCGTTACCATCTCGACGATCAATCGTTGCCAATCAGTTAAGCCTAGATCAATCATTAGCAATTTGTCATCATCAAATCAGTATAGATTCGTGGGACTTGTTGGTAATACTTGGTCACATTGATACAAATTCCAAATCGTTTCCATCTCAACAAATTCTTTGAAACATATGGTTTCCATCTTCCCAGCTGTTTTTGGGATGGCTGATGAAGAAGCATAGTTTTGGTATGGTTAGTATGCCCACTTTCAGATTTTGTGGCTCAATTTTGGGGATCCCAGTGTTGGGGGACGACAGCGCAGAGGGCTTCCGTGGTGGTGAAGCCACCTGCCACAAGGGGGCGCCCCCGCAATGGAAAAGGTGCGTGTTCAGCGGTTCTGGGCTTCATAAGCCATGGACTGGCATGGCTGTTGGGGTTGGTGACAAGGATAGCTTTGATACAGATTGGAAGCCTGCTGGTCTCAGAGATTATTGGTTTTGAGGCCTTTGCCGATACTTTGGATGATGAACATCAGTTGGGGGATGATCCAAACACTTAATGAAGGATACTGAGGTTGACTTCAACTTTTCTTGCAGAACTCATGGCCTGACAGAGTTGCAAAATGTATGGGCTGGTAATTCTTCCTGTATTGGCCATGGCTCATGCCTACCATGTACCTGCTATGATTGCTTACTCGTTGGATGATGTTGGATGTGCTGTTGGGGGTTTAATTGGCATGTAATTTTTGGGTAAATACGTTCATAAAATGAGTTACAACCCCCATAGCCACAACCAGTTACAACCCCCTATGCACATCCAATATGGTGCCGAAAACCGGGGGCACTTCTCCATGTCAAAGTCTCATCTCCACCAGCTACACTAGCTGTAGGCGCTTCTTCGGTTGGAGCGGGGCTGTTTGCTGGAGGCCCTTGCTGGTCCAAGCGTGATCGCAATTAAGAGAAGTTCTGGATTGGCTGTGATGATATCGGCATCATATAATACCTATCAGCTGGGGACCTGTTATTTACAGTGAATGAATTTGAACAATATAGATGAACACCCCAATATGAGCCAAAAAATTCGGATACACAGGGTTGGCTGTGATCTTATCATACCCAAAGTGCTCAAAGGCAAACGCTAGTTGTGCTAGGATTTTTCAAGTGAGTTTGGCCCACAATGAACGGGATTAGGTGATTTTTCTTAGGTGGCTAAAGGGTTTCAGCGAGTGTTTTGCTTGATGTTGGGCGTTGTTCCAAGACCTTCCAGGACATCCAAAAATGCACTGTGAGGCAAATTATTGATGTTCTTTTCTGGACAGCTCATGTGGTTTTCCCTTTGTTGAACGCAATCCGTGGATGAGCGGAACGCAATCCGCACTTGCAAGGCCGATTATAGGGGTCTAAGCACGACCATCAGTGGTATTGGGCGATGTAGCATTGTGTGCCACTTCCTGTGTGGTAGCTCCAGTTCCAACACTGGTGGATCTCACATGTTTGCTAAGAACATCATGCACAGCGTCACGAAGTTCAATGGGCCACATGTTTTGAGGAGGAAAATGCAAAGAATGACAACTGACAAACGTTTGTCTTTCTCTGATTTTGCACATCAGGAAAAAAGCCGAATCCGACAGAAGGGATTGTAGGATAAACTCTTGCGCTTTTTTCTGAGGGAATTCAAAGGTCGATTGGGAATTAATACCTTTTCGAAGTGACCTGTGATCACATAGGAAGTAGTTGAATGACCGTTTCCAAAGGCTATATTGAATTGTTGCACTGGTTTTCATTGCTGTACAGTGGCATGCCGCAACAAGACAGATGCTGAACGGCACAGCTGTGGCTCCAGCGCCCAGGGCTGCGGTTTCAAGCCACCAGTTGCGACCCAGAGCTGTGTGCAGATCTCATCCGCTGATAAGGACACTAGCGCTTGAAGCCTTCAACGACCTCTCCAATGGTTGCTGCAAGTTGCTGCCATACTGTGCTTCTCCGAAGTGATGGCTCCGCTGTTGCTTGCGGACGCAACGATGAGGGGCAATGTGACATTCCACCTTTATTAAAAGGTGGGTTGACATACACCCAGGTTTCTGCAGGTGGCTATCATACTGTACTTCTTCGAAGTGATGGCTCCGCTGTTGCTTGCGGAGAGAACCGCTATGGACAATGTGACATTCCATCGTTGTTATCCTGGAGGGAGTGGTTAGCCCGTCGGTCTCCAAAATTTCGATACACCCAGGTTGCTGCAGGTGGCATGCATACGGTGCTTCTCCGCAGTGATGGCTCCGCTGTTGCATGCGGAAGCAATAGTCTTGGACAATGCGACATTCCACCTTTAGGTGACGGTGTGACATACGCCCAGGTTGCAGGGAATGCACATACCGTACTTCTCCGAAGTGATGGCTCTGCTGTTGCCTGCGGATACAACGAGAATAGACAATGTGACATTCCACCTTTGGATGACGGTCTGACATACACCCAGGTTAGTGCAGGTGGCATCCATACCGTACTTCTCCGAAGTGATGGCTCTGCTGTTGCATGCGGCTTTTACATTGATGGGCGGTGTGACATTCCACCTTTAAAAGGTGGGTTGACATACACCCAGGTCTCTGCAGGTGACTTTCATACAGTGCTTCTCCGAAGTGATGGCTCCGCTGTTGCTTGCGGACGCAACCGTGATGGGCAATGTGAGATTCCACTTTTGCATGACGGTGTGACATACACCCAGGTTTCTGCAGGTTACTGGCATACCGTGCTTCTTCGAAGTGATGGCTCTGCTGTTGCTTGCGGAGAGAACCGCTATGGACAATGTGACATTCCATCGTTGTTATCCTGGAGGGAGTGGTTAGCCCGTCGGTCTCCAAAACTTGGATACGTTCCCGACTTCAAGGTAATGACAAGAAAACCAGACCGCATTTTGCAACTCGACTTTCTGCATGAAGGAGATGCAATGATTCTTAGGTGTGTTGGTCTGGATGGGGAAGAAGTTGTCCGCTTGAAGACTAGGGGATCTGACCTTGCAGTGGATGCTTTGAGGCAACTCACCCGCAAGCGGAAGCTTTGTCAGGAAAAGCATCGTGTGGTCTTGCCTGATGGGCAACTGTTAGAAGCAGTTTGCTCTGCAGACCCATCTGTCACACTTGCGACTGTGCATTTGGAGCATGGCAAGCCGTGAGAAAAAAATGAAATGATTGCTCTTTGATGCTGTTTGTTTGTCGTGGTTTGGTCGAGCTGTTGTAGGAGATGCATTGGTTCACCAAACGCTTTCAGCATGATGTCTATCCGTTGGTGCTGATACTCATAGCCCATCATAGCCTGGGCCGTTTTTGCCAGCATACCAGGATTTGTTGTCCTCTGTTCGCCTTCTCCAACTGCTAGTCCACCATGTTTTCAGGTAGGTTTTGTGACCAAGATTCGTGGCAGTCAAACCGAGAAATCTGTTGCGAAGTGCTGAACACCCAAAGCTTCAAGCATCTTCAAGCGCTTGCGTTTTTCATTCTGAATACTGAAAAGATCAAAACTGGCTGGTAGAATCAAATTTTTTTTGCTAGTAATCATTAACCAATAGTTGGTTACTAATATTGTTCATATGGGTGATTGAACAACGATCCAGCAAATGATCCTTATTAGCCATTCTAATCATTATGTTTATCATCATCCACCATTATCACCCACTATTTCTAGGGGTGGTTGAAACATGTTGAAACCACCAACCAGTGAACATTCACCTTGGTAGTTCGCATCACCAAGTGGCAGCCTGTGGTCGTGGCAGATTCCAGCATGGTTCGAATCTCACAACTTGCACTGGCACGTTGTGGTCGAAGGTTGTGGCTTGGGGTTCACTGTTGAAACTTTCATCCAACCAGCGCCTGTGAAACTTTGATGGGTGAGGCGCCGTTGATGGTTTCAAGTGTGGAAGCATGCGCAACTCTAGGGTTGAAATCCCCAAGTAGTAAAATTACTTTACTTCGAGTGATCCCCACCATGTCATTTCAACACCGCTTATTGACTCCACTTTTGTCTGACATTCTCTCCGACATTTAGAATGACATTCTTTCTGACAGTCTCTACGACATATCTTCTGACATTCTTTCTGACATATCTTCTGACATTCTCTCTGGCATACCTTTTGACATTCTTTCTGACATCTTTTCTGGCACATCTTCTGACGTTCTTTCTGACAACTTTCTAGTCAGACATTCTTTCTGGCATATCTTTTGACATTCTTTCTGATATATCTTTTGACATTCTTTCTGACATCTCTTCTGACATATCTTCTGACATTCTATCCTGACATATCTTCTGACATTCTCTCTGACATTCTCTCTGACATTCTGTCTGGTATATCTTTTGACATTCTCTCTGACATCTCTTCTGACATTCTTTCTGACATATCTTCTGACATTCTATCCTGGCATTTCTTCTGACATTCTCTCTGCCATTCTTTCTGGCATATCTTTCTGGCATTTCTTTCTGACATCTCTTCTGACATTCTTTCTGACATATCTTCTGACATGTCTTTTGACATTCTATCCTGACATTTCTTTTGACATTCTCTCTGACAAATTTTCTGACGTTCTTTTTTGCATCTCTCTGGCATTCTTTCTGGCATATCTTTTGCCATTCTTTCTGAGATCTCTTCTGACATTCTTTCTGACGCATCTTGTGCCATTCTCTCTGGCCTTCTTTCTGGCATATCTTTGGTCATTCTCTCTGGCATATCTTCTGACATCTCTTCTGACATTCTTTCTGACATATCTTCTGACATCTCTTCTGACATTCTATCCTGACATTTCTTCTGACTCCTGACATTCTTTCTGACATATCTTCTGACATATCTTCTGACATTCTCTCTGACATCTCTTCTGACAGTCTTTCTGACATATCTTCTGACCTCTCTTCTGACTTTCTATCCTGACATATCTTCTGACATTCTCTCTGACATCTCTTCTGACATATCTTCTGACATTCTTTCTGACATATCTTCTGACATTCTCTCTGACATCTCTTCTGACAGTCTTTCTGACATATCTTCTGACCTCTCTTCTGACTTTCTATCCTGACATATCTTCTGACATTCTCTCTGACATTCTTTCTGGCACATCTTCTGACATGTCTTCTGACATTCTTTCTGACGTTCTTTCCTCGCGGTTGAGGTCCGGCAGCGACCACTAGTCGTGCATGGTCGTGGTGGAGGTCCGGCAGCGACCACTAGTCGTGCATGGTCGTGGTGGAGGTCCGGCAGCGACCACTAGTCGTGCATGGTCGTGGTGGAGGTCCGGCAGCGACCACTAGTCGTGCATGGTCGTGGTGGAGGTCCGGCAGCGACCACTAGTCGTGCATGGTCGTGGTGGAGGTCCGGCAGCGACCACTAGTCGTGCATGGTCGTGGTGGAGGTCCGGCAGCGACCACTAGTCGTGCATGGTCGTGGTGGAGGTCCGGCAGCGACCACTAGTCGTGCATGGTCGTGGTGGAGGTCCGGCAGCGACCACTAGTCGTGCATGGTCGTGGTGGAGGTCCGGCAGCGACCACTAGTCGTGCATGGTCGTGGTGGAGGTCCGGCAGCGACCACTAGTCGTGCATGGTCGTGGTGGAGGTCCGGCAGCGACCACTAGTCGTGCATGGTCGTGGTGGAGGTCCGGCAGCGACCACTAGTCGTGCATGGTCGTGGTGGAGGTCCGGCAGCGACCACTAGTCGTGCATGGTCGTGGTGGAGGTCCGGCAGCGACCACTAGTCGTGCATGGTCGTGGTGGAGGTCCGGCAGCGACCACTAGTCGTGCATGGTCGTGGTGGAGGTCCGGCAGCGACCACTAGTCGTGCATGGTCGTGGTGGAGGTCCGGCAGCGACCACTAGTCGTGCATGGTCGTGGTGGAGGTCCGGCAGCGACCACTAGTCGTGCATGGTCGTGGTGGAGGTCCGGCAGCGACCACTAGTCGTGCATGGTCGTGGTGGAGGTCCGGCAGCGACCACTAGTCGTGCATGGTCGCGGTGGAGGAGGAGGAGTAGGCGGAAGAGAAGGCGGAGGCGGAGGAGGAGTCAGCTCTGATAAAATCTAACAACCCTCACCTGACAGGTGGGGAATGACTTGATAAACCAGGTAATCATCAATTATAGTTGATAAACACACGCGCTGATGGGTTTTTTGTCAGAATGAACACAGGCGTAACAATGAAAACATGGATTAAAGGCCATCATCGTCAATCGAAAACACCATCAACGGGTTGATTGCCTTAAGTTTAGCACACGTTTTTGCCAGCAACAAATGCTGGGTGGATTAACCAGCATATTTTTCATAGTGACGGCTCAACCACCAACCAGATCATTGTAACCAATTTTCAATTATTACTATTAATCTTCATTCCCCACTACTAATCTCTCGTATCCATGAGGAACCTTAGGGTTTGAAACCCCCAGCCAGTAAATCAGCGCATTGTCGAAGACTCTTGATCCAAGAGGCTTTTCGACATCCCAAGGGAAAAAATCATTCGAATGACTGGCACGCCGCGAGCCTGGCAGGCGCAGGCAGTGGGTCCTCCAATGCAAGTCCCTTTGGAGGTGCGGCTCGGCGGGCGGCGGTCAGGCGTTTCAATGTCAAGCGGAAGAACAACTTGTCATCGAGGATTTTTTTGATAAATTGTATATATGTGCTGGTGATTCTTCCTGTATTGGCCATGGCTCATGCCTACTAAGTACTTGCTATGATTGCTTACTACTTGGATTTGCAGTTGGGCGAGTTGGGGTGGTTTGGGATCGAGCAAATAAATTGAAACCGCCTTCAAGGGTGCTCTTACCGCTACTACTACTAACTGGTCACTAACCTACCCTTGAAGGGGTACTACCGTCAATTTTAGGGTAACTCTCCAATTGTAACCAGGTTAGTAACCTTACATCTTAGAGTTATAACCCCTAAAACTCTGGTTAGTAGGCAGTGACTACCCCTCAAAGAGGGTCTGGAATTGATGGCACCGGAAAACACAAAAAGCAGTGACTACGTAGGGATGCACATCGAAGTATGGTGCCGAAAATCGCTGGGACTTCTCCATGTCTCATTTCTCCGCACCAGCTACACCAGCTCTTCTGCTGGCGCCGGGCTGTTTGGCGGAGGCCTTTGATGGGACATCCAAATGCATCCCAATCTGATTCGCTGTGATGATCTTACCCTGCCCAAAGTGTTCACACGCAAACCCTGACTATACATAACTACACAAGGATTTTTCAAATGAGTGAGTGGGGCCCACCATCTCATCCAAGCCACGTGTGATATTAGTTGGCCGAAGGGTTTTAACGAGTGTTTTGCCTGGTGTGTCGAGGCACATCACAATCACATGCATGTAGTTCGCTCTAATACACACACACACATTTAATTTTCTCTACTTAATACTGTGATTTGAATTTTGCTCTCTTTGTGAATCCAAGAGCGGAACGCAACCAATTCACCCTGCGTAAAAATCTTGGGGCCCACGAGCATCGGTGGGCAATGCCTTCGCCACATTCGCGGTAGTGAATTCATGTGGAACTGGAGGTGGTTCCAGTTCTAGAACTGGCGGTTTGGAGCTCAGTGGCCTGGACAGGTGTCCTTGGAGGGCAGGGACCCAGGTGGAATGCACCGGTTGATCAGCAGGGCCAAATGTTGAACCAATTTGAAGGGGGGTTCCTATAGACTCATAAGTGACTCATAAGGCTTGAAAATTGAAGTGGTTCAATCGTAAGGCTTGGGTAGAAAATTGAAATGGTTTAAAAGATCAGAAAACCTAAAGGGGTTGCCTGTAGTAAGCTGACTTGATTTTACTTTACCATTTAATCAGTTTTCCAGTAGATTTTCCCGTTCATCATATCTGGGATGGTTTGGTGCCTTTACTTCTGGGTTCTTGTCTCCATGAGATGGCATGCTGCGATATGAACATGCTTCGATTGGCGACTCCAACCGCTAACGTTGTTGGGTGTAGCCATCATTGATCACTCGCCGCTCTTCTAAAGCTTCACTAAGCCCAAGTTACGAGCCACAGCTAACTTTGAATTGAACATCATTGGTCAGGTGATTTAAACATTCCTGGACCTTCCAAAGTTCAAAACGTTCAAACATTTCTGAACTTTGGAAGGTCCAGATTTATTCCACTCGACCGAATCCCAGTGATACCCCTTCTGGCAACTGAGCTATGCCTATCGAAGAACTTGTTACCCAAGAGATGATCTTGAGCAGTGCTACTTCTTTTTCAGCTCGTATGAAGGTCTTGGCCATATCTAGACCATATGTATTCAAGAGGAAGACGCAATAGATGACAGCTGACATACATGTTTTTTCTTTTAACTGTCACACTTGAAATAAATCTGAACCCCGAAAGAAAGATAGTAGGATAAACTTTAAAGCTTATGTTGGAGAGAATCAACTAAAGGGTAGATTCAGAAATTATAGCTCCTACAATCTTTTTACTCATCAACCTTTGATCCCCGCTGTCTATGTCCCTTTCCAAAAGTTAGATTGCAATGCTGTTCTGTTTCTACCGTGCAACAGCACGCCGCAACAACAGAGATATTGAGGAAACGGCATAGTTGTGGCTCAAGGGCTCAGGGCAAATGCGGTTTGGAGGCCAGTCGCGAGAGCCACGTGCACATTTCATCCACCGTCAAGCGCCCTAGCGTGGGGAAGCCGCCAACATGGTTTCTGCGGGTGCCATGCACACGGTGCTTCTCCGAAGTGATGGATCTGCGGTTGCATGCGGAAGCAATGAGGATGGACAATGTGCCATTCGACCTTTAGATGACGGCGTCACATACCTCCAGGTTTCTTCGGGTTTTTGTCATACCATGCTTCTCCGAAGTGATGGCTGCGTTGTTGCTTTCGGAAACAACCGTTTTGGACAATGTGACATTCCACCTTTGGATTCCGGGGTCACATACCTCCAGGTTTCCTCTGGCTATTGTCATACCGTGTTTCTCCGAAGTGATGGCTCTGCTGTTGCTTGCGGAGAGAGCAGTGATGGACAATGTGACATTCCACCTTTGGATGACGGTCTGACATACACCCAGGTTAGTGCAGGTGGCATCCATACCGTACTTCTCCGAAGTGATGGCTCTGCTGTTGCTTGTGGAGAAAACCGCGATGGACAATGTGACATTCCACCCTTGCATGAAGGTGTGACATACACCCAGGCTGCTGCAGGTCTCTTTCACACCGTGCTTCTCCGAAGTGATGGCTCTGCTGTTGCCTGCGGAACCAGCCGTGTTGGACAATGTGACATTCCCCCGCATGAAGGTGGGACATACACCCAGGTTTCTGCAGGTGACCGTCATACTGTACTTCTACGAAGAGATGGTTCTGCAGTTGCTTGCGGACTCAACCGTGATGGGCAATGTGACATCCCACTTTTGGAGGATGGGGTGACGTACACCCAGGTTTCTTCTGGCTATTCTCATACGGCATTTCTCCGAAGTGATGGCTTTGCTGTTGCTTGCGGAAACGACTCTTTCGGACAGAGTACATTTCCATCGTTGCTATCCTGGAGGGAGTGGTTTGGCCGTCAAGTTCCAAAACTTCGGTACGTTGCCGGTGCCAAAGTGGCAAGAAAACCAGACCGCATTTTGCAACTTGACTTTCTGCAGGAAGGAGATGCAATGATACTTAGATGCGTTGGTCTGGATGGGGACGAAATGGTGTGCTTAAAGACCAGTGAATCTGACCTTGCAGTGGATGTTTTGAGGCAACTCACCCACAAGCGGAAGGCGTGTCGGGCAGAGCATCGTGTGGTCTTGCCCGATGGGCAACTGTTGGACACAGTTTGCTCTGCAGATCCATCTGTCACACTTGCGACTGTGCATTTGGAGCATGGCAAGCTTGGAGGACAATGAAAATGCTCGATGTTTTTCCACGGCGGCTTGGTAGATGGAGCTTCAGAGTGGCAAAGTACTTAACCACCATTGAAGCATGATAGGGTTGTCGGAGATGGATTAGTTCACCCAATGCTTGCAGCTACATGTTTGTCCAGTGCCATGCTATCCATGATGGTGCCCCATGGCACCATCATCATCCCTCAAATGGATCACGTTTGCTGATGAAAGAAGCATCATTGGGAGAACATCTGTGGCGATGTGCTCGACTGTCACTTTGGTTGTTTCCCTTGACACGCCAGGATGCCATGTGCATAACTCCGTCTTTTTGTTGTTCCACCATTTGTTGTAAAATTAGACGGTCTACTTGCATCGAAGTGGTGCCGCTCATCTAGTGCATCAGAGGAAAAATCGGAAGTGACAGTTTTGCACGGCCGAGCCACTAGTTCCAATCGTTTCCACACGAAGTTCCAACGTTGTAAAATGTGTTCCCTTTACGTTGGCGCCCTTCAGGGCATTCGCACATTTCTTTGGCTCTTGAAAGCTAGAGCCTCTTTCCTACAGAGCCGTGTGTCTTTGCAAAGAGGCGCTCATGGCCTCTGTTGGGCACTTGCTCGCCCTCAACCTTCAGGATGGAGAGAAAAACCAGCTGGCTCGTCCCAGTTCATTGTAGCCATTGATCTTGGTTGGTCCCCATTCGTTGTGAAGCCAAAGCCGCTTGAGGCAGCTCCAGCTCAAGTCCTTTTGCGGGGGGTGTTGTTCTCAGATCCCATGGGGACAGCCAAGGCCGATTTGGCGAGCAACATCGTAGCGTGACTTACCTAACAAGTCCAAAGACTAAGTTAAACTTCAATGTTGCCGCCCACGGTCCGTTGTGTAACTTTTTGATTGTCCATGCCTCCACTGATGACCCAGAAACGCCGAGGCGGTACAGCCGCATCTGGAGGGGACCTCTTTGGAGGAGCCCACGGGGAGCAGTGGGGCCATGCCATGGCCAGCAACCGATGGTTCATGGTGGCCCTACGTCTTTGGTGATGATGCGCAGTGTGGTGTCAAGGTATTCTTATGTGCATAGGTCAATAGGTTGATCAGTTGAGGGGGTACCATTATTCATGGGAGGGCTTCTGGGGGATGTCAACCTGGGGTTAACATGATGACCTGAGGATACCCAAGGCATCCCAAGGCCTGCAACCAGCTGCTGTTGAATGGCCAACGGTAGCAGATTTGGACATCACCAGTGGCCCAGGGACTTCTAGCAGCAGCCCCTTCGGGAGTGGGGATTCTCAGCCCCCAAGGGTCGAGTGGGCCATGCCGTGCGCTTGGGTCACAACAAACACAACGATGGTGGTACGAATATGAACCATCCAAACATCCCCATTATATGCCATTCTTCAGCAGG